>JAQPZY010001445.1:2122500-2467500 GCA_029931535.1 Margaritifera margaritifera
ATACAAGACAATACAACGATGGACCATGCCCCAGTTGTGTTCCTGTACATTTTAAATACAAGACTACACAATGATGGATCATGCCCCAGTTGTGTTCCTGTACATTTTAAATACAAGACTACATACTGATGGACCAAGCCCCAGTTATGTTCCTGTATATTTTAAATACAAGACTACACACTGATGGACCATGCCCCAGTTGTGTTCCTGTACATTTTAAATACAAGACTACACTCTGATGGACCATGCTCCAGTTGTGTTCCTGTACATTTTAAATACAAGACTACACACTGATGGACCATTCCCCAGTTATGTTCCTGTACATTTTAAATACAAGACTACACTCTGATGAACCTTGCTCCAGTTGTGTTCCTGTACATCTTAAATACAAGACTACACTCTGATGGACCATGCTCCAGTTGTGTTCCTGTACATTTTAAATACAAGACTACACACACACTGATGGACCATGCTCCAGTTGTGTTCCTGTACATTTTAAATACAAGACTACACACTGATGGACCATGCTCCCAGTTGTGTTCCTGTATATTTTAAATACAAGACTAGACACTGATGGACCATGCCCCAGTTATGTTCCTGTACATTTTAAATACAAGACTACACACACACTGATGGGCCATGCTCCAGTTGTGTTCCTGTACATTTAAATACAAGACTACACACTGATGGACCATGCCCCAGTTGTGTTCCTGTACATTTTAAATACAAGACTACACACTGATGGACCATGCCCCAGTTGTGTTCCTGTACATTTTAAATTACAAGATTACACACTGATACACCATGCTCCCAGTTGTGTTCCTGTACATGTGAAAATCGTAATTTGTGCGCCCAAGTTTTGGTGGCAGGTCTATGTGTCAACATATGCAAGTCGGAAAAAATGTACTATGTCTGACATGACACAAGATGACAAGAAATGTGTTCATATGACACAAATGCTCACTAACCCTCCTTTACAATATAAATTCTTTAATACAAATGTTTATGGAAATGAAAGTAGTGCATAATATAGGTCACAACGTCAACTTTTAGGAGTATGTTGTACTCACCAAGACATATCTACTATGGAGATGCATTACTCTGTAGCAAACAGTGCATGGGAAAACAAAAATCAACATCACTTAAGCATGAAATATAGAACACAGTGACATGTTTATGGTGGAAAGTTGATACACTCTCCATAAGGCGTACGTAAAACCAGTAGCAGAAAATGCTTGCAAACCTGAGCTAAATACAAAACTTAAATAAGTTGTGAAATATATATGGACAGAAGGGTTGTTTGATGGAAGGCTGTGAGCACAGAAGAGAATAGAGTTACTATGTACCACTTGGAGGATTTTCCTAGGGATCCTGAAGGGCTAAAAATGTAAATGGGCCACTATACCAATGTAAAATATTTCAAAGTCATTCAGATTTACAAAAATCAACAATTTGCTTCTGAAAATTTTATTCCAAATTGTTCAGTTTTTTCCCCAAAACAACAGGTCCATGCACCTGTCCATAACACCAAGGAAAAAACCTGCCTTTCCACATAGATGGAAGGTAGTGTTGCTCGCCAACATCAATTATTGTTATTTCGTGGTTTTAACCTGGCGATACAAATATCACAATATTAATTTATGATATCGATATAAAACTATATTAACATACCACCTGACAAATATACTTATGAGACTCAATTATTTTTTGTAAAATTAATAGTAACGTTTTCCCACTTGACGAAATTTACGATTGACACAGACCTATTCTGAACAAAGTTAATGTAACTCGGCATAATAGTGTGTCTTCGTCAGCGCATGCTGTAACCATAAGTTCAAAATTGGCTAGTGAAAATGGTGAACTGGTCCTCCTAAAGTAACCTACAGAATGATAATGCAGACGCAATTTAATTCATGGTATATTACCTCTTTGATTGTGCGACTGCCGGTTCTAAATTAGGTTGTCATCTTTAAAAGTAATTATTCACGTTTATCTGTATGCCATTTATTTTTCAAATTTCCACAACTCTGAACATATGTTTATAATCGTACAAATCTGTAAATTGCATGGACCCAAATCTGCAATCTTGTATTACGCCTCCAGAGCAGCGGTCGTTTACTTGAAATCACTAGCACAATGAAAATGGTATGCTTGCAATAACAGGTCAAGAAAAATTAAATAAAAATTCTTTTTATGTGATATATTTTACCTATGCTTTGCAAGCAAGAAAACAAATGTAAGAACAATTTTCTCACCATCATCCCAGCATTCAGACTGTGGAATGTAGACGTTTTTATAGGCAGGAAGGTCAGTACAGCCACGGTCAACATCCGCATTAGCTTCCCTCTTGGCAGCTACAACATTACGTAATTTATATTGTTTTACAATGCAATGTATCAATGTTATGGATGCTAGTTTGTGGATATTTGTTTTGGTATAATCTTGAAATCCATTACCAGTTTGATTTAATGCCCATAACTATATGGTGGAGAGAATTTATTGAAACTGGCACAGTTTCTATGTGTTTGGAACAGTGTAGGCACCATAACTCTGAGAACTATTTGATGATATCAAAGAAAAGTTCTTCGGATTATTTAGATTGATACAAGAAAAAAATGATTACGATGTACATCGTGTTCATCACCATTTCTTGGATTATTTCTATATAGCATGATAATAATAAATAAATAAATAAATAAGGATGAAATCAGCACTTTTATGTCAGTTTCTGAGCTGAAAAATCATTGCGTGGATAATTAAATTTTAGTTTCGAGGAATCATGTTCCTCAAAACCAAAGCCCAGACATACAAAACCGATTTTAGTTGCAATGGATTAAAAACGCTTAATTGACATTATGCAAAATCAATCAAATATACTGCCTACAGCTGTTAGTTGTTAATCATGTCATGTGATGATTTTTTGAAAAAATATAAATGCCTGGAAGATACTCCTCTTTTCTGCTCAAAATGAAGTAGTTCAGGACCGGCTGAATCTAAGGCTTCATAATCATAACTGATGCATTAATTCAGAAATCCAGATTACGTCAGAAGATTATCCTAACAATCTATATACCGTGAGCTAGATCCAGTTCAATGGCTGCCTTGTCTGGACACGAACTCATGTGATACCGTAGCTCTGGCTTGGGCATCTCGTGCTTGGCATTAAAAGGACACGTGACAAATGCACTGCCTGTGTAGTTCTAGAGAAGAAAATATAATTAGCACTACGAGGTTCATGTTAAAATACTTACAAGTGTATGGATCTATTTATCTTATGCCTGATATCCACCCCGCTACACTTTTTAATAACCAATTGTTATAGGAATAGTCACGCTCATGCTACACTATGCTTTGGATTGTTTGATTCTGTCTGGATATCTACATCTTGTGTTACCAGTAACTGCAATTTAATTGCCAGTATACTTTTATGATGGGACAACCATCATAAGCAGAACGTTTCAAATAAATATATGGTTATCTTTTCTAACTGTTCCAGGAAAGCAAGTAACATCTTTATAGCATTTTTTCTTTTATATTTAATTGCTTGTAAGTATCGCCATAAATCAGATTAATAACCTCAATGCATAGCATTTATTTCCTATAGGTATTTTATAGACTCAATGCATAGCATTTATTTCCTATAGGTATTTTATAGACTGTAGCTCTCAGATGGACACCAGCGGGGAAGCGTAAGCGTGGCCGGCCAAAGACAACCTGGCGAAGGACAATGATGACGGATCTGGAAGAGATGGGACTTTCCTGGGGCGAAGCACAAGCCATTGCTCAGGACCGACCCAGATGGCGGAAGATGGTTGCAGCCTTATGTCCCAGTTGGGATGAAAAGGACCCTTAGATTAGATTAGATTGTATAGACTCAATAAATAGCATTTATTTCCTTAGGTATTGTATATACTCCTTTTCTTGCTAATTATGAATGTCTCTCCTTTTGAAACAAATTAAATCCAAAGACAGTAACATCACCAAGGCTGTATACACAGCTCATTTTGAAGCAAATTAAATCCAAAGACAGTAACATCACCAAGGTTGTATACACAGCTCATTTTGAAACAAATTTAATCCAAAGACAGTAACATCACCAAGGCTGTATACACAGCTCATTTTGAAGCAAATTAAATCCAAAGACAGTAACATCACCAAGGTTGTATACACAGCTCATTTTGAAACAAATTAAATCCAAAGACAGTAACATCACCAAGGCTGTATACACAGCTCATTTTGAAAGAAATTAAATCCAAAGACAGTAACATCACCAAGGCTGTATACACAGCTCATTTTTTGAAACAAATTAAATCCAACAAGCATTGCCAAGGTTGCAGACACAGCCAACAAGAACCAACGAAAAACATTTACTGCCTTTAGTAGTATGACCTGCCATGCCATTACTGAAGGGCTGAAATTTAAACTGAAAACTTGTGCTTCCAAGATACAAGCAATTTTATTTATCGTCCTTGGTCTTGGTAAAATACATAAAACACTGACTCTGTAGGAGTTATATTACCGATATGACATAGCCAAAGTATTTCATAATTCAACAGACAGGTACACAGATAGTACATATTTACAGTAAAACAAGACACATATAAACATTACAATGGCAATAGCAACGGCGGATTAAAAAAACACAACAGTAAATAACATGCAATTATAAAGTTTTTTTTGTTGTTACGTATAAACATATTACAGAAAGGAATACATACTAATTTAATTAGGGAATACACACAATAATTTAAGTAGGGAATATGACAATTTTATTGTTAAAAGCATGGACAATGTCAATGATAACAGCAGATTAAAAGGCAAGACAACTGTATATAGCATGCAAATAAAGACAACTGTATATAGCATGCAAATAAAGATAACAGTATATAGCATGCAAATAAAGATAACAGTATATAGCTTGCAAATGGAGACAACAGTATATAGCATGCAAATAAAGACAACAGTATATAGCACGCAAATAAAGACAACAGTATACAGCATGCAAAAAGAGACAACAGTATATAGCATGCAAATAAAGACAACAGTATATAGCATGCAAATAAAGACAACAGTATATAGCATGCAAATAATGACGTACGTTGGATATGAAATATAACATCGGGGATAATGAGGATAAAGTTAAAATTGAAACCTTACAAAAGACCCCAACAAATAACAACAAAAGTGAATATATATATATATATATATATATATATATATATATATATATATATATATACATACATACATATATATATATGCTTTATTGTTTTCTGTGCCTGTTCAGAATGTCCATTTGGTGAGTTACTTTTTCACATATTTTGTTGTTAACGCTGATTTATCTTTCGGTGATAATTCACATTCCCAAAAGTTTTAAATATCTATTCATATAAATGTGTTTGGATATATCTACAGGTTTGATATAAATGTTTATTTTCTTTCTAGCTTGAACTAATTTATTGCATGTACAATATTTTATTTTTTCTCTTGTGTGCAAATATCTAATTGGTGTAAGTGTTTCATTAACCATTAAACGACTAAGAATTCTTTTAAGCTGATTGCAAAAAATATGCATTAATTAGACATATTTTTTATCTGTCGCATTAAGTAGACATTTTTTATATGTCGCTCCTCTTTTCAGGACAGTAATACCCTTCTTCATTTGCATCGTGTATTCATGAGTTATTGGAATTGTCTTGCCTCCTACACAATGCCGCGTATTCATGAGTTTTTGGAATTGACTTGCCTCCTACACAATGCCGCGTATTCATGAGTTATTGGAATTGTCTTGCCTCCTACACAATGCCGTGTATTCATGAGTTATTGGAATTGACTTGCCTCCTACACAATGCCGTGTATTCATGAGTTATTGGAATTGTCTTGCCTCCTACACAATGCCGCGAATTCATGAGTTATTGGAATTGTCTTGCCTCCTACACAATGCCGTGTATTCATGAGTTATTGGAATTGACTTGCCTCCTACACGCCGTGTATTCATGAGTTATTGGAATTGTCTTGCCTCCTACACAATGCCGCGTATTCATGAGTTATTGGAATTGTCTTGCCTCCTACACAATGCCGTGTATTCATGAGTTATTGGAATTGACTTGCCTCCTACACAATGCCGTGTATTCATGAGTTATTGGAATTGTCTTGCCTCCCTCACAATGCCGTGTATTCATGAGTTATTGGAATTGACTTGCCTCCTACACAATGCCGTGTATTCATGAGTTATTGGAATTGACTTGCCTCCTACACAATGCCGTGTATTCATGAGTTATTGGAATTGACTTGCCTCCCACACAATGCCGTGTAGAGTGAATCACGCCATTTTTGTGCTGACATTGATGGAAAGCTGCACTAGGAACTTCTGACACTTTTCCTGATTCTTGGAGCTGGATGTTCAGTATGAACATTTACTACACATATTAAACATCTGCGTAGAATTTGTGAAAATCTTCATCTATACCATTCTTCCTTTATTCTTTATTTTTATCTTTTGCATATTATTATATAAAATCACAAAATAAAGAGCCTTGTTTTTCTTTCCTGATTCCTGCGGTTACACACATAGAGTTGTTCTAGTAACTTTGCGTTGATTCAGTTCGTATCGTTACAAGGCTATATCCCAGTTACTATATGAGGATCCCAGTGTAATGCATTGTTTTCGGTTATTCAAATAGTTTTCAGTTTTATCGAGTTCAGATCAGTGGTATAGGCCTTCATTTTCGATGATGAGTCTATGCGGAAGACTGTAGAAGGCCTTGGACAGGTCCATTAGTATTGCACTCACATTGGAGCTATTGTCCAGGTCGCCCCTCCAGCCCTCTACCAATTTTAGTAGATTTGTTTCACGTCCATATCATTTTCTAAAAGCAGACAGAAAGCTATGACAAATATTATCAAAATGCATTTGTATCTGATTGCATATAACCCTTTGAAAAATGTTGAAAGTGAAGGTAAAAATGCTGACTGGTCTGTAGTTGACCATATCCATAGGATCAGACCTTTTTGTAAATTGGAGTTAACCTATCAAGCATATTGGAATGCTAGATGTACTTACCTTTCTACACTTCATCAGATGATAGGGGAACCTTTTTACCCTAACCATGTGTTCCTTGTTATATGGACATTCCATATATTCCTCTGAGTCAGGTATTGTGTACTTGGCCATCTTGATCTGGTTTCAACTGCTTAGTAAATGTAATGTATTACCTGAAAATGATGACATTTAATATTTATGAATCAAAATAATGCAAGGTAATGCAATATATTATACGCAGATAAATATATATTGTAGAACAGGGTTGTCCAACATACATACCTTTCAAAACTTGTGTCAACTGGTAGTGGAAAGCGTAGGCCAAGTTTATAAACGGCACCGTGAGTGAGAAAAAAATTGCAATGTGGCCCCTCACGCGGAAAGGTTGGACATCTCCGTTTTAGAACAATACCAACTAGGTTTCCATTTTATCATCGGAGTTCAAACCAATTAGAAGCGATATGCACAATTTTGAAAAAAATTACTTCAATTACATTTACAGCAATGTCAAGCTTGTAAATTCAAAGTTTTATTTTGTGTTTATTGTTTCCCTTGGTTGTCTCTGTTTTGTAATTTTGTCTTTGACAAAGACTCAACGAGAGGTGAAATCGTTTAAGGTAGTAAAAAAGAAATAGTTTTGTACTGTTCGTTGTCATATATATTGTTACACGCAAGGCGTCTCTCATACCGAGAGAATCAAACACCTGCGTGAGCTGGGCTTGATAGTCCATGGTTTCTCCTATTTCCAAAGACCTCAAGACAACAATCAGTGTCAACTGAAAGGTTCTTAAACGCGCAGATACTACAGTAAGTTTTCCTCTAATCACCTAATGACCACACATCGTGAAACTGTAATTTCATACTTGCATGGTTTTCTCTTGTTTCACATTGGCATGACTTATTAGTAAGCCTTTTCGAGCCTAATATAGTACTTCACGACATGCAATACAAAACATGACCAAAACACCCAATACAAAGAAAATTACTAAACACGCATACCTAAAAACATCCAGATAATTCCCTATGTTAAGAAATTAAGGACGGTCCATTTTACGAACTAATCCATGCTGTCATAAAGTCTAGTGAATGCTGTACATTATGACGCATGCTCCTAGAAAGTGACTAATTACTCAGGTTGATAAATATTTTCCCAACACCGACTTTCCATAATCAACAAATAAAACTAAAATCTAACAAAGCTATAAACCAAGACGTAAATGCAAATAAGACAAGAACAAAACAGGCGGTGTATTTTGCTCCAGCTGATTGAACTCTATGCAGATTCCTTGTGGAACCGCTTTGGCCGAGTGGTTAGAGAGCTGCACTCTCGAACAAAAGGGTGTGGGTTCGAATCCTACCATCTAATCTGCCTGGATAGGCTATCGTGGTATGTCCTTGGGTAAAGTACTTTACTCCCATTGTCTCAGTATTAAATAACCTGCTTTTATTGCTGTGCCATAAAACACCAAACGAAAGCAAGGGTAAAACATTACAGATAGGGAGATTTTTATATCCTGGTGCATTATGCAACAGCAGATCGACAAGCCAAAACAAAATTGTGCATTGAGATATTAGACAGTACACATAACCTGTTTATTATATACACTTAATTACAGTTAGTATCAGTTACTCTTCCATTAAATAAACTCTTTTTATTATGTTATTCTGTACTCAACCTCATTCGTAATTTAATTTATGACATGCATCTGGAGATTTGGATTACGTCATAGTATAATGTTATACGATGTCCTAATGACGTAACGTGCACGGTTGTCGACGACATATACCGCTTCAAGTGAACAAAGCTAGGGCTTCCCATCATAATCTGAGGTTCTCGCTTATTTAGTTGAATTGTTTGCGTGACTGTTTAGAAATGAACATGAATCTCGCAATCCCGCTTCCTATAATAGATTCTAAAAATGGTGTTGCACTTCTACAAAGGAACCACATTAATATCAGCATCTCGTATGAGGAATCGTAACTGGTTACATTGTTTCATAAGATGGCATATATGCAATCATTTACACCGATATAATCAGTCAAACACCGACATAATCAGTCAAACACCGACATAATCAGTCAAACACAGACATAATCAAACACCGACATAATCAGTGAAGCACCGACATAATCAGTCAAACAGATTCAATTTCGCTTAGAAATGTAAAGGGGCAATTATCTTATCACTTCTGATCTTGTCTTAGCTACTACTGCTGCAGCTGCTACAACAACAACAACAACAACAACAACTACTACAGTAACAACCACTACTACCACTACTACAGTAACTACAACTACTACTACTACTACTACAGTAACAACAACAACTACGTAACAACAACAACTATTACTACTACTGCAGTAACAACAACAACAACTACTACTACTAGAGTAACAACAACTACTACTACAGTAACAACAACAACTATTTCTACAACAGTAACAACAACTACTACTACTACTACTACTACAGTAACAACAACAACTGCTACTACTAAAGTAACAACTACTACTACTACTACAGTAACAACTACTACTACAGTAACAACAACAACAACTACTACAGTAACAACTACTACTACTACTACTACAGTAACCACAACAACTATTACTACTACTACAGTAACAACAACAATTACTACTACTACAGTAACAACAACTACTACTACTACAGTAACAACAACAACTACTACTACTACTACAGTAACAACAACAACTACTACTAATATTCTTCAACATGAACAGTGATAATGAACAAAAAAATTGTTCAAAGAACAATTTCACACAAATGACTTTTTTTTCGCTTCATGTTGACTTTTACAATAATGTCATTCACACAAAAGCATACTTAAATTTCTAGACATTTGGATGGCGATATATTATTTCATTCTAAAAACTAAATGAATGATTCTCCACAGTACCTGTAAATTGGCCATAATGCAACATTTTACCGGATGGACAGAATGATACAGGTAATACTATACATCCCTACCACATTCATGGTTGGACACAAAAAATACCAGAAAACATTTCGCCAGTTCTGATTTTCCCACAAAATAGAAACCCGATTAAATGCAGCATTATGGCGGCTGGTTTTAAATGGTACCTTACGTATTGTAATGAATAATAACACAATACTGTATCCATGGAAATAACAATTCTTTAAATTTGGAGCAGTAGCAAAAGTCAAGCATGTATCTAACAGGTTTTTATAACTGAGTTATAAGGCTCACTAACGATATATGTTCCCGATTTAGCAGCATGTGGGGTTTTCTAATTTACTAAAAATAACACACTTGAACGTCATAACAACTAAACAGAAAATGGCGATATTGAATTAACATATAAGAAATATTTTAACGATTTTCTATGTATTTAAGTATCAGTAACCTGCTAGATTGTGGCAATGGGACTAAAATCAAACACAAATAACTTTATATATGTATCCAGTGTTAAATAGGCATTATATGAATTGATAGAAAATAACAGTTTTAAGGAGGTGTTTTAGTGATCTGGAGAGAGACAGCGGAAAGGGCAATTGAAGGTCAAGGAGGAGGGCCTATTAACAATCTTTTATTGCTGTCTGGCTGGAGCACTATTAAAGGCATTTTACAGAAGTAATGTGAATACGAAAAGAAATGTATAATGCCTGATTAGACTTTTCTGCAGTGTATTGTCTATTGTCCCAATTTAGAAGTCCTCAGGATTTTCCTAGTAACTAAAATAGAACAGTAATACGTGGCAACAATACATCTAATAATAGAACCATACCACGCTATATTTAATAATAGATCCATACTCACTATATCTAATAACAGAACTATGTTGGATATGTTACATGTACCATGAAAGTTTTATTTCTCCTTTTTGTCTATATCGTATCATATTTTTGGCGTGGGATAAATTGTATAACTCCTTCTGTAGCTCACTGTCTAGAATGTAATATAAAAATTACTGTAGGTCAATGCCTAGAATGTAATATAAAGATTACTGTAGGTCAATGTCCAGAATGTAATATAAAGATAACTGTAGGTCAATGCCTAGAATGTAATATAAAGATTACTGTAGGTCAGTGTCTAGAATGTAATATAAAGATTACTGTAGGTCAATGTCTAGAATGTAATAGAAAGATTACTGTAGGTCAATGCCTAGAATGTAATATAAAGATTACTGTAGGTCAATGTCCAGAATGTAATATAAAGATAACTGTAGGTCAATGCCTAGAATGTAATATAAAGATTACTGTAGGTCAGTGTCTAGAATGTAATATAAAGATTACTGTAGGTCAATGTCTAGAATGTAATAGAAAGATTACTGTAGGTCAATGCCTAGAATGTAATATAAAGATTACTGTAGGTCAATGTCTAGAATGTAATAGAAAGATTACTGTAGGTCAATGCCTAGAATGTAATATAAAGATTACTGTTGGTCAATGCCTAGAATGTAATATAAAGATTACTGTAGGTCAATGTCTAGAATGTAATATAAAGATTACTGTAGGTCAATGTCTAGAATGTAATAGAAATATTACTGTAGGTCAATGTCTAGAATGTAATATAAAGATTACTGTAGGTCAATGTCTAGAATGTAATATAAAGATTTCTGTAGGTCAATGTCTAGAATGTAATATAAAGATTACTGTAGGTCAATGTCTAGAATGTAATATAAAGATTTCTGTAGGTCAATGTCTAGAATGTAATATAAAGATTACTGTAGGTCAATGTCTAGAATGTAATAGAAAGATTCCATAGTTATAAAATCAAATAAAATACATGTAAATTCCAGGGTTATAAAATCAAATAAAATACCTGTAAATGAGTCTGGTGTAGCATTGTTCATACCCAATCATATCAGAGCATAGAACCTTATGCTATTTTATCAATATATTATGTATGCAAAATATTGCATTTAGTCATACATTTGTTCAGTTTCATAATAAACGTACATGCGACAATAATGTATTTTTTTTGTGTGTTAACTATTGCATGACAGGCAGATCTAACTTCCAACATAATTAGGACAGTCTTTTCGATTTTTTATCGTGCATTGTCATTAGTTAAGGTTGCACTTGAGTCATTAAAACATCATTAAACTTGTTGAATCTCAATTAGTTATGGTTGCACTTGAGTCATTAAAACATCATTACGCGTGTTGAAACTCAATTAGTTATGGTTGTACTTGAGTCATTAAAACATCATTAAACTTGTTTAAACTCAATCCGTCTCTGCTGATCATATTTTTGTCCATCAAGCCTTGGTGGAAGCTTGACATAGCTAACATTTTGGAGTCGTTACGTGCCAGTCGGTCCGTCTGTAAGCACGTCTGTCTACACCCTATGTTAACCTCTATGTTAAAGTCATTACTATTAGCAGACAATTTATCTAATAAAATTGCAAAATCTTTTAAAGAAAATATTTTGAATTACAGAAAAGATGATGATAATTAGTAAGCGAAGTTCTCTCCATTTAGTAGAATAGTGAATTGCATGAGAATTTACATCATATAGGAATTAAATTTCAGGCTCTAATTATTGCAACTGGGAATTTTGCATGAATTCGACGCATGTCCTCTCGGAAAACAAACTTTTTCTTATTTGAAAGGAGCACCGTTGACCATAACACTTCCATTTTTGTGTTCATTCCAAGCATATGGCTTTGAATTTTAAACAGCGCAGGATCTATTCTACAACTGACAGTTGGTGAAATGAGGATATTATTTTCTAACTGTAGGGGATTCTTTATGCGTAAATTGCCAATATTATGCGTGATTTGGAACATTTGGTTGATAGTTTTGCGTGACTGTTTAGAAATTAGTGTGAATTCCCTAGTCCAAAAAAGACGACATTTACAACCTCCTCCATTAATATCGAAACAAACTCCTTCATTATACTGAAACAACCTCCTTCATTAATATCGAAACAAACTCCTCCATTAATATCGAAACAATCTCCTTCATTAATATCGAAACAAACTCTTCCATTAATATCGAAACAAACTCCTCCATTAATATCAAAACAACCTCCTCTATTAGTATCGGAACAACCTCCTCCATATTAGTATCGAAACAACCTCCGTCATTAATATCGAAACAACCTCCTCCATTAATATCGAAACAACCTCCTTCATTAATATCGAAACAACCTCCTTCATTAATATCGAAACAAACTCCTCCATTAATATCGAAACAACCTCCTTCATTAATATCGAAACAAACTCCTCCATTAATATCGAAACAACCTCCATTAATATCGAAACAACCTCCTCCATTAATATCGAAACGTTTCAAGTACGATATGAAGAATCTTAAATGGCGTATGTGTTTCACAACATTACATGCATGCAAACATTTATACAGAAAATCATGATGAAACAATCTTAGTTTGTGTTAGAAATGCAAAGAGGTAATTATTTCATCACTTTAACCTTTGTTTTAACTACTACTGCTGATGATGCTGCCACTACTACTATGGATCAAGATGAAAAAGACCATGTTAGAAATAATGTGTGCAAATACAAATTTCTCAGATTATTTTTCATGATGATTTTTACAATAAGGCAATTCAAACAAAACACCTGAACGTCAAGAGAATTAGATGGTATGATATTAATTCAATCTAAAAACTAGAAATGTGTTCATGAAAAATGCATGACTTACCATAGTGCCTGAAAACTGATCTTAATGCAAAACGTTTCTGGATGGACAGACGGATATGAGAAGCAATATATGCCCCTTCTACATTCGCGGTGGGGCACACATACACACACACGTGGAGAGATATTTACGTATCTGATTTTCCAACAAAACAGAAACCCGGTTACACAGATAGTTATGGGGGCTTGATGAAAAGAATGTCCATTTGTCAACACATTCAAATTACCACAAAATTTCATGCGAGAAAAAGACGCGTCCAAGTAAATTCTAAATTATAACAGTTATTACAAGTCCCCATCTTTAAAGTCTTGACAAACTGAAATATCAGAACGGGCAAGATCCCTTTTCTCTAACGATCTATCATCAACTGATTAAAACAATTTAAACCTCTTTATGCATTTCAGATCAACTTGCATGCCTAGAATGGTGCCTTACCTGTTGCAAAGGATAGTGACAGAATACCATAAGCATGGAAACGGCAATTTGTTAAGAGTGTTGTAGTAGTAAACTGACATGTATACATTTAGCAGGTTTTTACAATTGTTTTTGTAAGGCTCACTAAACATGTACGTTCCAGATTAAGCAGTATGTGGGGCTTTCTTTGATGCTAAAAATATGTGGGGATTTCTTTGATACTAAAAATATGTTGGGCTTTCTTTGATACTAAAAATAGGACATGTGCACATCACAACAATTAAACGTAAAACATGTGATCATAATAGTTAGATAAAAAATATTATACAGTTTTTGTTGTCTTTTAGTTTCAGGAGCTTGCATGTATGCAACGTATCTGGACTTTGGTAAAACTGTTAAAGTATTGACATATGCATACATGTATTGTTGTTCTTACCTGGATTATGATATTGACATATGCATACATGTATTGTTGTTCTTACCTGGATTATGATATTGACATATGCATACATGTATTGTTGTTCTTACCTGGATTATGATATTGACATATGCATACACGTATTGTTGTTCTTACCTGGATTATGATAGAGATATGGACATCAACATAATGTATATATTTTTAAACAGTGCTGCAGCTAAGACATGGCTTGACAGAGGGGTGATCAAAAGGGGAACAATTTATGTTAAGGGCACTTTCTGATGAGATGCAAGGGAGCGTCTTGGAACAATGGGGCACTATTTGCTAAGAAAAGATTCACTGCTGATCAAAAAACAAAAATAAATTAGGACGCCATCTTGAATAATAGAATTAACAACAGACAAAAGCTACTTTAGATATTCTCCAAATTTAAAAAAGCATTATGTGAATTAATAGAAAATAGCATATATGTAAGGATGTATAATAGTTACCCGGAGAGAGACCGAGGACAATAACCATGAAGTGCGGATGGGTGGGGGGTGGCGGGTGGCGGGAGCGATTAGGGCAGAGAGGAATGCCCATTTATTTCTATCTAGCTGAAGCTCTGTTAACGACATTTTGTACAAGCGGTGTTAATAAAAGAATAACATTCTAAACTGCCTTATCATATTCTTCTTAAGTGTATAGTCCCAACTTAGAAGTCAGCAGGACTTTCCTTGTAACTAAAAATAAAACCTTAATGCTTCACAACAATACATCTAATAATAGAACCATACTCACTATGTTATAAGGCAACCTAGATGTACCATGAAAGTTTTATGCATACATTTTGTTTTATCTTGTGCCATTTTTGTTGTGATGGAATAAATTATGCAAGCTGTTTTTATAGTCAGAATGCTCGAAAATGAGTCCTCGTGTATCATTGGAAAATGCGTCTTGGTGTATCATTGGAAAATGCGTCTTGGTGTATCATTGGAAAATGCGTCTTGGTGTATCATTCGAAAATGCGTCTTGGTGTATCATTCTTAAAGAAAGTCTTAATACCTTCCATACTTATAAAATAATGAGAAAAATAAAATAAATGCTTCTGATACATTTACTTTAGAAAATTATGTATGTAAAATATTGCAGCTGTCATACATTTCTACAATTTCAAGACAGACATACATGCAATAATAATTTAGTGTGTGTGTGTGTGTGTGTGTTAACTGTAGCACGAGAGTCAAATCCTAAGACTTATACAATTTTGTTGATTTCCTTCCCACGTGATCAGGACAATCTTTATCATTGCTCATCTTGTATTATCATAATTGATGGGTTGTACTTGATTGAAGGGTTGTAGTTGATTGAATCATCAAAAGGTCATTAATCCTGCTGACGGAGAGGCAAATGAGCTTATCGTACGTCCCTACGTGCGTCGTCCGTCCGTCCGTTAACAATTGCTTGCTACCACTCTGGAGTCAGTATTTCTGATCCGATTTCTCTCAAAGTTGGAATATGGGCTTATATCATCCAAAATATCGGACTAGTCAGCTTATATGATCAAAATATCGGACTAGCCAGAAAATGAGCGACGTGTACGCATATTTTACATCTGATTGTTTGACCTTGTTATCATTCTGGTGACCATATTTCTGATCTGACTTTGATCAAAATTGGAATATATGTTTATATAATCAAGATTTCGAACGAGTTCGATAATGAGCGGGATCCACTCACGTTAATTAGATGATCTTGCATGTGATTGGTTGAGCTTGTTACCACTCTCGAGTTCGTATTTCTGATCAAATTTTGATCAAACGTGGAATATATGCTTGTACCATCAAGATCTCGAACAAGTTCAATAATGAGCGAGATACACACATTTTAATGAGGTTATCTTGCATCTGATTGGCTGAACCTGTTAAGAATCTGGAGGTCATACATCTAATCGGCTTTTGATCAAACTTTTAATATAGGCATATGTGATCAAGGTATTGCATGAGTTCGATAACGAGTAAGATCCCCCACACATAATAATGAGCTGATCTTGCATCGAATGTGTAAATTGTAACCACTCCAGAGGCTGTTTTTCTGATCCCATTTTGAGTAAACTTAGTAAATAAGCTTAAACCATCAATACCTAAGTAAGATCAATGCATATTGATGATGCGATTTTGTATCTGATTGACTAAGCTTGTTAAAACTTAGTGACTATTTGAGTAAACTTAGTAAATAAGCTTAAACCATCAATACCTAAGCAAGATCAATGCATATTGATGATGCGATTTTGTATCTGATTGACTAAGCTTGTTAAAACTTAGTGACTATTTTTGATCAGATTTATGTTAAACTTAGTAAATAGGTTTATATTATCAAAGAACCAATGAATTTCATTTTAAGCAAGATCTGCGCATATTAATGAAATGTAATGCAGTTAGAAATAGTTATCAAATCGTATGCTATGTAATCAATTTGATTTTTTTTTAACTAACATTTCTTCTGTCTCCAAAAAGGAAAGTCAGGGAAGTAATTCATTATACTGACTATTGATAATCACAGGTTTTGGGTTACTCAAAATGCAAACCAGAGTTAAAAGAAAGAAAAACTTAGAATAGAAAATACAAAACATTTCAGTAGAGTAATTCCTAAAAATTAGCACAATAATACACCTATGGGACTAAAATGAATAAGTGGTTATTTATTACTGAAAAAGGTATAAAATAGAAATATAACGGGTAACACTTTCATTGGAGAAAATAATTGGCTATAAGATCGAGTTTGAATACTTTGTTGTGAGTGGTCGAGGAAACGTTTGATTAGATGTATTGGTGTTAGTGATAATGTACAACTGCAGGCTAACATAAACGGTGTATAATGTTGTAGTTAAGGACCATCATTTCTTTATACACTTATAGATATGTGTTTGCAAGTACTTGTGTTTTATCTAATATTGGTTTTATCTGATGAGAACATATTTCTTGCGAAAACCATGTTTCAATTTATATATTTGTTTGCAGAGAGAAACGTTACCGTATTTGAAATTCTTAAATATTTGAAAGCAAATTTAACGTTTGGTCAAATATCTTTTGACAGTTGCTGGTATTGCCATGGAAAAGTGCCTGAAACATTTGTCACTTATATAATTCAGATGTATTGTGCATTACTTTATGACATTTCTATAATTCATATGTATTGTGCATTACTTTATGACATTTCATATATTCACTGCCATTACTCACAAATTATTTTAAATTTATACATTGGATTTTTAGCTTTTAATAAACAAATGAAACAAATATGCTCATCTCCTAAAACACTTCCAAATTAATTACCAAGAATAAAGAAAACCATGGCCTAAAAATAAAACAAAACAGCAGCAATAACAACAACAACCTGTGGGTTATAATTTTAATCTGTGTGAAAACCATGTGATTCTGTGGAACATAAATTAAAGCTTCGTCTGTAAACTTAATGTTTAAAGATCTTGGAGGACTTCGATTATGATTAATAGCCTATGTATTTTAATTAAATCCTTTGGAAATAATTATTATCAGACATAGTAAAATAGGTAAAATCGACATAATATAAAGTTTGGGAGATAGTTAACTTAGGTTGTGTTCTTACGACACTACGTAAACCTGTTTAGTGAAATGGTCAACTATTATATGAGCTATATGAGCAAGATGAGACTCCCTTGGGCCCCTTGCTTTTGTCTGGCCCACCATGGCGGAAGCTCGACATAACAATACCGTTGGTGTCGTGTGTTGGGACTTTCAAATTTATATACAAGATGCTGATCGCCATTAAATATGGCCGACATTACTAACATTAAAAAGGACTTTAAACGATCTTTGTCAACACCCCCCCCCAAAAAAAAAAAAAAAAAAAAAACGCTAATTAAAATTTGAAAATATTTAGTAGAACACATCCTGGTTTAGAGGGGGTTTTAATATCTGCCAATCACGCGGATCCACCATCGAATACTGCCATTGTTATTAAAATTAGGACAGGACTTCTAAGAAACTATGAGGCATAATGTGACCAAATTTGACAAAAAGCATCATGGCATAAAGGCATTACAGTCTTGCACAAATAATGCCCATTTACTTGATTTGGCATCCTGGCATAAAGGCCTTACAGTCTCATACAAATGATGCCGATTCAATTGATTTGGCATCATGGCATAAAGGCATCACAGTCTTGTACAAATGATGTCCATTCACTTGATTTAGCATCCTGGCATAAACGCCTTACAGTCTCGTACAAATGATGCTCATTCACTTGATTTGGCATCCTGGCATAAACGCCTTACAGTCTCGTAAAAATGATGCCCATTCACTTGATTTGGCAGACTGGCATAAAGGCCTTACAGTCTCGTACAAATGATGCCCATTCACTTGATTTGGCAGACTGGCATAAAGGCATGACAGTCTTGTACAAATGATGACGATTCAATTGATTTGGCAGACTGGCATAAAGGCCATAACAAATAGCATTTAAATATAAATGTATAACACAAAGAATTTAAACATAAATGTATAAGATCTGTATTGGTAAAAAAAAAATTGTTTGTTCGGACCAAACGAGTACCCTACATTTCTCTCGATTTGGGGACGAATAATAATAATAATAATAATAATAATAATAATAATAATAATAATAATAATAATCTTTATTTAGCGAGAATTACACATTTGGTCATGAAAGATCCATCTGCCACGTGATCATCAACGTATTAGCAGGTTATGTTATACAAAAGTCACTCGCACAAACACTCACACAGATTTAAATGGATTAGTTTATATAACTATAGTGGTCAACAAGTACATATATGAACATAAACTATACACAGACATAAATATTTCAGCATGTCGTCACGGAATTGTATGGTTTATATCAATATGTATATGTGGTCAAAAATGTATTCGGGTTTCGTTTCTGACTAGAGCGTTACTCGGGGGTTGTTTATTTTTTTCGGCTCTAGTTATTTTGAAATACTGAGCGCGATTCACCCCATGCTGCACGTGCAAATTGCCTGCAGTGAAAACTCACGTACCTAGCTGCTGCGCATATCTGTCACAGCTAGAGTACATATAGAGCGAATTCTCTATAAACAAATTACACTACGATGAGTCTTGTCAGAAAGCTTACCTCTTTACGGGAGCAAAACTTCAGCTGTAGAGGTAGGTGAAATTTAAGATTGTATTCTTTATCACTATTCGTTTTATATGACATAATTGTTTCATATATTAGATGTTTTAGAATTTATTCCAAATTCTACAGAGAGTCAATACCTAGGTCATACAACGCTATGATATTAGAAATACTATAGGCTGGTTCAAGTTAGCTATTTGTTGTAACTGAACAGACGGGTATTATTTAATTATACGCGGCATGCATTGAATGATTAATGTAATGTGTAACGAGACGTAATTCATGTGCGCGCATGCGCAACATATATCAATACAAAAGTACTAACCGTGTCATATGTACTACACGGTTTAGTTGTTATACTTTTAGCTGTTCCTTATGTATGGTTTGGTGGTGTGAAGTCACAGAACTCTGTGTGGTTTCGTGTGACGTGTACGCTGTGTCTGGTGACGTTGTTTCGGAAGAGTGTACTGGTTTTCTCGATGCGAGGGACCAAGGCTTCTCGACAAACGGGTCTGTGTTAATGTGAAGGCTCTCGAGGGATCCTTCAACAGGCCGGGAGGGGTGGACCATGCGTGGTGGCTCCTCGACCATGGACTAGAGCGGGTGGAACCGTAGATACATCTTGATAGTCAAACAGGCGCCACGATAGTTATATTTATTGCGTGTTCCATTTGATTGTTATCTCAATATTGCTATCTGTGCAAAATTACATTCATTCCCATTTCAATATCGCTATATGTGTGATAGATTCATAATTTCATGCATTCCCATTTCATTTTCGTTATATGAACGATATATTCATAAATTCATACATATTCCAATATCGCTTGATGAATTGATAAATTGATGAGTATCCTATTGATAAGCGCATAAATCACATGCTTTGGTCACCCTTGGTACTTAATAAGACCTTGTTTATATTGGGGTGTAGATCATATTCTCTTATTTGTTGATTGGTGATAGGATGCTATTCACGTTTGTTTAAAATTCCATTCGTTAAATTCATCTTTGATTTTTCTCGTTGAGTTACTTGTTGTTGATAGTTCCATGTTAGGAACTTTATAATTTTCCTGATCTTTTTGTTATAATGGTGTCAGATTTGTTCATCTTTAAATTGCGTTTATAAATAAACATCTTATTAACGCAGTTGCTTTCGGTGTCTTCACTAATCCAGTCCCAACCCGGCTTCATCCTGTGACAAATGGTGTCAGAAGTGGGATTATTGGATTAGTCGGAGCACGGACGTCAGTTTGCATAGGTCTTGACTCCGGTAAGATTTTTTCAGTTATCTGTTTCAGATTGTGACCTTCCTGACAAGAACTAATTCAGGCGGGTGAGTGAATACCTCACTCATATTTTGTTTTATTTACCATTTGTTTATCATATATACATATTGCATATATTTGGAGAAGGGATATACGGTTGGTTCGTGTAGTCCTAAAAATTGTATGTGTTATATGATAGTGCACTTGGGATTGGTGATCTTATCAACAGTATTTATCATGTCGTCACTCAAAGATCTAGTGGAGTTGGGTAAACAGTTTGGGTATGAGGGGGAGGCCCTTAGAAAATTCGTTCAGGAGGAGCAGTCTCGGGAAAGGGATCAAAGATTAAAGGAGAGAGATATAGAAAGGGAAAAGTTAGAACTGGAGAAGCAGGCTGATAGGGAAAGAAGGGAATATGAGAAGGAGAAGATATAATTAGAGAAGCAAGCGGAGAAGGAAAAGTTAGAATTAGACAAGCAAGCCGAGGAAAGAAAGATAGCATTTAAAAGGGAGAAGATGGAATTTGAGAAGGAGAAGATAGAGTTAGAGAAGCAGGCAGAGAAGGAGAAGATAGAGTTAGAGAAACAGGCAGAGAAGGAAAGGATAGGTTGGGAAAGGGAAGCAGAAAGGGAAAGAATAGAGCAGGTAAGAGAACTTGAGAAACAAGCAAAGTTAGAAACCATAGAGTTAGAAGACAGGAATATGGAGAAAGAACATAGAAGGAAATTTGAATTATTAGAGGCTAAGAAAGAGGGTCAACAAGAATCAAAGTTAAGAGGCCCTAAATTACCCCCTTTCGAAGATGACAAAGATAACTTAGATAGTTATTTACATAGGTTTGAGCGATATGCTACCATCCAAAAGTGGAAAAAAGATGATTGGTCGCTCCATCTCAGCGCGTTACTTAAAGGTAAAGCGCTAGATGTATATTCGCGTCTCCCCGTGAACGAGGCATTGAACTATGACGCGTTAAGAGAGGCACTCCTTAAGAGATACGAGTTGACAGAACAAGGGTTCCGCAAAAAATTTAAATATAGTAAACCCGAGAAAGGCGAGACATTCACCCAGTTCGTCAGTAGGACGGGGAATTATTTCCAGCGTTGGGTTGAATGTGGTAAGATCCAAAAAACGTTTGAGGGTCTTGCCGATTTTTTACTTAGGGAACAGCTGTTAAACACTTGTGGTAGGGAATTGTACTTGTTCCTGAGGGAAAAGTCCTTCAATAATATCTCTGATATGGCTACTCAGGCAGACTATTTCGCCGAAGCTCGGGGAGGTACCCAGAATGTGATCTCAAGGGATAACAAGGGAGGTAATCAAGCTAAAGATCAGAGACCCAGAGAACCCGAGAAACTTGGTACGAATAAAGGTGGAAACTTTCAATCTGGGAAGGGTACAAATCGCAGGGATAGACAATGTTTTACCTGTAAGGAATGGGGTCACATCACGCCCGATTGTCCAAAAAGGAAGGGGTTTGTCCAGAGAGTCGCGGTTGCTATTGAAAGCAGAGCATGGTCAGGAGGGGGTAAGCGCGATGATTTTCCGCGTGATAATTCGGCATCTAATAACGCGAATAAGGTATACGAGTCCGCAGCGCGTGCACAGATCGGTCATGATGTTATTCAGTCGATCGGCACTTGTCTTTTTCCCGAGGCGAGGGTACCGACTGCTACTGGTACCGCCAACGGTCAAGAAGTCACGGTCTTACGCGATACCGGGTGCACGGGCGTCGTAGTAAAGCGGAGCCTCGTTAGGGATGACCAAATGCTTGGTTGGAAATCCCCGTGCATGTTATTAGATCAAACGATTGATCGCGTTCCCGTCGCGAGAATAGAAATCGAGACGCCTTTTCTGACCAGAACCGTAGAAGCTCTGTGTATGGAAAACCCCATATACGACCTAACTATCGGAAATGTCGAGGGATCCAGACTCCCAACTCTCTCTGATTTCCGGTTTCCCGTTGTACAAACGGCTGAAACTAGGGCGCAGGCGCAGGCGAAGAAAACGCCATTACGTAAGTTGAAACTTCCGGAAGCCGTGACCGATATCTCGCGCGATGAATTTACGCGTGAGCAAGGGCATCACGCGTCCTTGAGCGCGACCGCGGAGAGGATCGTATCCGGTACCGCGAAACATTGTAAGGGCGGTTCAAGTTTGAAGTTTATATGTAGGGAAGGTTTAATGTACAGGCAATTTACCACGTTGGATGGTAGAAAGTGTTTCCAACTGGTTGTCCCCCAGAAATTCAGGTCCCGTATACTTAGAGTAGCGCACGAGTTCGGTAGTGCAGGTCACTTGAGCAGGAAGAGGACGACTGACAAAGTGTTAAGAGAATTTTATTGGCCAGGCGTAAATAGTGACGTAGCACGATTCTGTCGTTCGTGTGATTTATGCCATAAAACTGTTGAAAAGGGCGTTTTGAACGTCGTATGTATTGCGGCCATAGAAGACGAGTCGAGTGACCCCAACACAGAAATTCCCCTTGAGTACCCCATGGTTGTAGGAAATGAGGGAATAGATATGGTCAGCGTGTGCCCAGAATTACCTGAAGGTCAGCGTCAGCAAGTCAGGGAAATTTTAAGTAAGTATCCAGACGTATTTACAGATCGACCAGGTAATACTGGATTAATAACGCACGAGATAAACTTGAGTACCTCGGAGCCAATCAGAATAAAGGGATATCCAATGCCCTTTAACGCACGGGAGACAATCGATGAGGAAGTAGGTAAAATGTTAGACCTGGGAGTGAAGTGATTGAACCTTCAAACTCACCCTATTCTTCCCCCGTGGTATTGGTCCGAAAGAAAGACGGAACGAATCGATTTTGCATAGACTTTCGACAACTAAATAAAGTCACCGTGTTTGATGCTGAACCGATGCCAGACATGGAGGGCTTGTTTTCAAAATTGGCGGGGCACCAGTACATTTCTAAATTAGATCTCACAAGAGGATATTGGCAGGTGCCCATCGCTGAAAATGCCCGCGTATTAACGGCATTCGCGACCCCTAAAGGTCTTTTCCAGTTTAAGGTTATGTCTTTTGGTCTGGTTAACGCCGGTGCGTCGTGCGTGCGTCTTATGCGGAAATTGTTGAAAGGCATGAACAACGTAGATAGTTTTGTCGACGATATTCTTGTATATACGCATACCTGGGAAGAGCATGTTAGGGTATTAGTCGATCTGTTTGACAGACTCCGCAAGGCAAATCTCACAGCGAGACCCTCCAAGTGTAGCATAGCATATTCTAACTTGGAATGCTTGGGCCATCTAGTAAGTGGGTCAGGGCAGTTAAAACCCCACCCTGATAAAATTGAAGCGATTAAAGACGCTCCTAGGCCAGAAACCAAGAAACAGATACGATCGTTTCATGGATTGATAGGTTTTTATAGGAAGTTCGTTCCAAATTTCGCCGCTATAGCTAGTCCATTGACGGATTTAACTAGGAAGGGGCAGCCCAATAAAGTTTCTTGGGGTTCATGCCAAGAAAGAGCTTTTAACGCTCTTAAGGGAAGATTGATCAGTGCACCGATCCTAAAGTTGCCAGAATTAAATAAATCGTTCATATTGAGAACTGATGCATCCGACACGGGCTTAGGAGCAGTTTTGCTACAGGAGCAAGACGGGGTAAAGTTACCCATAGCTTATGTTAGTAGGAAAATGCTGCCTAGGGAGCAAAACTACTCCGTGATCGAAAAGGAGTGCTTGGCACTGGTGTGGGGTGTAGGTAAATTCCACACGTACCTTTTCGGAAGGGAATTTGTCCTTGAAACGGACCATCAGCCTCTCATATATTTGAACAAGGCAAAAGTTGCCAACGCAAGATTGATGCGTTGGGCATTGACTCTGCAGCCATATCGTTTCCGGATCGAAGCAATCAGAGGGTCGGAAAATATAGGGGCCGATTATTTAAGCAGAGTGTGATTTGCAGTTTTTTTTTTCTTACCATGATATTCTGGTCATGTAAATAATACGTTTCAGTTTGTATTTTTGCAAAATTCCGTGATTTTCTAAAAGTGCTTCCACTTTTTTTAAGGGGGGAGGTATTGTCACGGAATTGTATGGTTTATATCAATATGTATATGTGGTCAAAAATGTATTCGGGTTTCGTTTCTGACTAGAGCGTTACTCGGGGGTTGTTTATTTTTTCGGCTCTAGTTATTTTGAAATACTGAGCGCGATTCACCCCATGCTGCACGTGCAAATTGCCTGCAGTGAAAACTCACGTACCTAGCTGCTGCGCATATCTGTCACAGCTAGAGTACATATAGAGCGAATTCTCTATAAACAAATTACACTACGATGAGTCTTGTCAGAAAGCTTACCTCTTTACGGGAGCAAAACTTCAGCTGTAGAGGTAGGTGAAATTTAAGATTGTATTCTTTATCACTATTCGTTTTATATGACATAATTGTTTCATATATTAGATGTTTTAGAATTTATTCCAAATTCTACAGAGAGTCAATACCTAGGTCATACAACGCCATGATATTAGAAATACTATAGGCTGGTTCAAGTTAGCTATTTGTTGTAACTGAACAGACGGGTATTATTTAATTATACGCGGCATGCATTGAATGATTAATGTAATGTGTAACGAGACGTAATTCATGTGCGCGCATGCGCAACATATATCAATACAAAAGTACTAACCGTGTCATATGTACTACACGGTTTAGTTGTTATATTTTTAGCTGTTCCTTATGTATGGTTTGGTGGTGTGAAGTCACAGAACTCTGTGTGGTTTCGTGTGACGTGTACGCTGTGTCTGGTGACGTTGTTTCGGAAGAGTGTACTGGTTTTCTCGATGCGAGGGACCAAGGCTTCTCGACAAACGGGTCTGTGTTAATGTGAAGGCTCTCGAGGGATCCTTCAACAGGCCGGGAGGGGTGGACCATGCGTGGTGGCTCCTCGACCATGGACTAGAGCGGGTGGAACCGTAGATACATCTTGATAGTCAAACGGGCGCCACGATAGTTATATTTATTGCGTGTTCCATTTGATTGTTATCTCAATATTGCTATCTGTGCAAAATTACATTCATTCCCATTTCAATATCGCTATATGTGTGATAGATTCATAATTTCATGCATTCCCATTTCATTTTCGTTATATGAACGATATATTCATACATATTCCAATATCGCTTGATGAATTGATAAATTGATGAGTATCCTATTGATAAGCGCATAAATCACATGCTTTGGTCACCCTTGGTACTTAATAAGACCTTGTTTATATTGGGGTGTAGATCATATACTCTTATTTGTTGATTGGTGATAGGATGCTATTCACGTTTGTTTAAAATTCCATTCGTTAAATTCATCTTTGATTTTTCTCGTTGAGTTACTTGTTGTTGATAGTTCCATGTTAGGAACTTTATAATTTTCCTGATCTTTTTGTTATAATGGTGTCAGATTTGTTCATCTTTAAATTGCGTTTATAAATAAACATCTTATTAACGCAGTTGCTTTCGGTGTCTTCACTAATCCAGTCCCAACCCGGCTTCATCCTGTGACACATGTCAGAAGTCATATATGCATACAAATAATAAATCATATACAGATTATCTCTGGCTACAGTGATATAATTATGTACTGGGATGCTTTAATATATCATTCCAGCTGGTCAAGAAAAAACTTCTTTAAATTACGTGTCATCAGGGGTAGGGAATTCCAAAAGGTAGGTGCTGATACATTAAAGAGCTTTTAAAATAGTTGGTTCTCGATCTCGGGAAATGGAGTTTGTTAGTAGTGGTACATCTGAGATTACACTCAGCATTTGATGATCTTAGTTTAATTCGGTTAGAGATATAATCTGGAGGAAGATTGTTTAGAGACTTAGATGTCATAATTCCTTTAAAAGAAAGAATACGTTTTTGTATTGGCAGCCATTGTAGACGTGGAAACAAAAAATAAGTAGTTTCAGAATTAATCGCGCAGCCTTTTTCTGGAGTTTATCAATTCTGGATAAATTATAAGTCGACGTATTTTCACATCTGGTACAGCCATAGTCTATCAGTGGTAGTATACATCCAGAAAAATAAAGTTCAAGCAACTGAGGAGGTAGAAATTTCTACAGCAATTGCAAGAGAGTAATTCGTTACATCAAACTGATAAATTGCTGAGTTCTGTTCGAAGTTTGTTTTCAATGGAGTCGAGAGATTTATCAGATGTATGCAGTGTATAATCGTCACCGAAGAGATCTGTGTTATAGTGCACTGGATACAAAGCTAAGTCATTGATAAACAGTAGAAAAAGACGAGGTCTTAATATAGAGCCTTGAGGAACATCACTTAGAATATGATTTAAATCAGAAGTATATTTACCTGTACAAACAACCCGTAATCTGTTAGTGAGATATGATGTGAACCATGTAACTGAGTTTGCAGAAAAACTTGTAAGTTGATAGTTTTATAATGAGCACCGAATGTTCAACCAAATCGAATGCTTTCTTAAAATCAATGAAGATTGCACCAGTATGTCGCCAGATTCAATCGCTCATAT
The DNA here is from genome assembly GCA_029931535.1 of Margaritifera margaritifera. Lineage (NCBI taxonomy): Eukaryota > Metazoa > Mollusca > Bivalvia > Unionida > Margaritiferidae > Margaritifera > Margaritifera margaritifera. Next base: position 2,149,929 of record JAQPZY010001445.1, read on the forward strand.
GATATATAAGTTTCATCAAAGCAGTTTTACATGAATGTTTTTGTCTGAAACCTGATTGTGCTTTATAGAGGAGTTGGAATTTGTTAAGATATCCGAAAAGATGCTTGCTGATATGTTTTCAATAATTTTTAAAAGTATATATAGACAGATATGATTCGATGGTTAAATTGGTCATTATTTTCATTTCCCTTAAAAAATGCGAATACCTTGGCTAATTTCAATGACTCTGGCAATTTACGGAATTGATACTTCAGTTAATTACGTCTTACAATGAATCAGAGATTGATAAAGTTGACATTGTTTGACTTTTAGGTTGAGAGTCTAATTTAGTGATAATATCAATAGTATCAGTTAATGCAATTAGGGGAATATTGAAACTAACATGATCGGACGCATACCCTTTCTTTCACATAGGCAGTACGTTCATCGTTGTTAGGCTCTGTAAAATTAGACCTATGTTTGGGAAATATAAACATCAGAGGTTCAGTTGGATTGCAATATCGCGATCGTCTGTGTAACAAGTGACAGTAACTATAATTAGAAGTACTGGTTTCTTAGAAGTTAATTTTCGCATGTGATTGCAGGTGGATCTTTTACCAGAGTCTGAGGCAATGGTTTCTTTGAAAAAGGACCGTTTATGCCTGACAATGAGGGGTTTGGCTATGTTCCGCCATAAACGATAATTGGTAAGTTTGGTTTTAACGCCATTTTTCAGCACATGGCGGCCAGTATATTTGGTGGATGAACCCGGGAAGAACCACCGACCCACGTGAAGCTACTGGCAAGTTTTCACACATACACACGATGGTCCAGTCGAGACTCGAATTTACGCCTACAGAGGTGAGATGTGTGAGTGATCTGTAAAGGCGAGCGTCTTAAACCACTCAGCCACTGGGGCCCCGATAAGTGGTAAACCCTTTACATCTGTGATAGTAGTTTCGTTTACGTCGCGCCTTGGCAATTTCATTAGTATATAATTCTGGCTGTTTTGATTCTTTTAACTTGTATGGGAGCGTGTTTGTTTAAGATAGTAAGAAAACAGTAGTTCCAGATAGACAAATCATAATCCGGGTCTGTTTTAGAAAAGGTCAATAAGCTAATATTCTGAGATAGTTCTGAGAGAAATCCATTTTTAGCCAATTTTTTAAAGCTTAGGTATTGCATATATGAATGTGAGTTAATCTTCTTTGTGCTCTGCTGCTTAATTACGAGTAACACAAACGGGATAGTGATCACTAACAGATTAACAACGTATGTTAATCTTGTAGAGGTTGTCAGGGTGGGTAGTGTAGATGTGGTCGATCAGGATAGCAGAACGGGCTATTAATATTGTTTAAACATTGATTACCCGTGTAACGTCGTACAGTTGTATCATATGAAGCAATTTAGTGTTGATATCGGAAACAAAATCAATATTAAAGTGTTGATATCGGAAATGAAGTCAGTATTAAAGTATCCCATGATAATTACTTTATTGCTAAAATCTAAAGCGGTGTCTTGCTCGCTTTCAAATTGATCAGTCCATGGTGAGAGAGGGAGTTTGGATGTAGGTAAGCAGATTAGATATAAATAGATTTTCTACTGAGGGAAGTTCGTTCGATCCATATTCATTCTACAGTGGATATTTAAAATTAGTTCTTCTCCTATAGGTTAGGTTGTTTTAAACATACATGACTATCGGTCCGGCCATTTCTCGATCATGTCTTTCCAATTAAAAGTTTTTAATAGAAATAGTAGTTTGGTATATTACATTCAAGAAATATTTCACACAGCCCATTTACTGCTGATCACCTCCAGGGGAACTTGGAAGCAAATGAATGTGACCGATATGCATCATGTGTAGCCTTGAGAACAACCGGGTTGAGGACTTACATATACAGTGCACGTGATCTGTGTATTATCTACACTACCCATTACGATAATGGATGTGATGTTTTGAACCACAGTAGTTCAATATCAGTTGAACTTCAAGATGCTTCTTTATAATTGAATGATCATGCCTGTAACAACGATACATCACGCCAACATTTACATTTGGCCTAATTTGAAACAACAGACGGCTTAATTTTCCCTATTTTCCATAACATTACAACTTTGCTTAAGTATACTTTATAACCGTGTAATTAACACTAAGTCTATTACTTTAAAAGATATAAAATTTAAAGTTATTTTTTCTGTTTTCATTTTAAATATTAAATTTTAATTTTAAAAAATGGAACCAGTCCCTATAAGTCTGCACAATTGGTGATTTCCTGTGACCACTGCATAAGACGGCAAAATTGGCCATAAAATAGCCCGGATAAATGGGTTACTAGGCTAGTAGTAAATTTACTGTTGTTACTTCCCGAGGCCATTTTTAGCTCACATTTACCCGCTATCATGAAATTTTACTCGACTTCAAATCTTACCCCAAAATATTATAAGCAACCAAAAGGTTGCATTTGTACATTTCGAAAAAGATTTCCAATTCTGGAGTAATATTTATTACTCGAAATGCTCAGTAAAGTCAAAAAAGTTTTGGTAGGGCCTCGTACATCATCCCTCGTCAGTAGTCGGTCGTCTGCAAACATTGATGTATTAAACGTCTTATCAAAAATGGCTGGTAGAAATGTTCATGAGAACAAACTATACCAAAATTGTGTTAGGGGTGGCTCTCCTAGCAATAGTGCGACTTCCATAGCAACCAAATAGAAAACCTATTTTCAGCTTCTCCAGAACAGTTTCTTTGCTCGTTTTAAAGACACTTTTTCGACACATTATTGGCTATATCATGCCAAGGAAATGGGAGCTAAGTGCCCTTCCCAAGGACATACCGAAGTAGCCGATCCGGGCTGGCTGGGGCCGGTATCGAACCTTTGAATCATGGATTACGAGTCCAACGCTCAACAAACTGCGATACCGCGGCTCCCAACTCCAGAACAGCTGAGCCAACTGTGATCAAACATGGTAGGAATTTTGTTTCTTAGGATATTCGCCATAAAAATTGTATCCGTCGTGGATTTCCGATCAATAGTGTGGCCCTGGATCCACCCATGCTATTACTGTCTCCTTGCCCTGGATCCGCCCATGCTATTACTGTCTCCTTGCCCTGGATCCGCCCATTCTATTACAGTCTCCTTGCCCTGGATCCGCCCGAGCTATTACTCTCTCCGTGCCCTGGATCCGCCCATGGTATTACTCTCTCCTTGGCTTGCATATCAGCAACAACACCATGAAATCCTTACACCAAAAGCACGGATACCAAGGTGACAGCATTAGTTCCATTTTAATTGGTAAATGGTGCGCTAAAACACCTCTAAACAAAATTTTAAAGATATTTACTTCTATTGTACGTGTAGTTATTTGAAATAGTTCGTTGTATTCTTTAAGGACTGTAATTATTATGTAAAGATCATGTATTCCAATGTTTTTCAGGAGATATCATTGAGAAATATCAAGAGAAATACAATTTTAAATTAAACCGATAATACTGCACTACAAGACTTTGTAGTAGTTAGGTAAAAGGCGGTTTCTGGTACACCACCTTTTTTGACCCCCCGAGAAACCTGATTTTTTTTAGATAGAAGCATCTAAATAGTAAACAAACTGTTCTATAGAAAAACTACCCTCTTTCCCCAAAAGTACGTCTTTGGTTTTCATTTGTTTAAAATAACACCTCCATTGACATCGTCAATGCATGTGATTGTAACAAGGTAAAAGCCTACTCATCCTCAGCGTCATTGGCATCATCATCATCACTCCCAGTATCACTGGAATCCGAGATATCGTAATTGTATTTTAGCTTTAATGTTATAGCTTCTGCCAGCAAATAATATTCTTTCTTTTTATCAGGTTTGTATAAGCTAAATTTAATCCTTCCGCTCACTTTAGGCTTTTTATCTTTTAATGCATTGGCAACTTCCCTGGGTGGAATACGTTTAGTATCTCCTTCCTCGTATACTGTTGTACTTTGGTCTATTATTATACAAGTGTATTGCTCCTGTTTAATTGCATTGTTTGCGTATTTTGGCTCAATTTCCGCTAATTTTTCTTCAAGAGCTGTTAACTCCTGATAATATTGCTGCTTTGGTCAACACGGAGTGAGGGATAGTTTATTTTTATGATATCCATTGCTTTTCAGATCAGGAAAGTTGTTAGCCATTAATTCTGATTCTATCGTTATCTCAAAATTTTTCTTTCCGATCATAACACGTCTAACGCCTCTCTCATTTTTGAGTTCGATTTTTTGGGTGGTCATTAGTATACTTATGCGTTTAAAATTTTTTTAAAAATAATTAATTATTTACCCCCACCACATTGTCAACGACAATGTTGATAAAATTCTTAAGTGTCTGATTGTAATTGAAATAGGGTTTTATAATGTCCGATTGCGTAAGTGTTTATTCCATCATCACACCATCGTTTGTCATCGTAATTATGTAATTCTGACTTATTTATCATTGTTGTTGAGATTTTATGTTTGTCAGATCGTATTGTTATCATTAACACATGATCGTGCTTTCCATTTAGTGCGTCCTTGTAGTCATCGAAATCTATCTTTTTATTGATAACAGCCTTTTGTATTCCTTTAGCACGTTTTTTTACTGTTCCGTCAGCAAGTTTAACACTGTATAGTTTACTTCGTAATCCAACGAATTCAGATATTGGAACGAAGTTTGTTTCGTCCTTGAATTTTCCTATGACTTTCTTATTTTCATCTGATTTAAATCCACTATCAGCAGGATAATCTGATAGATCAAACCATTGACGATTATTGTACATGTCCTGGTAATATCATCAGTGAAAACATGAATACAGAGTGAATCAGTGTCTGTGAATAATAATTGTGATTTATCGCCTGGATATAACTTTTTGATAACATCATAGTAGAAGTCGTACATCAGTGTTTTTGAGATATCCAGTATAGCAGCACCGCTTGCAATTGGTTTATTTAGCACTAGGTTTTCTTTACGTGTATGTACTGCAATTAAATTTTCACTGAATATTTGTCTTGAAACAAAATTATCCTGTGCTATTAATTTATCTCGCCGTTTTACGTTATTCACTATTTCAATGTTTTGCCGTTTTCTTAGATTTTCCATGGTTTTACCGAAAACACTATTGTTCATTAGTTTAAAAAGGTCTTTATCAAAATCTGTTGTTGCAGCTGCTCGCTTACTTGTGTTAAAATCAATGTATTCTTTCAGCCAGCACGATTGATTAAATTTTAGAATACGATAAATCTTAGTTACTTTTAAACCAGCGCCTATTGCTTGTTTTAGTGCTTTATGATGTATAACGTATCTATTTTTGTTCATTAGGTTTGGAACTTTTTTGTACTATTTTTGAGCATATACTCATTGAGTTCACATTGATTTGCAGAAAGCCATGAATTACAGATTTTGATTTGTTCTGCACAGAATGGGTAGTCGTTGTGTAGATCATGTAGTTCACTCGGATATTCAATGTCAACTTCAAAGAAATATCCGACATTGACTTTGTCAATAGTTTTTTCTTTTAGGTATTGTTCTTCCATTATCCACCTGTAGTTTCCAGTTGGTAAAGGTTGGCTCATCGCCCATTCATAGAGATTATTTGGATCCAGGTAGATTATATAGCTTGATTCCTTACTCGAATCATAATCCGGCAAGTATTTGTTGTTAGCTTTTGCGTACTTCTTTGTTATTACTGATATTCCTCCACGAATGCCCTTTTCAATAAAATAAGTACATGTCTGAATCTGTGAACAAATCTAATGTTACATTACTTAATTTTAATGCTGCATCCCAAGCGAGCTCTGGAGATGAAAAATACCATAATGATCCAATCCGTAGTTGCACGCGCATGTACTGCGAAATTGTTCAAATACATCAGCAAGAAGTAGAACATCTGTTATTAAATACAGATTATGGTAGTCACCAATATTTTTACATTGAAATTCTTCCCATATTTTTTGAGCGTATTCGTACTCCTTTGGGCTTATTCCTTCGATACGAACTTTTGAATAAAACTTTGCAATATCAGGCAGAGAGGGTTCATCAAATCTTGAAAAAGCGTCCATGTACTCATACGGATAAACCCCCTTTCGCTTTAAATAACTAGAATCTGGGCCAAAGTATTCTTCTAAGTTATCAAACACAGTACAACCTTTTACAAGTTTATCCAATGATGCTGCCATAAATTGAAAGCTATCAATGAATCTTAGTTGCTTAAAAGTAACTGATAAATATTTTTCTGTGCTGTTTGGAATGCACTTGATTCTCTTGACACTAAATTCCTCGTTACCGAAAGCTTCAACAATAATATGTTAATCATACCCTCTGAAGTTATGAAAAACGACTGGAACAAACATTTTGGCATTCTCCTTGCCGTTTAAGTTGTCAGCGGCAACGCTAATGTTATCCTGTTTCAATGTTCTTTTGATTGCTTTTACTTCAATTAATAAATTTCTTAATAGCCACTCTGCAGGGTTAGAATCACGATATATTCGGATTATTTTTGATTTTGATTTATCATACAGACCACTTTGTAGGCAACACTACATGGCACATGGTTTTGAATTTTTGTTGTCGATGATATGTTTGGATTATTTATCGCATGGTCAACGCTCTCCAGCAATGATTCAAAATCAGCGTATATCACAAAGGAATTTTAGTGCCACGTTCATGATTCTTAAAGCGCAGACGATAATTTTGCTTATCTGGCATAGTTATTTTTTGAATTTCAGTGCAGTATTCTAAGTGTCGATCTAATACTTTTTGTGAGGTGCATCTTTTTAAACAAAGGTAGCAGCAAAAAAGTCTTCCTTTATGTTTATTATTTTGGCCGTAAATAAATCCACCAAAGTTTTTAATCCAGCAATAGTGATCTTCATAAAATAATAGATTAATTATCTTATTATTGTCTATCAATTTGAATCTGATTTTATTAAGAATGTTTTCACTGATAATTAATGGATACGCGTTATATCTTTTATCTTTCCAGTTATAATACAAACCAAAAACATTTATGGTTAGGTTATTTTGTCGAGCAAATTTCTCTACCTTGTTTATCTGCACTGGAAACTCAATTCCTTTAAAATTTAAGCTATCAGCATATTTTTCATATTTTGATGTTCGATTTGCGTTTTTCTCGACTTTATGTATTGATGAAAGAACAGCCCATTGAAAGCACTTGTTGTCCTTATTTTTTACGTTGATAATGCACTTTGTCTTATTGTAAGGTTTTGGCAACTCAACAAAACTTGATCCCCTTAATATATCATATTTTTTTGTACTGAGTGAAACCGAGTTAATAGCTTTAAATTTCCATCCTGATCCTGCTTCCTCGTGCTTTTCAATTTTATCACTAAGTTCTTTATGCAAACGGTTTACGATTTCCTCAATATTTGTTCCTTTTGTTATTATTACTGCTTTAGTTGTTTTTAGTGATTCTGAGTTCTTTTCTGATGAATTAAGTTCACCAGCTGTGAATAATACCTCATACTGAATATTAATTTTTAATCGGAGGTGCTTTCGTAATTAATCATTTATTACTGGTTGAACTATTGAGAGCAAATAGCTAGGCATTATTCCAAAATTTTCTGAGTTTAGAGTATAAGAATCAGTAGACGCTTTTATTGCATCGTTGTCATCAAAAATATAAGTATTATCGAAACCAGTGAACGCTGTTGCTGTCAATCGCATGCTTCCAGTACTCGTCGTTGCCGCTGGCAACGTTGACAAGGTTGACGATGTCAAAATCAGTGATCTCAGATGAGTCAACGACCTTGTCACTGGCCTTGTAGCCATCATATTCATCCGCTGATCTCGTTCACGTAGGGCTTCTTGCAGCTGACGATCTTTATTAATTTTGTCAGTTGGATCAATAGTTAATTTTATCAGATCCCACCTTAAATCTTGGATTAATTTATTTATTTCTCGGATTGCGTCTTTATTCATTATATTATTGGGCGTAAATTTTTTAAAAAATTAATTAACATTGACAACGTCAACGATTATTTATTTTTATAATTTTAATATTGTGATATTATACAACAATGACAATGGAAAATTATCGTACACATCCAGTACATAATAATTACGAAGCTAACGAGGAAGGCATTATTAGAAACTGTAACAGTAAAAAAATTATTGGATGTGGTAAAGAAGGGAATATGGGTTATCACACAGTTACACCTGCAGGTGCAGCGACGATGTATTATCACAGGTTTGTCTATGAGTGTTTTAATGGAGTAATCACTGATAAGAAATTAGTTGTTGACCATAAAAATCACATCAGAAATGATAATAGTATTAATAACCTGCAATTGATCACTCAGAAGGAAAATATTCAACGCAGAAAAAATAAAGGTTACTATCCTCCTATACCTGTTGGATCTACATTTTATTCAATAGAAAGGCCAATTGATCCAGATGAATTAGTTAAATTAAAAGCTGATTGTGAGAAAACATTTAAATCCATGGGTGAAGCAGCAAAATATTTTAAAGCTTATTCAGCGTCTGTCAGAACTTGTGCTAATGGAGTAATCAAATCAGTTTTTTCAAAGAAATACGATTGCAGAGTTAAGTTTGAGCTAGCCTAGCCATTCAGTATTCGCATTAATTCAGTGGTTGTAATGCAACTATGGCAGTAATTCATTATTGTATCGGTATCCCAAGTAGTTGTTATCATGTTATTTTTTTTGAGCAATTTCATCTCATCTAGCGACAATAATACCTTATCAGCTCGATCGCTGACAGATTGTGGATTGCCATTGATAACAAGGGTGACGTTTATTTTAGCTCCAAAACAATATCTTATTGCCTCCTCAAGATCTTTAATATTTTTTATGTATCCAGTAGCATGATATTTTTCACCCATTGTTATTTAAATTATTTTTATAAAAATATCTCGTGGTAGTATAACAACATTGTTAGAACAATGACAACATTGTTAAAAACAAGGTCAATGATGAAAAGATTGATTGAATTGATGAAATCTGATCCCATTGTAATTTTACAATCCCCTTGTCAACGACAAGTACAACAGCAACGACGACGATTACATGAACCGCTAACAAATCCAGTAGAGATATTAGAGATGCTAGAACGTAATCCACTTGTTGAACCACTTGTTGTCCCTATTGGCTATGCCAATGCCCTTGTTTTCAACAAGGAAGACAAAGTCAACGATGATAAAATCATGGACGTCGGCAACATTGACAAAGTCAATGACAACGTTTTTAACCAAGTTGATTCACAAGCAATAAAACATTATAAGACATCATCTATGAGATATAATGTAAAATATCATCTTAAAAGTAAAATAGAACAATTTGGATTAACTTCACGTGAGAAGGAGGCGTTTTATGAGCGTATAAAAATATTTATGAATATTAATATGAATAATACCAATATTTACGGAAGACAAAAAAGTATTAAATTTGATTTTATTTTTGCTAAGATATTCACGTTGCTCGCAGACATTGGTATTATGAGCCCACAACGTGCCTCTTAAATTATTAAGATGTGCAAACCAGTCAAATGCAAAAAATTATTACGCAAGTACGAGGAAATATATAATTATATCATCAATGATCACATTTGATGGTTATAAACGCGTTTTCATTAGTTCCTGTTCATAAAAGCTTCCTATGATAGGTTCATTGTTTAAGTCCTTGATTCTGTATGTGACAGGAATTGTCATAAGTATTTCATCAACAATAAATATTTCCTCAGTGTAATTAGGCGTATAACCCTTTTCAAATTGTTTTTTTACCACTGAAATTCTGACCCGATCACCAACATTAAATTTATGTCTTCGATACAGGTTTTCGTTTGCAAGAATTGGATCGCTGACAGCTTTATTCGGCGTCATTTTTATGGAACCGTGTTTTTTATTATTGTAGTCGTAAACAATCGTCTGCAGATCATCTATGTACCTTTCTGTGTTATTTTCTGTCATTGTCTTGTAAATCTTTTCCTTAAGTGTTCTATTAAATCGTTCAACTATCACACTTTTTCCCTCATTGCCTGTCGTATACTTGGTGATGTTATGTTTGTCCAACCAATCGTCAAACTGCTTATTATAAAACTCTGAGCCATGATCAGTCCATATTTTCTTTGGTTGCCGTCCACTATTTGTGATAATTTTATTTAGTGCGAAAATAATTGTGTTACCCATCTTATTTTGTATTGGTTCACTAAATGCGTACCTGCTCTGAACATCAACAGCATTAATTAAAAAATTTGTGTTATCATTGCTATCAGCCAGTGACGACATATCAGTTAAATCAACAGACCAAATATCATCTACAGCATTTGCTACAACACGTCTTCGTGGAAACTTTTTTTTTATTGGTGCGTGAACTTCATCTGCAAGAATCCTGCGGTCTTCACCTGATTTGTTTGCAGGACGAGTTTCTACTAATCGGTCTTGGCCAAGCCGAGTTTCTCCAGATCTGTTTACAGATCCAAGACGAGACTCACCAGAACCAAAGGTTCCAAGTCCGAGTTTATATTTTGCTCCAATTATACCTTGCACAAATCGCCGATCAATTCTTTCTCTTATATTTTTCGGTTGCATTATTCCTAGCTTGTCCAGCATTTGTTTATCGCACGCGTGTTTATCTGTGGGGTTATCACGATAGCAAATATCATGTTTCATAGCAACAGCATCAACCTGGTTAAACGGCTCCTGTCCAGGTAGTGGTTGATCATTGCTGTCAAGTTGAGTTTCTAATGGGTTCCAAGGCCCTGTGTACTTATGTCCTGGCAGAGTCCATCCTCCTTTTGGTTTTGGAAGCTTTCCAATAAGATTATGAATATCAATTGCACCTCCAATAATTTTATTTTTTTTGCATTTGACGCAGTATACATGAACTACAGATCCTTCCACACACACGCACTTAGGTGGTGGATTGCAATGGTGGTCACACTCACAGCTGTAATTGTTAATTGTCAGAGGCAATGGTGCCTTTGTTTTCAACAAAGGTGATTGCATTGTCATCATTGATATTATCAATGTCTATGTAATATGCTTTTTAATTTTATGTAATCATTGTTACCATTTATACCACCATTGATATTATCAATGGCTTTGTCTTTGACAACGATGTAAACATCCTCATCATCATCAGTATAGTAACCATCCCCCGCCTTAGCAACGTTGTCCTCCTTGTTTTTAACATTGTCATTGACAATGGCATTGATAATTGCATCGTTGTTGACAAGTCCTTGGGTTTCAATCTTAATAAACGTGCTCTTTTTTCTACCGCATGTTCTACACACACTTTTTATCATTAATCTATTATTTTTTGTTTTTACTGTTTGCTCGTTATCGCTCTCAGTTTTTTCTTTGCACTTTAGACAGTATGTCAACATCGATGTCATAATATAATTATTATTATTGTTATTACATAAATTTTTGTCCTCATTGTTTTCATCGTCATTGTTGTCAAAGACAACGGTGTTGACAAAGTCAACGACTACGAAATTTATCCATGCAGATGATATCATTGTTTAAGCTTGGAAACGGCTCAAACTGCATAATAAAGTCAAGAAATGATGCACCCGGTCTATTCATGTGTTTTATAAATACAACACAGTAGTAACCACATGTGTTTGTTCCAGCTGGCTGAATTTGTTTTGATGAGTAATTTAATGGCACGTTTTGGTATTTTCTGTGACTCTGGACATATCGTTTGATGACGTCACTTGGAGGCAGTCCATATGAATCAAAATAATTGTTCTCATATAATGCTACCCAATGGGTTCCTGGTCCGTCATTGAAATCTTGTATGTTTATAACGGTTTTTATTGGTTGATCCACCAGCATTGTCTTTGGCAACGCCAACGCCGACATTAGTTGATCTTTAGAGAAAACCCCATGAAAGTCTTTAACATTTTTTAAATAATCTGCTATTGCAAAATTACTCAGTGGGCGTATGTATTTCATCGTCCTTGTCTTTGACAAGGTTGGCAATGCCAATGTCAACGGGTCCGACTTCGTACTCCGTATCCTGCTCGTCTTGTTCCTGGAAGAGTTAATCCGCGGCCGTATGGTCTTTTTTTAATTCCTCGACCAATACCGAGCAGATTTGGTAAAAATGAACCTGCTAATCCTGCTAACAAAGGTACTAGAGGTAATATTCCACCTCTCCTGTAGTTGACAGCTGCACTAGGTCTACGTCTTCGTGGCATTGTTATAATAATGGATTTTATTAAATTGTTGTACCATCACATGTGATGGCGAGTGCGGAGTAGAGAAGCTTTCTTAATACCATACCCTTGTTTACAAAAAAGTCATCCTAGTTCCACTTCCTGAAACAGCTTTATTTGTTGCTCCAGATATTGCTCCAGATGCTGCTGCTATACCTAATGTCCCTAACAATGGTAATATTTTTGTTGCCAAAGTTTTCAATATAATTGCTGCTGCAGGACCGATGAATCCTCCTGTTCTCATTGTTCTTGTCCTCCTCGTTGTCTTCCTTGTTGAAGACAAGGACAACGTCGGCGATTGCTGTTTTCGTGGCATTATTCAGATGATTTTATTAAATCCTTGTTGATATCATAAATGTCGTTATATGATGCAAATGTGATATTAAGGATTACACCTTGATAGACATTCTACCGTTAAGAGCATCGAGAACAACGTATCTATCAGATGTGATTAGTGCATAAATATTGTAAGGTGCTGGAGGCCCAAGTACTACTGGCGGCCCAACTGCAGCAACAGTAGAATACCCACCAGTGGTAGCAACACCACCAGAAACTCTACCACCAATATCAGCAGCAGCAGGATTTGTTAATGCAGCGGAGTACTGTGCATTATCTAGATTCCACTGGATTTCAATATCAGCAGGTGTACCAACTAATCTTTCAGAATGCGATGTAAGATGAAAGTGGAATATAGGATATAGTCTTGCAAATTCATCAATAGATATTTGTGAGCCATCAGCTGTGTCCTGGTACTTTTGCATCGCTTCCATTAACATGAAGTAAGCACGAGAAACGTTTCTGCTGGTAGTACTAAAGTTGCATTCGAGAGCTCTTTCTGGATACTGTCTTGAAGCCATGCTAACGAGTATTCGAGAAACAAACATATGATCAAATATCATGTTATTTTGTAATTGGTTATTAAGTCTGTCCGCTAATTGGAAAACCACAAAGATATGTCTGGGCAAACGTTCTGATGGCAACGTATCTATTCTCCATGTGCCACTTTCTCCTCCAGCGGGCATACCATGATCGTATGTTCTTCACTGTTCAAAATATAACCTTCTTGAGTATGCAGACAGTTCTTTTTCTAGTTGCAATGTCATTAGCGTAGACGGAACAATCTTTGGCATCCATAATGAAAGGTAGTTGATTATAAACCTACCGTCTGCTACAGCAGCAGGAGCAGCAGCATCAGATTTATATATAGTATTATTAGCAATATTAGTCGTAAGCTCAATTCGATGCCTCATACTTCTTACAACAGTCGTTACATCCTTACAAAATCCATATACAGAGCTTAATGGGAGAAGAATTGTAACTTGTTTACTGTTGTCACATAACATACGTCTTTTGGCAAAACCTTCGTTGTAGTGTTCCTGCTTGAGTCGTGTTGCAGCCAATCTAATAGCGTCACCAATACCTCCCGCAGTAGCAGCAGCAGCATCTCCAATACCAATATTGTTATTATTAAGAAGTCCAGCAAGACCAACAGTTCCAGCAGCAGGGTTCGCTGTTCTAAACTCTGTTGCCACAGCACTTCCAGTATTTGTATCTTTGATCCAAAACATGTTTGTCGATATTGACCTGGAATAATCTTCTGAAAAACCTACTATATTCATTATTGTGCTTGCAACAGGAAGGTGTCTTACATGTTCGATCTCCTGATCGTTAATAATGTATTTTGCCTCGGAGAACAAACCAACCATTATTAACCAGTGATATAATAGTATTAGCTGCAATTGCTGATGGAGGAGTGGCATTAGTCATTAGTTTTCCACGAACTTCAATGTACCCCTTGTGAGGAAGTAAATAAAGGTCTTCATCACGTGTCCTTAAAATAAGACTACCTTGCTTATCAGAATTATTAGGCTGATCCTCTTGATACTCAATGTATTCAAATTCCGTTGAAGAGTTATCAACATCATATACATCATGAATGTTCAAATAAGATCTCACAGACATCTTATTTATCAGATTTTATTAAAATGACATTGTCCACATGTTTTCAACAAGGTCGTTGCGATCACATGTGATTGTATCAACGCTAGTAAAAAATTGGATTAGTTACTGACGGTCTTGTCGTCGATGACATTGGCGATGACAATGGTGTTGTAACATTGTTATTAACCATGATTTCTTTTGTTGTTTTGATCATTGCTTTTGCTATCTCAGGAGTTGGAGCAATATCTTTTATCACATCATTTATCTGTTTTTGTGTCGGCGCTGTCATTGACAGGGGCGATGCCGACTTTCTAATCGAATCAGCGATCTTTTGTCCAACTGCAGTTCCAGCCGCAGATAAGGCACCTGTAGCAAAAGATTTTGCAGCATCAAATGCAATTGGCCCAACCTTAGTCGCAGCTTTGCCAAATAAATTACCGATCCAATCAGTTAAGATATTACCTCCGATTTTTTTTGTCTCGTAAATTGAAATTGGTGATATTTTCTGCGCGATTCCTGGTCTTAAATGAGCAACCTTTGAATATATACCTCCAAGAAATCCTCCAACAATTTTTTTGTTTTTGATTTTTCGCTTTCGCATTATTATTATTATCCTTTCATTGTTATTAACGTTGTTATCAACAACGTGTAAACAAGTCCCACATGATATTATTGATAACGACGTTGTCATCGATATTGACAAAGTCAACGTTGTAGTTGACAACGGTGTTGGCAACGTCGTTGGCATCGCCAACGTTTACGTGGCCTTACGAAGGTGCAAGTAACAAGTAACTCTTTCATTATTAAAATTCAATTGCCTTCCAGATTGATCTGTTATCAATATTGTAACATCTGATATTCTATCTTTGACATTAAGTGGATAGTATATAGTTTTTCTTGGAGACACTTGCATCAATGAACCTGGAGGAACATCTGGACTGAATGAATAAATTGTTTGGCCACGGCCTCCTTTAGATGTGTGGGATCCATAAATGATTGAGCAATTAATCAGAATAGAATCAACTTCTGTTATGCTTACTGCGGACTCACCGCTTATTTTTATATCACCAGTGTTGTTAACACCGGAGCCGTATGTTTGACGATTAAAACCTAATATCGTACCAATTGTATCCGAACCAGTAAAATCAACCTGAAAGTTATTTTTTAGATTTAATGTTGACCGCAATGTGTTATAATTAGGTTCAAGAGTGAAATCATCGCTTTGATACCCAAGTTCGGTTAATTTGCTTTTATTGTACTTGTTGATGTTATCAACGTTGTATGCTCCAGTCGGAATCTCAATGGAACCCATTGTCGGCTCCCCTTTTGGAATTGCCTTTGACGCTGTCAACGACGTCGCAGTGAAAATAAATTTATTATTGATATTACTTTTAATATTAAAAAATGAGTGCCACATTGTCGCTGATAATAATCCAAGTTCGTAATTAGTGTTTGGTTCAAGTTCAATTGCTGGATAATATGATATCCTAAAATTCGCACTATCCTGATTAGACATAGAGGAATCTATAAGTAAAGTTACAGCGGACATCCTTGTCATTTATTATCGTTGATAATATCAAGGCATCATAAAAATGTGATCATTGTTGTCGTTGACTTTGTCATCGCCCAATAAACTTGTTTACAAAGGATTTATACATTTTATTTGATAAACATCTGATACCTCTAAGATAATCTAATAATTCTATGATCTCGTTGTCAATCTCTGAACCAGCATTACCAGCTTGTTTTGATGCTATAAGCGTATCAAGTCTATCAATAGCATCATTTTTATTTTTAAAGATCTTAACACCTGATCCCATTGCCATTTGCAATGTTGTTGTCTTTGGCAACGATGGCAACGTTGACAATGCCTGTGTGAGTGCTTCAATTAGATTTAAATCTTTACCGAATAAATAATCTCGAACAGGTTTTAATTTTTTAATAATATTTTCACCGGCCTGTTGCTTTTTTCGCTGCTTCTGCTGTTCCTTGGCTTTATTTTTTGACTTAATTGCAATCAACTGCTCAAGTGCGTCAACCTTGTCATCCTTCCGTCCTTGTTGATAAAGGCGTGAGGATCGAGCACGTATACCTGATCCTTGTTTTTCTTCTTTAAGTTTTTTGCGCTTTTGATTTTTATAAATTTCTGATAGTACGCGATTTTGATGAATGCTATAGTCAATTTCATTTCGTTCCATCTCATTCTTAGATTTTGATTTTTTGTTACCTAAAATTCTGTTATTATAACTTATAGAACTTTTTTTCTGCTCTAATTCACTAACAGTAAGTCCATCTAAATTAGCTTCATTGCGTAAACCAAGCTCATTTTTATAAATATTAAACATATCATTTACATGTTGTGTTATTATTTTACCACTTGTAGATTTATCTTGTTTTGATTCTAAATAGGCCTCCTTAAGAACATATAATTTGATTTTTAATTCTTCGTCTTGAATATTTTTTTAATCATTATCTGCATGTTCTTCTGACGCTTTAATCTCGTCATAATCTTTGGTACCTTCTAAAAAATCATCTTCTTCCTTTTCATTTTTAAATTTATAATCATCATCAATACTATGGGCATCATTAATATCTTGTTTTAAGTTTTTTAAGTAGTTAACTGTTTTATCATTAATAGTGTAATATTCGTCATATTTTTTTGATAAATCTTCATCATATTCTTTTGCTTTTGCTGCTTCATCCAATCCTGAGTCATCACCTGTCAACGATTTTACAGCATAGTCATCAAATCCTGCTTCATCATCATCCCTATAAGGGCCAGGTGGCTGTGCTGCTGCTTCTGCTTCTGCTTCCTCAAACAGACGTTGAACCCCAAACTCATTCGGATTAACAAGACTTAAATTTAAATCCTCTATTTGACGGTTTATTCCAGAAAGAGAGTCTCCCATTGGCCCCATTTGAGCTTTCATTTCCGCGATAGTTTTTTCTGTCGGTTTAAAACCGCGAGCAATAGCTGTTGATAAATCCATTTCTTGCTCCTTTCCAGTCTTTTCATCTGTGAATGTTCCAATGAAAAACTTACGAACACGTTTTAAAAGTCGTAAAAGAGATTCTTCTTCTACTTGCTCACCATACCTTCCAGATTGAAACAATCTTTGATTTTTGTATTTGGCTGCAGCAAGTTGCTCAAGTAATTCTATTCACTTATTAGCACTATTAACATTCTCTATGTAATATCTTTCCATGCTTTATTATTAACAACTGTTACATAAATTCAAATGCCTTATAGAAATAAATTTGCTGATCATCGTTGTCAGAGACAACGGTTACAGCAACATTGTCAGAGACATTGTCGATGTCGTTGACTATTGTCAACATTGTTGAAAACAACGGTTACAGAAATTCATTTAAATTCTTTCGAAACATTTTTTTTAGGATCTGAGGAGCATTTATCATACACAAAGAAATCGTATTTACCCGCTGTAGCACGTCTGTAGAGATTAATAAACTTATCTTTGGTAACATCTGCTCCACAAAAATCGTTAGCAATTCTTCCTACATCATTGTTATCAAGTCCTCGGAATAAAATAAAACAACCTGTATTTCGCCTTATTGATTTTGGAACAGTAAAATAACCTTGTGCAAGATAAACTGAATTACAACGCTTATTTCTCGACATAGCAAAATATGACTCAATAGGCTTAATATCTCGTGATGTTAGTGGTATATCATCAAAAACAACAATTTTATTTTCTTCAGCATCTAACTCAGCAACAGGAATAACATCATCTGGAGAATGAAACGTAATAATATTATCCCCGTCATTGGCATTGCCAATGGTGACAAAGTTGTTTTCAACCATTATTTTATCATCGTTACCGCTGGACAATATTGGCTTTGAAACTCTATCATTAAATTGCTGTAAAAGATCGTACTTTTGCTGCTGCGGATTGATTGTGTAAACATGAACTCTATCGTAATTAAATATTTTCTGAGTTATCAGATTCATCAACAAATTAGTTTTACCAGAACCTGTTCTCCCTACGATCAAATAATGCGTGTCAGGTAATTCATGTTTGTGTTTAGTTTTAGTATTTCTCAACGGATCATCAAAGTATATTATTGACATTATTAATATCATTTTATGATATTTTCAACGATGTTAATAACATCGACATTGGCATTGCTGATAAAAAGTGGGCGCAATCCGCGAGCGGATCGGGGATAAGATGATATCATAATTATCAACGCATTGTTTATAACAAGTATTAATAATGTCCTACTACACCAAATGTGGTACATTAATAAAATCAGAGGAAGAAGCTAAAACCACAAAGGAAGGCACCACAGACATATCAGGATTAGTGAAAAAAACCGGTGACACAATGACTGGAAACTTAACAATGAGTAATTCAAGAATTTTAGGCTTAGAAACAGATTATCCAGTAATTAACCCAAATGACACACAAGCAATAAGTCTGAGTCAGATGACCGCTATTGGAATGTTAAAAGTTAACAAATCAGGTGACACAATGACTGGACAACTGTCAATGGGTGTTAATAAAATCACTTCTTCAGCATTTCCTACTCAGCCGTATTATCTTGTGAACAAAACGTACGTTGATGATGTAACATCACTAAATATCAAACGCACCAGCGATATGATGGCTGGTATATTAACTATGTCCAATAATGCTAAAATAACTGGTCTACCAACAGCTTATCCACCAACAAGCGCAAGTGATGCAATTTCTTATGCGCAAATGTTAACAAAGTTCGCGGATTATGTGCCTCGAGGAGGATCTACAATGCTTGGCTCACTGAACATGGGTGGATTTGTTCTGAATGGAATCAATACAAACCAAGCATGGGCACTTGACAATGCGGTTAGCGTAAGCTACATGAACGATAATGCTGTACTTAAAACCGGCAGCACAATGACAGGAACTTTAGACATGAACAACAGAATACTAAAAAACTTACCAGTGCCATCTAATCCAGGCGACGCTGTTCCGTACTCATCATTGTTGAACCTCAGTAGCACAGTTGTTAACAAGGTAGGTGACACAATGACAGGAAATCTCATTATGAGTGCAAACTCAGTTGTCAAATGCACATCAGCACCAACAGCAACAGATGATCTCGCTAACAAGGCTTATGTTGATTCACGAGTATTGGGCAGCGTTCGAATCAAAAACAATGTTGGCTATATTCCACCACTATCCGGAAACACTGGAAATCGTACAGGATTTACTGTATCATCATCGTCAGCATATCCTGGTTACGCTCCTTTCAACGCCTTTGCTTCCCCGCTGCAGTCGGCGTTAAACACAAACGAATGGGCGACTAATGGTGTGTCAACAAACTTCTGGATCAAGATTGAATGTCCTGCAAGTGTAGCAGTATGGAAACTTCAACTTCGCGGCCGAGCAAGTGGTGTAGAAAGAATATACAACTGGAGATTTCAGGGCTCTACTGATGACGTTAACTGGACAGATTTGCACTCTGCAACAAGTTACTACATCTCAAATTCTGTTCAAAGTTTTAACATAACACCGGCTAATACGATCAACAAATACTGGTTATTCAGATTATTTGTGGTCGCTGCCGAACCAACAAATCCAGGACAAACACTAATGCAGATATTCACGCTAGACGATTCCAAGTAACCGTTGTTTTCAACAACGACTGCGTTGATTTTATCAATTCGATTATATAGACAGATACAATGAGTGAAATTGTTGATATGTGCCGCGAGTTCTACAATAAAATCTTCGAATTGGATCACTCACAATTGACTAAACCTGAATTTACCACATCAATTCCTACTGGTAAAACACCGCAAGAAAAAACAGAAGCTCAAAGACAAGAAAATGTTCGAACAGCTGTTAAGGAGCTAGCAAATATGCTAATCAATCCAGATGAAATCACTGATAATATTACAAACCTAAGATCTCTTATTTCAATGAGAAAGGCTCAGATGAAAGAAATGTTGGACAGATATGACATGTTTGTTAAATTTTGTGTTGCAGCAGAAATGGAAAAGCTGGAGGAACAAATTAAGAATTTACCTCATGATATAATTGTAGAATTGACTCGTGATAATGTTTTACAATAATGAAGACAAAGTCAATACAAAAGCGGAAATTTGGAGGAGGAGGTAAAGAACAACAGCATAAAAGTAGGTTGGACTGCTTAGATAATATTTTTGATAAGAAACGGCTCGGTCTAGGAAGAAACGCAAGAGCACTTAATAATTTTAGTAAACGACCTTTTTTCAGAGAAATTGGATTAGATTACAATGACTCTGAAACAGTTGTTGCTGTACATAATGAACCAGATGATGCACATGCGCTGGCTACAAGCTACTTAATACTAGTAGCATCAAAAACACCAGGATTTAGGAACAAATACAATGATGATGATATAGAAACTGCATTTGATACCGTGGAAACAATTGAAAGAAGATTAAAAGGATTACCAACAGAAGCTGAAAGAAAGATTTTTTACGATGAAATAAGTGCTTTTACGGAAATACAGGATAAAATAAGTTGGAAACCTAATTTAAGTCAAAAAACGTATAATAGTGTGATAACCAATGGAGATGAGAATCGTTATTAAAAGCCTTTATGGAAGAACCACTATATTCAGATTTACGTGATCTAATAAGAGAAAAATTAAAGGTAAACGAGATTTTGTCTGAAGATAATTTACTGGGTGATTACGCTGCAGCATACACAATATTATACCAATACTTGTTGTTAGACACTATACCAATAAACGCTGTAAAATCAGCCATTGAATTTATCGAATCAAATAAAGATATTGATGTTAGCAAGATACAACAGGTTCCAGATGCTTTTGAGTTTGTGGGTAAATTAACACTTACAGAAGAACAGGAAAATATGTTAAAAAATAAAAAATCTATTTTCTTCAACAAATACAGAGAGTTTCTAAATGATATCAAAAATAAAAAGTTTAAAGAACTGGTTACGAACGCTGCAGCAACTTTAAAATTCGAGGAGGCTATTAAATATTATGATAACTTAAACAAATTCATTGATGCGGTTTTTACTATTTTTATTAGCATTAATGTACTATATCTATTTAACGAAAATTTTAATATTTTTAGAGCGGCTGTTGATTTTTATAATAAGAATAAGCAGTTATTAAATAAAATAAAAATCACTGATTTGCATAAAATAAAAGAGTGGATAAGTGAAGACAATATTAAAAATTATATTTTTTCTTATGATGATGCACCACAAAAACAAGAGACAAATACAATATATCTCTTTAAGATTAATGATGAAATACTTGCTAACATTAGGCATATTAAATTAATATCTCTTTTAGATCGATTTAACCCAGACATAGGAAAAAATGAATATAAAACACACATATGGCCGGATTCTTATTCATTAACTCAAAATGATCAACCCAATCAATCGCAGATTGATCGATCACATGTGATTGCAAATGTAAAAGAAAGGTTCGCAACAGCGTATGTAATACTACACCAATACTTTATTCCAAGTAATATTAACATCGACTTTATCAAAGCAGCTGTCGACTTCATTGATTTACATGAACATAATATCTGTGAAATAAATGATATTGCAACAGTTTCAGAGACACTAGATCACAAATTAACAAAAGAATATGATGACGAACAAGAAAGACGGCTTCGAAATCATAAATCCAAATTGTTCGACAAATATAGAGCAGTACTTGATAATGTACGTGATGCAGATTTTAAAGCATTAGTTGTTAAAACTGCTGCAACGTTTAAAATTACAGTTAATGGATTTAACATAATCCTTATCATAATGAGGCAAAGTATTGATTTTAATCACATTTCAAAAACTATACCAGAAGATGAAAGAGAACAGCTGATATCATACTTTAAAACATATCATAAAAAGCTATACTGCGTAAAGAAAGCAAACAGATACTACAGCCGACTAATAAAATTAATATTCTATACACCACTATTATTAACAACAGGTGGCATTATTTCGGCAGGTAGTTTATTAAACCCTCCTCTTCTGATATTATCAGGAGCTGGCATATTTACCAGTACTGGATTCAAACGACATGAACCAAAGATCGAACACAAAAAATCATCGTGTAAATTAGCATCAGCTGTATACTCAAAAATACTATCACAATTACAAGCATA
Organism: Margaritifera margaritifera; assembly: GCA_029931535.1. Lineage (NCBI taxonomy): Eukaryota > Metazoa > Mollusca > Bivalvia > Unionida > Margaritiferidae > Margaritifera > Margaritifera margaritifera. The sequence continues at coordinate 2,172,192 of JAQPZY010001445.1, forward strand.
TCTCAGAGGTAAAAAATATGACTCTGTAGGCTTAATACATGAACTACAAACAAAGGAGGACCTATTAATCGATATTGTACCTAACAGGGCAAACAAATACTCAAAAAAATATTCTAAAAAATACACACAATAATTATTTTTAAAAAAATTTTACACGCATAAGTATACCAATGACCACCCAAAAAATCGAACTCAAAAATGAGAGAGGCGTTAGACGTGTTATGATCGGAAAGAAAAATTTTGAGATAACGATAGAATCAGAATTAATGGCTAACAACTTTCCTGATCTGAAAAGCAATGGATATCATAAAAATAAACTATCCCTCCGTGTTGATGAAAGCAGCAAATATTATCAGGAGTTAACAGCTCTTGAAGAAAAATTAGCGGAAATTGAGCCAAAATACGCAAACAATGCAATTAAACAGGAGCAATACACTTGTATAATAATAGACCAAAGTACAACAGTATACGAGGAAGGAGATACTAAACGTATTCCACCCAGGGAAGTTGCCAATGCATTAAAAGATAAAAAGCCTAAAGTGAGCGGAAGGATTAAATTTAGCTTATACAAACCTGATAAAAAGAAAGAATATTATTTGCTGGCAGAAGCTATAACATTAAAGCTAAAATACATTACGATATCTCGGATTCCAGTGATACTGGGAGTGATAATGATGATGCCAATGACGCTGAGGATGAGTAGGCTTTTACCTTGTTACAATCACATGCATTGACGATGTCAATGGAGGTGTTATTTTAAACAAATGAAAACCAAAGACGTACTTTTGGGGAAAGAGGGTAGTTTTTCTATAGAACAGTTTGTTTACTATTTAGATGCTTCTATCTAAAAAAAATCAGGTTTCTCGGGGGGTCAAAAAAGGTGGTGTGCCAGAAACCGCCTTTTACCTAAGTACTTTTGTAAATCTGTATTGATAATTTCATGATCAGTTTACCCGGATACTGTTAGGCATACAATTTTACTACAGTATATTATAATTTACTTACAGGACTAAATATTTACAAGAAAATAAAGGACTAAAAAGGAACTGGCTATATATGGGTTTTTTTCCTAAACACTGCATGAAACGAGTTCATGAAAATGACTCCCATTGTGCAATCGGTTTTACACAAAAGTATTAACTTTGATTTCTTTGTAACCGTATCTTGGCAAAAGACTTTGTTTCTAAAATGTACAAAAAAGTACACTTAAGGGGTATAAAACAATCTATGACTTAATCAGTGTTAAATAAATCCATATAAGTAATACCTTTCATACATGTACATGCAACAACTAATAAAGAAAATTTCTACATCCAGCGTCTTTTGACACTAAAGCATGATTACATATGGCTGTCTGGAATTTTGGAAAAATTACAGGATGGTTGTATAATTTAATGGAAACTTTGTCCTCTATGGACGTGAGATCAGGGTCTATACTGTTTTGTAGACATTATCTGTATAACATACAAGACTGTGGAGCCTGATCATTGGTGTAGCAAGAAATTCGGTCCCCACTTGACCCCCGAAAAACTTAATTCTGGGTCCCCTTCCCAATAAAAAAAAAGGTTGTTTGATGTGAATCTTGGGCCATAACTGGGGCTCGTCCCCCCACCCGGGAACAGTTGTGGGGGTTGCTTGGGCTGTTGCTACGCCACTGACCTTGATAGATTTGCCAGTACATTATGCAATGACAGACTCTGTATATGCTGTTGTAAGACATCATCTGTACAACAAGCAAGACAGTATCTCTAACAGATTTGCAGGTACATTATTCAACGACAGATCAAAATTGTATATTTATATGCACACTTTGACTGTCATTATCGTCAGTGATTGCCTGCAGGCTCTTTATCTTGTGAAATCAAACTGCTGATAATTACACACAAACGTGCAAAATGTTTAAATATTTCTCTGCAATGGAAAGTCTATTCCAACCTTGCACGTGACACGTTGAGGTAAGTACCACTTCACTATCCAATACTGCACAAAGAGTAATGCGAACTAAACTGTGTGAGCAAACCAAGTCCACTTTTTCATTACAAACAACACAAGTGATAATTCTGCAAGATCAACTAAAATATATGAAAGAGCACCTTGAACAGCACACTACACACCTGCCTGTTTTGAATAGTCCTCTTTGCAGACAACTCAACATTTTTGTGCAGAAACCACTTTTCTTTGTCAGTGACTTTGACTTTTGATGTTTTGACTCCCAAATCGATAGGCTTCTTCCTTACACCATGTGCGAGTCATTAACCGGTTTGGTCGAGGTCTATGATCTAGAAGTAATGTTATTGTATCAAAACCATTTTTTTTCTTTCAGTCAGTTGCCTTGTCCTTTCACTATTTAATCCCCAAATTGATATGCTTTATCCTGACCCTAAGTGCAAGCCATGCAAAATGTTTGGTGTATGTGATGCATAACTAATGTTATGTTGTGGAAAACCATTTTTTCTTTCAGTCAGTGACCTTGACCTTTTTACCCCGAAATTGATAGAGTTCTTCGTTACCCTGTATAAACCTTCCACAAAGTTTTGTTAACAACAGGCTATGAAGAACTCAAGTTATTGTGCTAAAAACAATTTTTTCCCCTTTGTTGGTGATTTTAACCTATTGACCTCAAAATCAATAGGGCCCTTCCTTACCTCAAGTGCAATCCATCCTCAATGTTTGGTAAATGTGGATGGTAAAAAACTAGAGTTATTATGCAGAAACTATGTTTCTTTTTTCAGTCACATGGACCTTAGCCTTTAGTTTTTGACACCAATTGGATTTTCTTACCTTAAGTGCAAGTCATCCACAAAGTTTGGTAACTAGATGGTCGAACAGCTCTAGTTCTTGTGCAGAAACCAAACTGGTAAGAAACAGGCATCATAATACGTTCAGCCGGTGGGCATATACAAATGTTTGAGAGAAATGGAGCTTTGAGCTATTAGAATATAGTAGTGACACACAAAAACAGACCTGGGAATTTTAGCAGTATGGATTAACACACCTAGGAATTTTAGCAGTATGGATTAACACATCTAGGAATTTTAGAAGTATGGATTAACACACCTAGGAATTTAGCAATATGGATTAACACACCTAGGAATTTTAGCAGTATGGATTAACACACCTAGGAATTTTAGCAGTATGGATTAACACACCTAGAAACTTTAGCAGTATGGATTAACACACCTAGAAATTTTAGCAGTATGGATTAACACACCTATGAATTTTAGAAGTATGGATTAACACACCTAGGAATTTTAGCAGAATGGATTAACACACCTAGGAATTTTAGAAGTATGGATTAACACACCTAGGAATTTTAGCAGTATGGATTAACACATCTAGGAATTTTAGCAGTATGGATTTTCATTCAAGTCAAAAAACTATTTAAAAGAGAGATAAGAGGGACTTTATTTAAATCAGAATTACAGTTCAATATAATAAGTAAAACCTGTAACCAATTTATATAGGGACTTTATTTAAATGAGGATCACAGTCCAATATAATTGGTAAAACCTGTAACCAATTTATATAGGGACTTTATTTCAACAAAGAGCAATCCAATATAATAAGTAAAACCTGTAACCAATTTATATAAGGACTTTACTTTAAAGATTATCACAGTCCAATATAACAAGTCAAACCTGTAACAAATTTATGTAGGGACTTTAGCAGTTAAGGGAGGGGGGGGGGGGGTAAATAGGCCAAAGATTTTCCAGGTGGGCACTATAGGCCCAAACGGGAATGGAATATGGGGCCTCTACAGGCCCAAACGGGAATGGAATATGGGGCCTCTACAGGCCCAAACGGGAATGGAATATGGGGGCCTCTACAGACCCAAACGGGAAAGGAACGGGAAAAGGAAACAAGGGAGGAAGGGAGGGAGGGATAGAAGTATGGCAATAATGAAAATTAATCTTTTCTTGTTTAATGAGTGGCCCTGAAAAGGGCCGTTGGAGTCATGTGAACCAATTCAGTTAACATAGAAGACATCTCCTGGAGGGTCTTCTTTTCCTTAGACTTCGTCTGACTTCCGGACCGTAAATCAAGACACGCTTCAAGCATCCTTGGCGTTCCACATAAATCCTTCGTTTCCAGATAGCGGTCTCGGTCATTTTCGTAATCGCCCATGAGGCCTTGACATACATGGGATAGTCTGGGTCGAAGAGCATTCCCGAGATGTTGGTAGATGATTCTACGCTAGTCCACATCTTTTGTTTTTTCTGGAGTGGTCTTGGAGAAAACCGGTGAAGCTCTATGAGACAAGCGGTGGTATATATAGCCTAAGAGCGGATTGAAATGGATTGAAATGAACTACCAATCTAAGCGCGCGTTACAACCGGGTAGGTTTTTCTTCCAATGGGAAGAGAGCGGGGGTGTGACGTCATCTTGAGTATAAAGGCATCACAGCGTTCGTAGGGTTTTTACTTTGGACAGCCTAAGTATGACGGAGACCACAAAGACCATGTATTGGAGTGAGCCTGCGACGACGATGACAGCAACGAATGCCGTGTTGAACGTCCAACCGGAAGATTTAAATTTAGATTTTGGGGATTTTTTGTTTTCTTTTCAATAATTTGTGTCTGAAACTACCACGACTGCTGCTATACCACTAGCCTCTTTGCCTGTCATGGATGGTTTCAAAAAGAGGCAGAAAGAAGAATTAGAATTTTTTTTACAGCGTCAGAGAAAAGCCGAAAAAGTTTTCTTTAGCAAGAAGAGGAAAGAAGAAAACAAGAAGAAATAAGAAAGTTAGAAGAGGAGAAGGGTGAAGAACAGAAGGAAGAGAGTGAGGAAAACAAAACGGTGAGTGTGTTACAAGACATTTTAGCGGAGTTAAAAAATCTGAGAAACATGTATCAGATTTCTTTAACACAACCTAAGAGAAAGAGACCATCACGGGCCAAACATTCTAAACCCATCACTACTACTACTACTAGTGAGATGCTACCACCACCACCACCATCACCATTCACTACTACTACTACCACCAAAGCAGCAACAGGAGATGGAGAAATAGGAGTTGGTCGTGGAAAGGGATTGAGACAGTTGAAGCTGATCATGTCCAGTCCATAAGTTTGTTTAACAAACAAACACCCCAACGGTCCTTTTCAAAGCCACCCCATTTGCCAAGAAAAGAAAATAATCCAACTTGCCAAAAAATCAAGTAAAACTTTAAAATCCCATCTTTGGTTTGTGTAAGAGTGAGTGTGTACGTGCGTCCATACTCTAAAAACAACAAAAAAAAACAAAAAAAAAAAACAAAAGAAACTTTTTTTCCATTCTGGTCTATTCTCTTTTTTTTTACAAAAAAATCACAATGAACATAACACCACACTCAAAAAAGTTCATCGTTCACTGTTTGTCTCTCTTTTTCTTGAATTTCTTCACAGGGATCAGGGCTCTTTTTCTTCTTCTTCTTTCTCACTGTCTTCCAGTCGTCTAGCTTTCTTGCTTTTCTTGACGATGGGGATAGGTTCTTCTTCTTCTTCTTCTTCTTCTGCGACTGAAGAACCCTCTGCTTCCTCCCTCTCTTGTAGGTTTTCTTGTTTCTGAGGACACTCCGAAGACCAATGTCCTTTTTCTTGACAATGATAACAGGTATCTTTCGTTTTGTCTCTCTTTTCGTTTCTTTGATTTTGTTGACGTTGTGGACATTCTGGAGCCCAATGTCCTTTCTCTTGGCAGATATAGCAAGTATCTTGACTTTTACCTCTCTTTCGTTTTCTTTGAGGACAAAATGAAGACCAATGTCCTTTCTTTTGGCAGATATAGCAAGTATCTTGACTTTTATCTCGAGCGCAGTAGTTTTGAAATTTGTTGTTTTCTATAGCCATATTGTATTTGCCAGGGTCATGAATTCGATTATAGATTCTTGACTTTTCCATCTTCACAGTTTGAAAGTGGAATCACGAATACTGATTCTGAGGGTAAGAAGGTCTCTCTATATATAGTCTCCCTGTGTGAAACTAAATCAGATTCTAATCAGACATCAAGATGAAAAGATCACGCCCAATCTATGAGAAAACAGAAGAAGAAACGAAGAGGCCACGACGACGATGACTTTCCGTGCCGCCTGAAACACCGCTTGCTGAAGTGCTAGCTTAAGTTCATGCTAGCGATTTCGAAGAAGAGACGAGTGAGCCTGAAACCATACCACCTTCTACCCAACCCAAAGAATCCAGAACCCATGACCAAGAAAGTCCTACCGTGGCTCCCGAAAATTACTATCGGATTCGAGAGACGCAAAAAATGACCTCCAGAAAATTTAGAACCACGGCATACACTTACACGGTTCGCTTTAAAGACTTCAAGTCCGAAGTGCCTCCCGAGAAAGCTGCAGGGTTCATTACCCATTTGTGGGATTCTGTGTTACAGAACTTGAAACAACAATGCGGAGCCAAAGAGGACGATCGATTGAGACTGTCCATCCATCACGACAGTTTGAAGTCGCCTGTTTGGATCGAGTTCAGCACCCCGGCAGAATTAACACCAGCCAAAGTCATGACCAAAATCGAATACGTTCAACAATCCAACGAAGAGTTTGCCATCACGGATGGAAAGGCTACACTTCACATGACTCACGTCTCCCCTCCTCGAGGTAGCAGGAAAGCGTTACTGGTGGACGACCATCGTAGTACCAAACACAGTGTCGTCCAAATCGACAATTCTCAGGACCAGATGTGCTTGGCTCGGGCCATCGTGGTGGGGCGAACGTATGCCGACAAGAACGAGACTTCAGAATGGAAAAGAGCCTGGAAGAACATTCGACGATCGGACAGACCCCAACAAGCAGAACTCCTGTTACGACAAGCAGGCATCCCCAAAGACACCGTGTGTGGCATTTCTCAAATGCAACAACTTCAAGACGTCTTGGCTCCTGGCTACACCTTGAAAGTACACCCTCAAGAAGTGCGCGGAGATCTGCTGTTTCGAGGACCCGATTTCCCCGAGGGAAAATATATTCACCTCTATTACCATCGAGAACATTTCGATGCCATCACCAGTATCACAGGATTTCTAGGATACTCTTACTATTGCGAGAAATGCGAGCAAGGATTTAACAGTCGAGAGCGACACATTCATTGCAGTGAGAGATGTCGGGGTTGTTTAGCTGCCAAGCCGTGCCTTCCTGAACAGCACGTCCATTGTGAGACGTGTCGACGAACTTTTGTCAGTCCCTCTTGTTACGAACAACATGGCAGGACACAAGGGCACCAACAAAAATGTGCTTGCGACTTACTTAAATTGTGCTCCACGTGTGGACACCTGATTCAAACCAACGACCCCAAGAGACACACTTGTACCGGTAAGAAAAGATGCCACATTTGTGACCAGATGGTGGATTATGATCATCAATGTTTCATGCAAAAGTACGACAATACACTAAAGTAAGAATTAAAGAGGGATCAGAACAAGAAGAAGAACAAGAACAAAGTGTATTTCATCTTTTTTTATTTTGAATGCATGCAAGAAACAGGCATTCACATTCCAAATTTCTGCGTCGGTCATCGGGCTTGTGAGAAGTGCATCCAAGAATCTATCCATTTTCACTGTCCTCATTGTAGTAGGATTCCAGGAGGACGTGAAAAAATCTTTCGTGGTCCTAACACTTTGCTCGAGTTTGCTGAATGGATTTTAGACCCTACCGACGACATTTGGAGCGAAGAGGACATTCAACGTTACTTAGACTGTCATCGCTATGCGACCGTCATGGCTCACAATTTCTCGGGATACGATGGACAGTTTTTGTTAAAATATTATTCGCAACAAGGTACCGAATGCCCTAAAGTCACCATGAACGGAGCCAAACTCATCTACATGCAAGTGGGACAAGTGCAATTCAAAGATTCCATGAGTTATTTAGCCATGCCTTTGAGTCGAATGCCTAAAACATTTGGTATGACAGAAATGGCCAAAGGATATTTTCCCCACTTCTTCAAAGCCAATCAACACTTCGTGCTACCGCATTTGCCTGACGTTGACTATTACGACCCCGATGGAATGCACCCCGAACACCGAGAACCCTTTCACGCTTGGTACCACGCTCACCATTCAGAACCGTTTGACTTCCAAGAAGAAATGTTAAAGTATTGTCGATCCGATGTGGACATTTTACGCCGTTGCTGTGGAAAGTTTCGACAGTTATTTCTAGATCAAGGAGACATCGATCCTTTGAAGGAAGTGTGCACCCTACCCAATGCCTGTACCTTAGTGTACACCAAAAATTTCATGCCCGAGAACGAACTAGCCATCATAGACCCGAACACGTCTCTCTTTGCCAGTCGTCAATACTCGGCCAAAGCTTTGCGTTGGCTCCATTACTTGAGTCAAAAGGAAGACAAATGGATACAACATGCCAGAAACGGAGGAGAAGAAAAGAAAATAGGCAGTCTTTCAGTGGATGGTTGGGATTTAGAAAACCCTCACACGGTGTACGAATTTCAGGGCTGTTTGTTTCACGGATGCCCTACCTGTTTTCCTAAACGAGACCTGAAAAATCCTCTCACGGGAGCCAGCATGGGAGAGTTGTACGAACACACTTACCAACGACGACTAAAGTTAGAAAGTCAAGGATACCAAGTGGTAGAAATGTGGGAGCACGAGTACGATCGACGTTGCAAAACCGATCCTGAATTTAGGAGCATTGCCGAAAGTTACGACGTGGTCGACATCGAACCTTTGGATCCGCGCCACAGTTTGTTTGGAGGACGAACCAATGCCACACGTTTGCTGTACGACGTAGACGAATCAAGAGGAGAGGAAATCAAGTACATCGACGTGTGTTCGTTGTATCCTTGGGTGTGCCAATATGCTCGATTTCCGACCGGTCACCCTGAAATCTTGACAGAACACATCGACGTGGAACACATTCGGCAATACGAAGGATTGATCAAATGCAAAGTCTTACCCCCGACCTACTTGTACCATCCTATCTTACCTCATCATTGCCAAGGAAAAGTGATGTTTCCTTTATGCCGTACGTGTGCCGAAACGTGCAACCAAGATCACCCCTGTCACCACAAGGAGGAAGAACGCGCTTTGATAGGAACGTGGGTCAGCGCCGAATTGTTTCGGGCTCTGGATCGAGGATACCGTTTGTTGAAAGTGTACGAGATCTGGCACTTTCCAACCACAGCACAATACCAAAAGGACTACGCCTCGAATCCAGGCATTTTCTCGGGGTACGTCAACCAATTTTTAAAACTGAAACAAGAAGCCAGCGGCTATCCCTCGTGTTGTCAGACTCCCGAAGACCAAGTCCAATTCAAAGAAGAGTACCGTGCCGTCGAAGGGATCACTTTGGAAGACGTAGAAAAGAACGAAGGAAGAAGATCGTTTGCCAAAGTCATGCTCAATTGCTTGTGGAGAAAAATGGCACAACGTTCGATCTTGACCAAGACGGAATACTTGACCGATCCTAGTGACTACTTAAAACTGGTGGACGACAAAAGTAAACTGATGAAACATGTAGAAATCGTCCGTGAAGATTTAATCTTAGTCAATTTCGAAGAAGAATGCAAGTTTGTACACCCGACAAGTTTAGCAAGGTGGTCATTGCAGCCTACGTGACAGCCCATGCTCGCTTGAAATTGTAGGACGAAGCTTTAGAAATCTTGGGAGATCGTGTCCTGTACTTTGAAACCGACAGTTGTATGTACATCCATCGCCCTGGTTGCCCACATCCTACCATCCAAGGAGATCGTTTAGGAGCCTGGACCGACGAGTACCCTCAAGACACCATTCTGAGTTTTGCCAGCGGCGGTCCTAAAAATTACGGGTATCGATACCGAGACCAACAAGGACAATTTCACACCAAATGTAAAGTCAAAGGATTAACCCTGAACTATCGAACCAGCCGAGTGGTCAACTTTGAGGTTTTGAAAAATGCTTTGCTGTCTGGACAAGTGGAAGACTTTCGAGTGCAAACGTTAGAACCTCACAAGATCGTACGGTTACCTAATCACCAAATCGTCAGTCGCCCTTTATAAAAAGTTTACCAAATTGTGTACCAGAAACGAGTGAAACTTCCAGACCACACCACTTAGCCTTACGGACACGCCGATCTTCAGTATAAAAAAGGGACCACTTCCAAGCCTAACCATTCATTAGGACTTCCAACGTTGACCGAGCAAGAAGACAAAAGATGAAGAAGATGATGAATGCTCATACCACCCACCCACTGAGTGAGGGATCTACTGTGAACTCCAAGTGCGATCACGACCTGGAGTGCGATGCGGTGCCATGCGACGAGACGGATGCCGTTCGCTTTGACATCAGCGATGATGCTGTGCGTGTGCCTTACCGTCCCTCTAGCGATGCAGGACGCCCTATCTTCTTTATTGGGAATGCGAAACGTATCCCTACTTGTATATGCCATCCCTACATGGGTAAAGAATTGACGATACCTGTGGTTTTGCCTGGCTATTCCAAGTTTAAAAAGCGACTCCAGACGTTCCAAGAGAGGTGGCCTAAATATCTGCAAGGACCTACTCCCAATGCTTTAGCCAGATCTGCATTTATCTACTTGGGGGAAGGAGATAAATTTGTGTTTCAGTTGCGGTGTGAGACTTCACCAATGGGAGCCTAACGACTCAGCTTACTTCGAACATGCCAGATGGTCTCCGCACTGTCAGTACTTGCCTTTTGTTGGTGAAGAGTACGGGTACGATGAGCCGGATGCCAGTTCCAAGAAGTAACATGTCGGATGATACTTTACAATGGTACATTCGTGGTTTGCCTTGGGAGCTGCGACAACGCATTTGCCAAGAATTGGTCCAGATACAAGTGAAACGTAAAGAACAGTTACATCCTTTACGGCACAGACAATTTAACCAGTGGTATCTGAATGCTATAAGAAGTTGAATTGCTTTGAAAATATTCAAATGGTCAGACATTGATCAAATAAGAAATTGGGCTCGTCAGAGATTGGATGGCACCACCTACAATGTGGGAGTGATACACAAAATTCTATGGAACGAAGTGGAGGAAAAAATAGTGATCAACTTTGAAGAATACCAAAAACGTTTACAAGAAGTGTTACCTCAAGATGAAACGCCTTTACGTCGTCTGAGGTGTAAGGTATTCAGTGAACATCTTGGAAAGCCTGAAACCACCGATTCCATTTGGCAAGTGTATGACTATTTCGTCACCAAGAAAGTTGTGCTTGTGAATGACTAGTTTAGAGGAGCGCATTCGTGGCTTGCCTTTGGAGCTGCGAGAACGTATTTACAGAGAGTTTGTCAAGATACAAGTGAAACGTAAACTCAAAGTCATTTCTCGATTTTTAAGCTATGCTTACTTCCAAACTGTAAGAAGAGTGATTCTGGGGAGAACCTTTCATAGTAGGTACCCGGGAGTAGTCTATCACAAAAGATACCAACCTTGGGAACCTGGATATAAAAACCCACCATGACAGGACCGTTGTCTTCACTCGTGAAACGTATTCCGTGGAAGGAAGTCAACGATCGTGTTCAGACCTTAGAGGATTATAAACACTTGATACAAGAACTGTTTCCATTGAATTTTGGACGCTATGCCGTGTGTGTCTTCGTGACCAATTCCAGGACATTCGTTGTGGACTATTTTTGAGGACGAGTGTTGGTTATGGGTGATTCATGAACGGTACAACCAAAAACCATGACCATTCATGCTTTATCGGCACACGAAAGACAAATTGTGCTCAAAGTGTTGAGACTTGTGATGAACACGAGTTGTGTACCTCCGTGTGAAAAAGACATTAGTCAAACTTTATCTACCCTTCACACGTTTCAAGAAGTGTGCATCGCTAGTTGGTTACACCAACAACTTTACGATTGGAAAGATGTACGTGACTGGAAAAGTATTGGTTTCGATGCTTGGCTACAAGAAGTGGCACAGTTTGCCAAAGACCTGGCACGTCACTAAGTTTCCAAGACCCAAAGAAGTCAACCACTTGAAATCCAAGTTCACCACCATGACACTCCAACCTAAAAAAGAAAAAGAAGACCACACCGTCGTCGTCGTACAAATGGAAACACCTCAAGAACAAACCCCCTTTCCGTCAAAGACATTTCATTCTTCCACCACGACAGAGACCAGAATACCACCAGTGCGTGTGCACTCCATTCGTAAGACACACCTTCATCCAGAATGTTGTACATTGACTTGATTATACAAAACTTTGATTCTTTTAGTGATAGTCTTATTGTTGTACCTCACTATTTTTGCGATATGCATTTTTGTCCTTCATGACTTGTAAAATATGTTTTTTTTGTGGTTGTTTTACAAACAATAAACGTGTATGAAACGTATAAAATGTCTTGTGTCTTTTGTCTTCTTCTCAAAATTCTTCCTACCTCAGTCATGGCTGCATCTTCTTCCTCTGCCTCGTCTGCCTCTTCTGTGGTCAAAGTGATCGACGAAAAGTTTGATCGTCCCAGTTGGGAAGCTTTGTATCTGCGCCATCCTTTTTACATGTTGATTGCTGGACCCAGTGGTTCAGGCAAAACCGAATTTGTCAAACGTTTGATCGAACACAAATCTCATCTGTTCGATCGTCCACGTCAACGCATCGTGTGGTGTTACAAAGAGTGGCAATCGTCTTACACGTTACTTCGTGAAAGTCAAAGAGAGGCCATTTCGTTTGTGGAAGGCATTCCTCGCGAAGACGATGGGATCGTGTCTGACGTGAGTCAAACACATCTGGTCATCTTCGACGACATGTTAGGAGAAGACGAAGTAGAAATTAAACTTTGGTTTACACGAAAAGGACATCATCGGAATGCCAGCATCATTTACATTACTCAAAATTTATTTCAACAAAGTAAAGCCCATCGGACCATCAGTCTCAACGCTCATTACGTGGTGTTGTTTAAAAACCCCAGAGACAAATCTCAAGTGCAAGTGTTAGCCAAACAGTTAGGCACTCCTTGGCTGAATTATGCGTACGACGATGCCTATCAAACACCTCATGCGTATTTACTCATCGACTTAAAACCTACCACTCCCGACTATTTGAGATTTCGTACCCAATTGTTTCACCATTGGTGCCAAGAAGGAGGTCCCGTCATTTACACCTCCCCTTCGGCCACTCTCTGAAAGGAAAAAACTATAAAAACATCTACTGCGTCATTTCTTTCTCACAGTCTTCGAGATGACATCCTTTCAAGCTCATCCTTCTGCCAAATTGATTCGTGCCTTTTATGGCGTCAGTCGCGAAAAAAATGCACAAGTCCGTACCCGTTTGTTAGAAGCTAGGCTCAAAGAAGTGTTACGATGGTTTACTTTGACGGCACGTCAATTACTGCAAGGCATCATTCACATCCCTCATCAAACCCAACGTTTTTTTCAAAAACATAAAGTGGCGTTGTGGACTAAAAAGCAAATCATTTTGACCCCTGGAGGTAGCGGTTCTTTAGAAGGGGTCATGATTCGTTCACTTTTGAAATGGGATCCTAATGCTCAAACCAAAAAACTAAAAACCAAAAAGAAAAACCTCAAGAAGAAAAGCCCTAAGAAGAAGAAAGCCTCCCAGAAAAAGAAAAAGAAAAGCCCTGCCAAGAAAACACCAACCACAGTGACCCGCAAGAGATGTACAGCTGCGACGACGCAAACGTACACCCGCAAACCACGACAGGTAGCAGTGTCGAGGTCTCCTTCTCTTCCGTCCACTTCTTCTTCGTCTTCGTCCCCCTTCGTGATGCCTGCCAAACCGGACTTAAGACGAGTGTTTCCTAATTTGATGCAAAAATGGAAACCCATTTCGAAAGTCACCACTCCGGGACCCTCGACTTCGGCTGGTCTGGCCACTGCAGCAGCCGCTAACAAAGTACCGTCCCCTAAAACCAAAGTCCAAGAGAGAACCGGTATGTTACAAAGTTTAGTGGATTTATCCAAAGAAGAACTGAGACGATTTAGTCCGTTGAAAACACCTTAACGTCGAGTGATGCCTGTCATGAAGATGGTACGTCGTGCAGACAATCAGTGGAGACGTGTTCCAGTATAAAATAGAAGTGTGACCTTCCAGACACCACAGTTCTATTTTTCGCTCCTGACATCTAAAATGACTCCCAAACGTGCACACCACCACCACCAAAAGAAGAAAGGCAAAACCAAAAAAGGACTTCCACCTCGTCTGGCTAAACATTGATACGTCTTGTCTGTCCTGACCAAATCCAATCCTTCCATGTGAAAACAACTCATTCAAACAGCCCCTAAAGAAATCATCGATACCGTGTGTGAATGTTGTTTGAATGTCTTGAAAGGAACGGTACCTTTGTCCAAGATACAGAAACAGAAATTAGGCAAACATCAGAACGTTCTTCGCCAAATGGACCAAAAAGAAAATACCTCTCCAGCAAAAGAAAAAAATGTTGGTGCAACGAGGAGGATTTCTACCCATGCTGATAGGACCGTTGTTAAAAAAAGCGGCTCCTTTGTTAGGAACGATTGCTGGACCGCTTTTAGGAGGTGTCATGCGATAAAAGGACGGGAAGATTAAAGAAGATAAAAAGGACACCCTTCTCTGGAAAGACCACACACTTGTACCTTTGGATGAAATGGAAGGACGAAAACTGACTTTAGTTCCTTACAAATGATGGATGGAATTTCATCGTTGGAACGAACAACGGATACCTCATTTACCTCCCAATCCCAATCTCCAAGAGATGTCACAGTTACAACAAGAATTACAAGCGCTGATGGATCAAAGCGATTTGTCAGAAACAGAAAAATCGCAACGGTACGGCCAACTCTTGCAACGTCTTCAACTCTTTCACCGAAAGCTGTAGATGAAACAGCTCAACCCACTCTGAGAGATTTCAAAGCCCTGATGAAAAGCCAACCTAAAGTCACTACCACTAAAACAGACATCGCCGCGGGGACGACAGAAGAAGACGAAGAGCCTCAAGAGGTGTTTCAAACTCCGTCTGCTCCTTCCATCTCTAGTAAGATTGCCGCGGCCTTGTTGACACCCTCATCTACCCTTCATCGAGAAAAAATGAAAGATTGGGTTCATAAGAGGATGTCCACTCCTTCTTCAGCATAAGAAAAAGAGAAAGAAAGAAAGACTGAAGTGAAAAAAGACACCACCAAGAAGAAACCTGCCATCACCCCTTCTTCACTACCCACTCCTGTGGCTCGTCGAACGCGTCAAGCCCTTCGTCCAAACCTCACGACACCCAAAGTAGTAGCACCGAACAGTGGGTGACTTATTGAGAAGTCAAACCATGGAGAAATTTTTAGCAAGTCTCTACTACAATCCTGGCCATGCTGCTGGTTACGGAAGAGTTCAAAAATTGTATCGGGCTGCTAAAAGAAAATTAAAAAGTGTACGTTTGCCAGAAGTACAACGATGGTTACAAGAACAATCGACGTACACGTTACACAAACCCATTCGACGAAAATTTTCTAGAAGTCAAACCCAAGTGGAAGGCATCGATCTTCAATGGCAAGCAGATTTAGCCGACGTCTCTCACTTGGCAACCTACAATCGTGGTCACAAATATTTGTTTTGTGTCATCGACGTGTTTTCCAAATTCGCTTGGGTCGTGCCTTTGACTTCTAAAAGCAGTACCGAATTGGTACGTGCCTTAAAACTGGTCTTGAAACAAAGTGGTCGTCACCCTTTACGATGGCAAACAGACAAAAGCACCGAATTTCTACACCAAGCTTTTCAAAAAGAATTTAAACAAAGACACATTCATTTTTTTACCACCGAAAATCCTGAAACCAAAGCTAGTGTCGTGGAACGTTTTCAAAGAACTTTGAAAGAACGCATGTGGAAATATTTTACACATCAACCCAATCTCAAGTACATCGACGTGTTACCACGTTTGGTCAAAGCGTACAATCAATCGAACCATCGAAGCATCAGATGTGCCCCCGAAGAGGTCACCCCTGAAAACGAAGTGAAGGTGTTTGATCGATTGTTTGGTATACCCCAGAGGAGACACCAGAAGAAAGCCCTGCTGCTTCAAATGGGAGATTGGGTTCGCATCGGAAAAACCAAACGCACTTTTGACAAAGGTTATTTAGTCAACTGGACTACCGAATTGTTTCGTGTCACTGGACCCGTGCGTGGACGTGATCCTCCCGTCTATAAATTGGAAGACATGCACGGAGAAGTGTTAAAAGGAACATTTTACTTGCCTGAGTTACAACGAGTAACCAAAAAAGAAGACAACTTGTACGACATTGAAAGCATTCTCGAACGAAGAACAGGCAAAGTGGGCAAACGTCGAGTCGAAGAAGTCAAAGTACGTTGGAAAGGATATCCTCCTAGTTTTGATTCTTGGATTGCCGATTCCCAAGTCGTCGACTATAAAAAGAAGAAGTAACCAACATGCCGTTCAACACAGCCACGACCTCTACTCCTTCGCAGAGTTCTTCTCTTCAAGAATTACAAAAACAACCTTTGTGGGTGTGGTGCGGAGAACGTGTGCCTAAAAATCAAATCGTCTTTTTCTGCCAAATCTTTGCTGTGTATTGTGTCATCGGAGCAGCCATTGCCAATTTGAGTTTGCAACAAGGGGACAAACAATTGTGGACCATTTTACTCAGCAGTTGCATCGGTTATCTTCTACCCAGTCCCTCCTTGAAATTTACGACGACGGACAGTCACAACAACAACAACAGCCACCACAACGGTACGGCCAACGCCAGTCCACCTTCTTCCAGTCACCACAACACCAGTCCTCTTTTGGAACCGTTTGAACATCATTCTCCTGTACACTCGAGTGACTCCATGGAGAGCAAAACCCTCGAACTACTATGAATGACCAATTTTATTTAACTTTACCTAGTCAGTTCCATGGATGTGTTTCCCAACAACACCTTATGTTGTTTCATGGCCAAATTACCTCAGTCCATCCAATTTGATCACGAAGCTCATTGGGAAGTGGCTTTGGTAGAAATCATTCATCCTACGCAAGTCCAAAACATCGACAAAGATCAAAACACTTTCATCGTGGATATCTTGAACGAGGAAGTGCAACAACACTTGGACAAATTTCAACCTGGCTTTTACGAATCCAAAGAGGTACCAGATAAAAATTCTCCCTTGATGACCTATACCATGAGAATTCCTGAAGGGTATTATTTTAGTGGACGACAATTGGTGGACACCATTGCGGCCATCTTCGAGGCTCAATTTGCCAAAGTCTTAGAAAAAGCCAATAAATCGGTACAGATCAATTACCATCCTGTGGCACGCCATATCGTCTTGCAATTTTCGAACGCAAAAACCTTAGCCATCACTTTTTCTCCTGGGTTGTATGCTATTTTGGGTGGGAACAAATTCTTACTCAATAAAAAATTCCAAAGCAACTTAGATTTTGCCAAGGGTTTTCATCACCCTATAGAATTGAATGTTGGACTGAATTTAATGTTTGTGTACTTGAATGTGGTGGAATACAACGTGGTTGGAAACACAGCCGCTCCGTTACTGAGAGTCATTCCTTTCAAAGTGGATTCTGCTGTTGCCGCGTACGAAGAAGGTGGAAACACGTATCACGTTCACCGTAAATTTGTACACCCTCATTATCTTCCAGTCAACAAATCGTATTTTGACAGTGTCAACATTAGTATAAAAGAAGGTTTGGGACAAAATGTTCCATTCATTGACAAAGGAAAAGTCACGGTGAAACAACATTTTCGAAAAAGGTTCTCCAGCGAATTGTAACATAAAAAAAAATGTATCCGGTGTACCACGGAGTGACTCGACAACGAGGACACAGTTTAGGAAATATGTTAAAATCTGCTTTTCGGACGGTAGAACCCATTTTGAAATCTATGGTGACTCGAGGATTGCATGCCTTAAAAGATGCCGCTTTGACGCAAGAAAAAGAATTTCTGCAAAACGTCCTCATCGACAAACAAAATCCAAAAGAAGCCTTTATGAGAGCAGGAAAAAATGTGTTGCTGCAAACTGGCAAAGATCTTTTAGCTCGCCGAGAGACTCCTATAAATGCACTTCACACTTCTGGTCCTGGCATTACTTCTTCCTTCACTCCACAGCAAAGACAAGGCAGAAAGAAACGACGTCGACCTCCCTTCAGAGCTCATAAAACACACAGTGTTCCAAAAAAGAATAAGAAAAGAAGAACGGTCAGAAAATTAGACGTGTTTGATTACTAAGCCATTGAAAATGATGCACCGAGATTCTTGCGAATGTACAAAGTCAGAACTGGATCTGTTTACCATGCCCCCCCCAACCCCCACCATGATGATGATGCAAGAATCCCAATGGGTGGAATTTCATCCTGTATCGTCTTTGACGGCTTCAGCTCCTATCGAATTTGAAATCAAAGGACAAATCAAAGATTACATCGATCTTTATAGCAGCCACTTGTACTTGAAACTCAGTGATCAAATCGGACAACAGCAATCCTGGGGCCGATGCCAGAGTGGCACCCGTCAATAATTTCATGCATTCCTTGTTCAGCGAAGTGGATTTGTACTTGAATAACAAACTGGTCAGCAGCAGCATGGATACTTACCCTTACCGTGCTTACTTGGAAAATCTCTTGACGTACGGAAATGAAGCCAAGAACACTCATCTGGATGCTTGCGTGGTCTGGAAACCTGACACTTGGGAAAATTTCAATGACACAGACTTGGCTGTAGCGGCGGCTGGTGATAATCCAGGAGACGAGCATAATGAGGGATTTAACAAGCGTCGAAAGAAAATCTTACAAGGGTGCAGTTTAGAACTGATGGATCGTTTACATTTGGACATGTGGTTGCAAGACAAGTATTTGTTGAACGGAGTGGATATACGCCTGAGACTGAATCGAAGTAGTGCCGTCTTCCATTTGATGGCTAATGTCAACGAGTACAAAACCATCATCGAAGAAGCCAGGCTTTACGTGCGCCGTGTGGAAGTCTTACCTAAATTAGCCAACGACATCAGTCAAACTTTCAGCAGAACCACCGCCCGGTATCGTGTGTGACGAGTGGAAGTGAAAACGTTTACCATAGCCACTGGACTCAGATCCAAAGTCGAAGATCACGTCTTCCAAGGACAGCTCCCCAAACGTTTGCTGATTGGCATCGTTAGTAATGCAGCCTTCAACGGAGTCCACAACGAAAATACGTACAACTTTCATCACTACAACGTCTCCAAGATAGAAGTCAGTCGAGATGGCAAGACATTGTGTACCAGACCTGTTATGTATGATGTTTATATAATGTTGTATATGTGTTTTGGGAGGTTATAAATGTTTCTTCACTTTAATATTTGCTTAAATCTTTATGTTTGTTAGGAAAAACATGTATAACTAGTGTCCTTGAATTAGGTTGTTTTGATCAATATGTTTTCTCAATTTGAAGGTCAAGGTTGATTTTGTTTACAGTTAGAATTCCATTATGATGACTCACATTCTAGAACATTCTGTCATGTGACCAATCTAGAACATTCTGTCATGTGACCAATCTTTATATATACCATGTTTGGTAGACATTTTGTTCAGTACGACATTACCATCAGTCTTGTAAAGAGCTATTACAGTTGTGAAAATTCATTCCAAATTCTAAGAGAGGAATTATTTTAATTATTCATTGGATTATAACAGTACTCATAAACTTTTGGATTTTGATTGACAATTTTGGAATTTATGTGAACTTATTCAGAGATTTTGGATTACTTCATTTTGACATCAGCACATCAAGATTTCTAGTACATCAGGACTTTGGAGACCATTGGCACATAATAACATTCAAGGACACATTCTATATTTAGGACTTGTGATTAGAACAATCATTCTTATTGGATTATTAGGATACATAAACACATTACTGTAAGTGACTTTTTGATTTTTCATTTTAATTATCTAGTAATAAATTGCTTGTTGATTTTTTACTTGATTTGTTGGTTTCACTTTCTTTCTGTTATATTTTTCCTACACCATAGAGTCGTAACAGAAATTTTGGGCTCGTCCGGGATTGAATTTCTTTAAAGCATATTAGAGATATTAAATTTATCTTTGAAATTCATATTGATTTTGTCTCGGAGAATTTTTTTTGTCTTTGGCAAAGATTTTTAATAAAGAAATTTGTTTTGTGTGAAACCAACAAGCATTTACAATGGCATCTAATGTTCAGAATTTCATTTCAAAACCTATCCAGGAGGGGTTAGAGTGCATGAGAAAGGATGAGTTGCTCGAGCTTGCCAGAAAATACAGTCTATCTGAGGCAAAAGTATCATTGACAAAACAGGAGATAAAGATTATTTTGATTCAGTATTTAGTAGGAAAGGGAATTTTTGATAGCAGTGCTTTAAGTTTGAAGAGAAAGCCTGTATCTGGTTCTGACAGGAAATTAAGGGAATTAGAGTTAAAGAACCAGATTGATTTAGAATTGGTAAAGCTTCAGATTCAGAGAGAGAGAGAAAGAAGAGAGGCAGATACAGATGGAGAGAGAGAAAGAAGAGAGGCAGCTACAAATGCAGAAGGAAGAGAGGCAGATGCAAATGCAGATGGAGAGAGAGAAAGAAGAGAGGCAAATGCAGAGGGAGAGGGAGAGAGAGAAAGAGGAGAGACAAATGCAGATGCAAAGAGAAGAAAGGGAAATGCAATTTAAGTTAAGAGAATTAGAACTGGCAAACAGAGCACACTCCACTCCTTTAAACACAAGTCCAGGTTTTGATGTTACTAGATATATTAGGTTAGTACCCCCTTTTCAGGAAAAAGAAGTAGATAAATACTTTCTTCATTTCGAGAAAATAGCTGAAAACTTGAAATGGCCCAGAGAGCATTGGACTTTGTTATTACAAAGTGTACTTATTGGCAAAGCTCGTGAAGTCTACACTTCACTGTCAGTACAACAAAGCACTGATTATGATTTGGTTAAGGAGTACATCTTGAAAGCTTATGAGTTGGTACCAGAGGCATATCGACAAAGGTTTAGGAATTGTAGAAAAGAAACTGGACAAACTCATGTCGAATTTGCAAGGGATAAAGAACAACTATTTAATAGGTGGTGCTCAGCCAAGAAAGTTGATCAAGGTTATGATAACCTCCGACAGCTCGTATTAATTGAAGAGTTCAAGAGGTGCATCCATAGTGATGTTAAAACCTATCTTGACGAGCAGAATGTGGAAACTTTGGAAAATGCTGCTCGTATGGCTGATGATTATTCCTTGACTCACAAAATTTCATTTGGCAATAAGTCGTCCTCTCAGCAGTTTTCTGGTAAAAAACCATTTCAATCTCATTCGAGTACTTCCAAATTTAACAACAGCACAACTGTTAGGAATCAAACATCTGATAAGACTGATCAGAACTCCTTATCTCTTCCTACGTGCACTTATTGTAAAACGAAAGGGCACGTTATTTCTGATTGCTTCAAGTTGAAAAATAAGCAACAGAGTAAAGACAGAGCTTTTCCAAATGCTCTTATTTCTACGAGGTCAAGGTCACGGTCTTGTATTGAAAGCAATACATTTGTTGGGTCAAACAAACCCCAGTCTGATTCTATTTTGGAGGCTTATGAACCATTCATGTCAGAAGGTTCTATATCACTTATTGGTGATTCTGCCAAACCTATCCCAATTAAAATATTTAGGGACACTGGAGCTTCTCAGAGTCTTTTATTATCAGGTACTTTGCCTTTGTCTGAGGAGTCTTCTTCAAGTGAAAGTGTTCTTGTTCAGGGAGTAGAGTGCGGCTTTGTAAATGTTCCTCTCCATTGTGTAAATTTGGCATCAGACTTAGTTTCTGGACCTGTGACTGTTGGGGCAGTGACTTCTTTACCCATAGAGGGTGTTCATTTATTACTAGGCAATGACCTAGCTGGAGATAAGGTTGTGGTTAATCCACTTGTAACTGACAAGCCTTGTTTGGATCAGAAAGTTGATCCTGTCGAAACTGAAATCCCTGATTTGTACCCTCCTTGTGCAGTTACTAGAGCTATGGAAAAAAGAGCTCTTGAGATTGATGTTGATCAGGATATTATTCCTTTAGCTGACACATGTATTGGTCAGTCTTTTGATGAGGTCACTTTTTCCTCAGGTATTGATCAATCAAACGGTATTGATCACAGTGATCCTCTTTTGGCAACTCATTCTCTTTGTTCTACTCAGGGTGACAAACGACAATCTCTTGTCGTTGAACAGGAGCAAGATTCCGAGATATCTTGTTTGTTTCAGAGGGCTATTAGTGAAACTGAAGCCACACAAGTTCCAGTGTGTTACTTTGTGAAAAATGGGGTCCTTATGAGGAAATGGAGACCACCTGATGTACCCGCTGGTGACGAGTGGTCAGTGAGCTATCAAATTGTTGTTAATAAGTCATATCGACAGGAAATTCTTAATTTAGCCCATGAAACTCCTTTAGCTGGCATTTAGGAGTCCGTAAGACTTATCACAAGATCTTGAATCATTTTTATTGGCCGAAACTGAAAAGTGATGTTTCTAAATACTGCAGATCTTGTCACACTTGTCAAATGGTAGGAAAACCCAATCAGAAGATACCTAAGGCTCATTTGCAACCTATTCCTGCATTTGATGAACCATTTAGTAGAATAATAGTAGACTGTGTTGGTCCTTTACCTAAAACCAAGTTAGGCAACCAATACTTGTTGACCATCATGTGTGCATCTACAAGATTTCCAGAGGCAATTCCTCTGAGAAATATAAAAACTAAAACTATTGTGAAAGCTTTGGTGAAGTTTTTTACACTTGTTGGCCTTCCCAAATCTGTCCAGTCGGATCAAGGGTCAAATTTTATGTCTGGAATTTTCCAACAAGTTATGCATGAATTAGGCATCCAACAGTTTAAATCTTCTGCCTATCACCCTGAAAGTCAAGGTGCTTTGGAAAGATTTCATCAAACTTTGAAGAATATGATTCGATCATATTGCTTTGATACAGAAAAGGATTGGGATGAGGGTGTTCATTTGTTGTTGTTTGCTGTTAGGGAATCAGTACAAGAGTCGTTGGGTTTTAGTCCCTTTGAACTAGTTTTTGGTCATACTGTCCGTGGACCATTGAAATTATTGAAAGAGAAACTTCTTTCAAATGAAGACTCAAAGATTAATCTTCTTGATTATGTCTCTGATTTCAAATACAAGTTGTCAAAGGCCTGTGAAGTAGCAAGAACTAATCTTCACACTACCCAGTCAAAAATGAAATTAAGGTATGACAGAAATTCACAGGAAAGGAGTTTTAAACCTGGTGACAAAGTTCTGGCTCTCTTTCCCATACCTCAGAATCCTCTTCAGGCTAAATTTGATGGTCCTTATACCGTTGAAAAGAAAGTAAATGACTTAAATTATATCATTAACACTCCTGGGAGACGGAAACAGAAACAACTTTGTCATATAAATATGTTAAAGGAATATTTTGACAGAGATAGCCCAGCTAATTATTCTGTTAATTTAGTTGTACCTGTCCCACACAGTGAAGATATCAACGATGGAATACAATCAGACTATAGTGACTCTGGTATAACCAGTCTTCGGAATTCAGAAATATTGAACAACCTAGACCAGAAACTTTCACATCTACAACAACAGGAAGGAAATGCACTAAAACAGCTATTACATGAATATGAGCACTTGTTTCCTGATGTTCCAACACGAACAAGTAAAATTTATCATGACGTTGACATTGTAGATTCTGCGCCTGTGAAACAACATCCTTATAGGATGAATCCTCTCAAACAGAACTATCTGAAGAAAGAAATTCAGTATCTACTGGAGAATGATTTCATAGAACCAAGTAAAAGTAACTGGAGTTCACCATGTATTCTTGTTCCCAAGCCAGATAATACATTCCGTATGTGTACTGACTATAGAAAAGTCAACAGTGTCACCAAAACTAATTCATTTCCAATCCCAAGAATGGACGATTGCATTGATAAAATTGGAAATGCGGAATATGTCACCAAGTTTGACCTTTTAAAAGGATTCTGGCAAATTCCATTGACGAAAGGGCAAAAGAAATTTCAGCATTTGCAACTCCAGATGGACTTTATCAATATAAAGTCATGCCGTTTGGAATGAAAAATTCGCCTGCAACGTTTCAACGTCTGATGAACATGATAACATTTGGTCTTGATAATTGTGACGCTTATATCGATGACGTCATTATCTACAACAACACCTGGGAAGATCATTTGGAAACCATTCGAAAATTCTTCGATCGACTCCGTGATGCGAATCTGACAATTAATTTGAGCAAAAGTGAGTTTTGCCATGCTTGTGTCACATTTTTAGGACATATTGTGGGACAAGGTCAAGTTAAACCTATAGAAGCTAAGGTCAAAGCTATCTCTGAATTTCAAGTTCCAATTTGTAAAAAGCAACTGATGCGATTTCTAGGTATGGCTGGATATTATCGGAAATTTTGTTCCAATTTTTCCAAAATTGCTGAACCTTTGACAAGTTTATTGAGTAAGAAAACCAAATTTCATTGGTCTGACAAGTGTCAGGAATCTTTTGACAAGTTAAAGGCCATGCTTAAGAATGCACCAGTTCTTTCTGCACCAAATTTTAGCCAATCATTTAAATTATCTGCTGATGCAAGTGATGTAGGAGTTGGTGGAGTATTGATTCAGGAAGACAAAAGTGGTGTGGATCACCCTGTGTGTTATTTTTCTAAAAAACTAAACAAGCACCAGAAAAATTATTCCACAATTGAGAAGGAATGTTTGGCTTTGATATTGGCTTTACAGCATTTTGAAGTGTATGTTACCTCAGCTCTTTCTCCAATTATTGTGTACAGTGATCACAATCCCCTTACTTTCATCAACAAAATGAAAGATAAAAATCGGAGATTGTTGAGATGGAGTTTGATATTGCAAGAATATAACATTGACATTAAACACATTAGGGGAAAAGACAATGTGATTGCAGATGCACTCTCACGTGCCTAGAAATGTAATATTGCTTGATGTAATTAAGTCCAGTATCGTAAAACATGTTCTTATGTAATTTTGGTTATTGAAGTATTAGATGTATATTCAAAAGAAAGCTTTATTATATAAATCTTTCTTTTTCTTTATGAGGGGAGGTGTTATGTATGATGTTTATATAATGTTGTATATGTGTTTTGGGAGGTTATAAATGTTTCTTCACTTTAATATTTGCTTAAATCTTTGTTTGTTAGGAAAAACATGTATAACTAGTGTCCTTGAATTAGGTTGTTTTGATCAATATGTTTTCTCAATTTGAAGGTCAAGGTTGATTTTGTTTACAGTTAGAATTCCATTAAGATGACTCACATTCTAGAACATTCTGTCATGTGACCAATCTAGAACATTCTGTCATGTGACCAATCTTTATATATACCATGTTTGGTATACATTTTGTTCAGTTCGACATTACCATCAGTCTTGTAAAGAGCTATTACAGTTGTGAAAATTCATTCCAAATTCTAAGAGAGGAATTATTTTAATTATTCATTGGATTATAACAGTGCTCATAAACTTTTGGATTTTGATTGACAATTTTGGAATTTATGTGAACTTATTCAGAGATTTTGGATTACTTCATTTTGACTTCAGCACATCAAGATTTCTAGTACATCAGGACCTTGGAGACCATTGGCACATAATAACATTCAAGGACACATTCTATATTTAGGACTTGTGATTAGAACAATCATTCCTATTGGATTATTAGGATACATAAACACATTACTGTAAGTGACTTTTTGATTTTTCATTTTAATTATCTAGTAATAAATTGCTTGTTGATTTTTTACTTGATTTGTTGGTTTCACTTTCTTTCTGTTACATTTTTCTTAGACCATAGAGTCGTAACAGACCTTTTGAACCTAACTTTGGCAACGTGAAAAATTAGTTGCGATCTTACTTAGCCCTGTTTGAAGCCACTGGACAGTTAGGCACCAACACCAGCCACGGCATTTCGTACGAGGAATATGCAGGAGGATATGCGTTGTAGGGGATTTGATTTCACTCCTGACCAAGGCAGCGACGAAGGACATTTTCACCCTATAAAATCAGGCCAACTTCGTGTGGAACTTCAGTTTGCAGAACCTCTACCTCACACGGTGAACGTCGTCTTGTATGCAGAATTTGAAAATACTCTTGAGATCAATAGTTTGAGAGAAGTGATTCTAGACTATTAGAAGAAGAAAAGAAAAAAAGATGCAACACGAAGAACCTATGGAGATAGACGAAGAAGATGAGGGATGTTGTGAAGCACAGCAGCAGGAGTCACTACTCTCTACCACTGATGATGAGGTAATTCATCCAGAACCGCAAAAAGAAGAAGAGAACAATAGTGTTCCCAAGTTTGCTGGATTTATGGCTTGTCGATGGCCAGAACAAGAACAACATTTAGTCTGTTGTTATGTTACTGAATTGGCTTAAAGAATTACCACCCTGACCCGAGAACATTGTCATGGATGTCAACTCGATCACCCCAGCCAGAAACAACACGACAAATGTATGATGATGACTGCAGAAGAAAAAATGGACGAATATTTGGAGGACGCTTGGTCTCAGATCTCGGAAGAAAAGGTGTTGAGAAAATGGTATAAAGACCTGCAGAATTCTTCTTCACCTCCACTCACTCCTCTGGAGATCAAACTCATCAAAGCTCTCTTGCAACAGCGTACAGAGACCCGCCATGATTCGTCGTGGACTTACTTGACAGATCAATTCAAGCATAAAGTCAAGTGTGAAATGACGACTTATTATTACCTGTGAACCAAGAAAAAATGGATACCTGGGAACTTCATTACCTGTTGACTCGCAGTTCGTACACTTCTTCTTGGAATCCCGTGGTGTGTGCCAATGATGAACTTCCCCATCGCAAACCTAAAGACGTTCATGCCTATGTCATCAATACCGACGACAGTCATCGACCAGGAACCCATTGGGTGGCCGTGTACTTTCCCAACGATCCCCGTGTGGAATATTTTGATTCTTATGGATTACCTCCTTTGGACGACGACATCATTGACTTTATGAGAAGAAATGCTGTCTCCACTCGATTCAATAATGTCCGATTACAAGGATCGGATTCTATAGTGTGTGGACAATATTGTGTACATTTTCTTCATCAACGCAGTCTGGGATATTCCTTAGAACATGTAGTGACTTGTTTTTATAGAGAGTATGCTCGAAACGATGCTGAAGTAGAAAGATGGTTTTGTGAACATTATGGTTATCTCTTGTCTTTAGCTCAGAAACGTAGTGTGCATCAGAATGATGTAGAACAGTGGAAGTTCAGTTTGCCTTCCCAACGTTGTCAACCCTGTAAATACGTTCATGTTTAATCTTGTTGTTTGATGGTTTGCATTTTTATGTTAGAGAAGCTTCTTGTTATTAAAAAATGTTGATGTTTTGAAGAAGAAAAATGGTGTTGTGTGGTGTATTGGATTTGAAAACAATGATATATGTATAGACTCTATCTCTCTATCGATCTGAGGTAACCGACTCTTTCCCTTCACTATCGATCTGAACCATGTTTTCCATCACGTCCGCGCTTCCAGCATATAAAGCGGTGCATTACCCAGTTCAGTCATTGCTGCGATGGAGGGGTGTACTAAATCAGTAAAGTGTCAGGTGTGTTGCAAACTGTCAACACACCTGACCATAACATTAGTGTGCTCAGCACACACTGAACCCCCCTATGCGTGCTTCGCACGCTGTGGAGGTAAATAGTCGTACATGCCCGAAGGACGAACACGACTTTAATTCAAGTATCAATCAATCAATCAGTTCAGTCACTCTCGTTGACAAGTCAATATCTCAACAACATGACTGCTAAAATTAGCAAGTTGAACGAAGCGATGGTGAACATGCAGAGGGTGAGGCATCATTTGCTTCAGAACAACCCTTAGAAGAAGATGATGATCTTCCTGCAAATGGCTCAAGATCTGGTGGAAGAAGTCCTTAGAGAAGAAATCATCAGGGACAGAACAGAATGGGAGGAGAGACAAAGACTGCAGCAGCAACAGCAAAGACAACAACAGCAGCAGCAGCTACAACTCTTGCAGCAGCTGAAACTACCAGACGGAGAAGTCACCTGTAAACTGGACTGTTATGAGTTTGCCTTCTCTTTCACCCGAAAGAGAGCTTGTCCTACAGCCAGGAGACCAGTGGCGAAACGTGGCAGTCCTGCTGCGGCTTCCGCTACTACTGCTACTATAAGCTAAACATAACTCTTAACCCCAACGGCCCTTTTCAGGGCCACTCATTTAACAAGAAAAAATTAATTTTCATTATTGCCATACTTCTATCCCTCCCTTCCTTGTTTCCTTTTCCTGTTCCTTTCCCATTTGGGTCTGTCAAGGCCCCATATTCTATTCCTGTTTGGGTCTGTACAGGCCCCCATATTCCATTCCTTTTTGGGCTTGTAGAGGCGCTATATTCCATTCCCGTTTGGGCCTGTGGAGGCCCCATATTCCATTCCCGTTTGGGCCTGTGGAGGCCCCATATTCCATTCCCGTTTGGGCCGTACTGTGCCCAGCTGGAAAATCTTGGGTTATTTACACCCCCTTAACTACTGACTTTATTTAAAAAAGGATCATAGTCCAATATAACAAGTACAACCTGTAACCAATTTATATAGGGACTTTACTTAAATGAGGATCACAGTCCAATATAACAAGTGCAACCTGTAACCAATTTACGTAGGGACTTTATTTAAATGAGGATCACAGTCCAATATAAGAAGTAAAAACTTGTAACCAATTTATATATTGATAATACCTTTATTCCAAAAAATAAAACTGTACAACACAAGCCATAAGCTATAAGAACAGTTGCACAAGATTTTCCACAGGACTGCTGTAAAAGATTGCTGACTAGACAATATATAAAACAATCAGCCCTTTAAACTTCTAAAAATTCAAACTAAAAGTATGATAAAAAAAAAAGAGAGAGACTGACCATATTATCAGTTACCATACATTTTATCACATTAGTGAAGGTAAAAACTTTGATGATCTCATTCCGATTCCTCCTTTATGTTGACAGCTATCCCAGAAATGAATAGGGTGGGTGGGGTGGAAGACACCTCTTTAATGGCCCCAACACTCTTCAAATTTCAAACAGACTGGTCAAGTTAATATACTTAAGACAGTCTGGATTACCCCTACCACCCATATTTAATAAAATTAAGTGAGTTGCAACCAATTCTCCCACCTATCCACTTTTTATTATGGAACAGTCCTGACCATCTTTACCTGTGGCATCTGGCTACAAAACATGGATATCTCTAAGATCATATGGGAGATTCTATTGTCTGAATTAAAGTGTGTATGACTCCACACTTAGCTGCAAAGCCAGTACAGTATATAATACCATATTAAAACCTAATCTAAACTGCTAAAAGGAAGTTAAGGCTATTCTGAATTGCTAAGATATGTGTTTGTAAAACAAGCATGCCACCACTCCACACCCATTCCTTGAAAAATGTTCAAAAATGTGCAAAATAAATTGAAAAATTGAGATATTGGCATTTACAACAGATCAGGTCAAATACAAATATACCTTCCAAATTTTATTTGTCTACCTCAAGTGGATTCTGATTATTCATACTAACAAAGTTTTTGTCAAAAAAGTCCAAGTCCAAAAAGTTTAAAAATGTGCCAAATATTTACTAATTGCAAAACTGACCTAATAAGGTCATCAACATACATATATGAATACAAATATGCCTACCAAATGCAATTTGTCTCCTTCAAGTGGTTTTTTCTTAATTGTACTAACAAGGTTTTTGTCAAGAAGTCTGAATCCAACTAGCTTAAAAAGGTTTAAAATTTTTTTAAAAAATCAGGAATGGCCTGAAAATCTAATCAGTTTATCTACATATGGATACAAATATACAAGAAAAATTTCATTTGTCTATGCCGGATGACCAACTAAGATGGGGTGGGTGGGTGACAAAATACATCTGCTGCAATAGCTAACATTTATTGCGAATGATGTGTGTTAAATGACACCTTCTAGTGATGATGTCTAATTATACCATGTTTCATCACTTAAACTCAAAATGCTTTAAAGTTATGGAGTGGAAAGGGAGTGTGTAATAAAAAATGTAAAATACTGAGCAGAGACTTTGACCTTGAAGACAGAACCCCAATGCTGTATGTACTACACCTTCTAGTGATAATACACAAGTATACAAAGTTTCCTCCTTTAATCTCAAACAGCTTTAAAGTTATAGAGCAGAAGGGAATAAGTGATGGAAAACTGAAAATGATGAGCTGTGACTGTGACGTTGAAGATAGCACCCCCCCAAGGTGGTATGTGACACATCTTCAAGTGATGATGTACAAACAGCTTTAAAGTTACAGTGTGAAAGAAAAAGGGTGATGAAATCTGAAAATATTCAGCTGTGACATTGACCAAACATAGGACCCTCTATGTGGTATATGATCATGTTCGAACAATGACATAAAGTATACCAAGTTTCATTCCTTAATCTCAAATGGTTTTCAAGTTACAGAATTGAAGTGAAAGTATGATGGATGGAACAATAGAAAGTATGATGGATATAACAATAGAAAGTATGATGGATGGAACAATAGAAAGTATGATGGATGGAACAATAGAAAGTATGATGGATGGAACAGTGGGGAACAATAGAAAAATATGCAGACTTTAGATAAACTGTTTTAGGTGGAAGACGATGTATAAAGGAGGACACAGACATCATAAAAACTGAATGCACAAGAAGAAATTTGCAAAGTTTTTTAAATTCATATCTTGCAAATCTTACTTTGCGTATTTATGCCATGGTTATAAATTTTGCATATTTAGTCGAAAATATTTGTCCTACATGTACGAGCACATCACAATTGCCATAGACATATACACAGATAAAAGAATCATTTTTATACAGCAATTTTTAAAATTTATTTTAAAGCTTGGAAAATCCGACCAGAATTTTACAGGTTATTTTCAAAGTAAGCTTATACCTGAAAAAAGCTGAAAATAAATATTCAAAGAATGCCTTTAAGCGGGATTGAAATGAACAAATTGAGTAAAGCTGAACATAAATATTCAAAGAATGCCCTTAAGTAAAATTGAAATGCAGATATGGTAAGTTCTATCTAGAATGCCAATTATAATTGTCCCTGAGAAAAATCAATATTTAAAGTCCCTGAGAAAATTATTATTGTAATATTTACCAAAGACATGCAAGTTACCAAAAATGGCTACATTTTTCTATTGTAATTCTACATAGAAGTACACATATTTGCAAAACTAAACAGTTTCTATAGGAGACTTCCAAGAAGAAAAACAAGTCCCTCGAAGGGACTGACACACTACTGGTTGAAAAAAATGTCCAGGAATTCAAGATGGGACCATTTGTTCTTTTAACAGCCGAGTGTTGAAACCATCTCTGATACTCTTCAGCAATAACAAAATTTTCAAAATTAGCTGCTGTAGTGGACATACTGTATGTCAGATTGGCAACATCTTCATTTAGGACCAACAAGACATCATAAGAAGTCTTCTGGTGGAAACCCCATGATAATATGACATTTCATTTTGGAAGAGTATTGATAAAAAGATTTTCAAGATGGCTGCCATGGTGGCCATATTGGATATCCGACTGGCACCATTTGCATTTAGTGCCAACTAGATATCATAAGAAGTCTTTTGGTGAAAGCACAATGTCAATATAACCATCCAGCTAGGAGAAGTTGGTTTGGCACCATATTCATTTATGACCAACAAGACATCTTAAGAAGTCTTTCAGTGAAAACCCCATGCTGATATAACCATTCATTTAGGAGTAGTAGTGATTACAAGATTTTCAAGATGGCCACTGTGGTGGTCATATTGGATATCAGATCGGCACCATTTTCAATTAGGACCAAGTAGGTATCATAAAAAGTCTTCTGGTAAAAACCCCATGGTAATGTTACTTTTCATTGAGGAGTATCAGTAAAATGATTTTCAAGATGGCCACTGTGGTGGCCATACTACACATCTGATCAAGACCATTTTCATTTACAACCAACTAGACATCATGAGAAGTCTTCTGGGTAACCCCATGGCTATATTACTTTTTGTTCAGGAGGAGTAGCAATAAAAAGATTTTCAAGATGGCCAATGTTGAGGCCATACTGGTCATCAGATTAGCATCATTTCTGTTTAGGACCAACTAGACATCATAAGAAGTCTTATAGTGAAAACCCATTGATATGATCATCCATTCAGGAGTAGTAGTGATAAGATTTTCAAGATAGCTGCTATGATGGCCATATTGGCCATCAGATTGGCACGTTTTACTTGGGACCAACTAAACATTATGAGAAGTTGTTCAGTGAGAACCCCATGTTGATATGACCATCCATTTGTGAGGAGTAGCAATAACAAGATTTTCAAGATGGCTGCTGTGGTGGCTATTTTGGGTATCAGATCAGCATCATTTTCATTTAGAAAAGACTAGAAATCATAAGAAGCCTTTTAGTGAAAACCCCACGTTGATATGATCATGCATTCAGGAGGAGTTGCAATAACAAGATTTCAAAGATGGTAGTGGCAGCCATGCTGGATGTCTGAGCATCACCATTTTCATTTAGGACCAACTAGACCATGGGATGGATGAGTGTGTAATGTTTCATGGATGATGGACAAGAGACCATCTCATAAGCTTTTCTGGTCTATGACCAACAGAGCTAATAAAACCATGAAGACAAAAGCACATACCAGGTGCAATTATATGGTGGAATTTTTTAATTACAGACAGAACAAAACCGAGTTCTGAATCAGTACACATCAGAAATAAATGTTAGCTAATTTTTGGTGTTACTAAAAATACCAATCTACGTTATGACAAACAATAGACATGGTTTCCACTTAGGTAACATAATTCTCTTCATGGACAATGAAGAACTCTGTGTGTAGTCCATTTTCTACATTCTGAAAAGAAATACACAGTAGAATTAAGAGAATGAGCATGAAATATTGGCCACTCAGTGGAAAGTCTTTTATAACATTTGAAAACATAACTGGAAAATAAAATCTTCTGTCAAGTTAACACTTCCTTCAAGGCAGTAAATACATTCTTATATCATCTTGATCAGTCCAGTCTGTCTCTAGCATTGTGTCTTCCTCAAGATTTTGTAATCAATTTAAACTTTTTGTGATGTGACAAATTTTGGGGATTTGGTGTTTGCTAAAAACCACAAATTGAAAAACCCCAACATAAAATGTCTTTGCCATAACTACCATTTCCATCAGAGCTGCCTCCAAAAATAAATCCATGTTATTCTACTTTTTCACTAAATTCTTACAACATTTCTCCCCCATTCCAAAATTGTCTGGCATTCAAGCTTTTTTCGATGAGGATTTGTCATAAATGTGGATTAAGTTTCTGATGAAGGAAGAAATGATGAAGCTAGAAAAGAATTGACTGTTAAAGTTGATACAAGACTTGTGTTCCACAAACGCGGTGACTCTCATGGAGCTATTTTGCCAGACCCAATAACCTCTGTCCCAGACTTTCATAAACTAAATTTTTTAAAAATATTGTTGACCAGGATGAAAAAAAAAATTTCTGCTTAAGTAGGAGAGACAGGCAAGACTTGAACTCCTTGCATCTCAGCATATAAACTGATGCAGAAAATATGTGACTTTTAAAAATGTTAACATTATTCGCCATGATGCCATAAGCTTTGTGCTTAAACAGGTAAAGAGAGGCAAGACAGGAACTCCTAGCATAACATGGCATAAACTAGACCAACTGTGATATTATTCCGAAGTTTCACTCGAATGCAGCGTATCATGGCATAAATCAGACCAACTGTGATACTATTCCCAAGTTTCACTCGAATGCAGCGTATCATGGCATAAATCAGACCAACTGTGATACTACTCCCAAGTTTCACTCAAATGCAGCGTATCATGGCATAAATCAGACCAACTGTGATACTATCCCCATGGCATAAACCAGACCAACTGTGATATTTATCTCAAAGTTTCACTTGAATGCTGCAACTGATGTAGAAGATTTATAACTTCAAAAATGTATCACACAAAACTTTAATACTGTTGATGATGGCAATGCCATCGTAGCCTCCAGAAAGTGACTACTGCATCTCATCATGCTTTTACAGGTGGGACCAAAATAATTTCTATTTTTTTTAGCTTTTTACCGATAATACAAAAATGAAGAAGCCCAAGTGGGAATGAGATTGCTCACCTGGCTGATATCTACCTAACAGCCAGATGCAAAATGTAGTTGGCCAAGAAATCTGGGTCAGTAGGATACTTTCTTATTATTCTATGGAATGCACGTTATGAAAACAATTGATTTAAGATTCCTCTATTTTTTTGGTATCTTCATCAATATTTAAGGCAAATCATTTGTCCAACATCAAAAGGACTTTATGCCAGGATGATTTCAGTCCAATACAGTTCTATTCTGTTCAGTGAATTCTGAGACAAAGTCCTTTAAAGGGTTTTTCCTATTTTAGGAGTGGTGGCCATTTTTTTATGGCAGATTGGCATCATTAGTACAACTCTGAAGGACCTTTAAGGCAGAATGGCATCATTAGTACAACTCTGAAGGACCTTTAAGGCAGATTGGAATCATTAGTACAACTCTGAAGAACCTTTAAGGCAGAATGTTTTTTTGTCAAATTTGGTCAAGTTTTGCAGAGCAGTTTTTTTCCTTCTATTTTTGAATAAAGGATGCCATATTTGACAATAGATCAGTATCATTTGTATCAACTTGAACATCCTTTATGACTTGAACATCCTTTATGACAGGGTGATTTTTGTCAAATTAGGTCAATTTCTTTTGAATAGTTTTTGAGTTGTTGTTAAATTGTTGGGTTTTTGTTGTTGTTGTTTTAATATGTTGGTGGATTGGTATCTTTTATATATTTATATACATTTTAAAGGCCTTAAGGCCAGGATCCTTCTTGCCATTTTTCTTTAAATTCTGTTCACAGTTTTTGAAACGTCGCTTAACAAATTTTTATATTTTTAGTAAAAAGGCTTACCTGCATCATTTGTACAAATTACCAAATTCTGTTCAGGGGTTCAGAAGAAGTTGTTTGAACGTATTTCTATTTTTACTGATGGCAGCCATATCTGATGGCAGATTTACATCATTTGTCAAGAAAACTGAAAGGTGCCAGCATGCTGCCAAATTTTGTCAAATGTTTTTTTCTAATTTTACCAATGGTGGCCACAAATAATGCAGGATGAGGATCATTTGTATAAACTTAAAAGGCCTTTATTCCAGGATGCTTCCATGAAATATGGCCAAATTATTTTTAGCAGTTTTGAAAGATGTTTAAATGTTTTTTTTTGTTGTCTACTTTTAGTTGCAGTGATCACAATTGATGATTGATTGGCATCACTGGTAAAAACTTAAAAGACTTTTATGCCATTATCCTTAGTGGTTTTTGAGAAGTCGTCTACAGGTTTTTCTACTTTTAGTAATTTGGCCATGTTTAATCAGCATAATTTGCACAAAATTGTAAATGCCTCCATGTGAGGATGCTCTCTGCCAAGCTTGGTTGATATTGGTCGTGGTTTTTGAAAAGATGAAAACTGCAACTGTTGACAGACAGACAAAGCACACTTCACAAAGGATTTAGGGCCATACCAGAAGCTTGCTTGGCCTTGCAGCCACTGAGCCAAGATTTTTAATTTTTCTCTTTTAAAATATAAAGTCCCCAAAGAGTGAATTTAGGACTGGTAACTGATGAAAAGAAACAAAAAAATCTATCAAGGTGAATGACATTTTTTTTTGGGGGGGGGGGATAAAACTAATTTTAATAATGTAATACTTCCGTGTCACTATTGCTTTGCTTACCTCTTCTGTGACTAGTGTCCATTTGTCCAAGCTCACAATTCCAA
This sequence comes from Margaritifera margaritifera, assembly GCA_029931535.1. NCBI lineage: Eukaryota > Metazoa > Mollusca > Bivalvia > Unionida > Margaritiferidae > Margaritifera > Margaritifera margaritifera. The sequence continues at coordinate 2,207,972 of JAQPZY010001445.1, forward strand.
CCTCAGAACATTCTATAATTTTAAGAATGAGGGAACCCAGAACCAGTCTGACTGGCACATCATAGGTTCATGCAGGATATACTTCCTCTTTGACTTGGATCGGGACTACACTTGGGCCATCAAAGCGGGGTGGGAGGAGGGTTCTTGCAATAGTGACAGGTTAAGTATTACATTATTAACATTAGTTTTACTCCCCTCAAAAACTACATTTTAATAGCAGTAATACATCACCTGTCACTACTGCCTTACAGAATTTGCCACTATAAAGGGAGGCTGATGGTCTCAAGAAACTGGTATAAAATTAATATACTCACCCTTATGGTTTGGGTGTCCATTACTGTAAGTTGGCAGCAGTTTGGGCCACTTTTTTGCACTACAACTATTGGGCCCACAGAAAAAATGACTTTGTTCTGGTGCACCAAAGACCAATGGTAAAAGGATGAGAAAGTAGTGTGGGGCCACTTAACAGCATCCAATGATGAATGAGTAATATAGGCCCATGAAGAAGCAATTGCCCAGACTTTGTGGGCTTTAATTCCCATGAACGAAAGGTCCCTCTCGGTGAAGGACTGTTAAGCACTCTTAATAGTGAGCACACTCCAACTGGAAATGGTGGATACCAAGATATCAGCAGAGTCCTTAACAGGTAGGTAGAGACGCTTCATAGCCTTTCTTCTACTTTCTGACATGGCAAGATAGAACCACAATGCCCTAACTGGGCAGAAAAGTTTATTTTGATCATCCCAAGCTAAGATACAACTGAGACTGTGGAACTCTGTAGGAAACGGAGCTACTGAAGGAAGCTAGTTTTTCTCCAAAAACCAGATTGACAAAGGAGAGCAACAGACTCATAAATGTTGTTCATGTTAGTTAGAGACAAGGCATGAAGCTCGCTCGTTCTTGCAGATGCTAAGAAGAGCAGGAAAACGGTTTTAAGGGTATGTTCTCAAAAAAAGCTTCACCCAACCGTTCATAAGGGGATTCTGACCAAACTCACAACACGCACGAGATTCCATCTAGGTATTTGTGAGCAAGAGACTGGTCTCGGCAGCTCAAAATACCTGACAAGATCAGAAAGATAAGGGTCCTAACCAATGGCAGGACCATTTGAGTGCTTCAACAAGTTAGACACTGCTGCCCTATAACCCTTAATAGTAGAAACCAAACATACTCTTCGAAGAAGGGAAGTCTGCCACTGTGTTCAGAGAGGGGATTAATGCATCTCCAACTGCAAAAGTCGCAAAAGGTTCTCCACTTTGAAACATAGAACTTGGGCATGTACTGTCTTGTTGGCCTGGACAATGGTTGGCAACCTTGCTTGAAAAACAATACTTGTCTTGACAGATAGATCACTTGAGATGACCAAGCATGAAAGTGGAAAACCTGTTGGCTGTTGTGGCAAAGAGACCCCTGTACTACAACAGCAGGTCCCTCTTTTGAGGTAAAATCCTGGGTTGGTCTACCAACAGGTCAAGTAAATCATTGGGACCACAAAAGAGCTACCAGAATGAGCTGAGCAGTGGAGGCCCTGACTTTGTGGAGCACTTGTGGAATCATTTTGATGGGTGGGAAGGCATAAGTCAGTGGTTCACAAACTTTTTTGATGCAGCCCTAAATACCATCTTTTGCAACCCGAAATGCTGTACCAATATAGGGTTGTGAGGGTCCTGGTGACACTCATTTGGGTCACAACTGGGGGTTGTGGAACCACTGGCATAAGTGAACAGATAATTCCACTTTAGACTCGAGGCATGCACTGCCCAGGACCTCTGATCTGGGACTGGGGGACACATAAAAGAGGAGCGTCTTGTTCAGTCTCATTGTGAACAAGTCCACCAAGGGTCTCCCCCACAATCTGAACAGGAATTCTTCTAAAGATTGGTGCAGAGACTATACCCTGAGGACTACCTTGCCTCTCCTGGACAGACTGTCCACCAGAATATTTTGCTTGCATGGAAAATGATAAACTTTGAGGGTAATCCCATCTAAGGCTTCCCAGCGAAAATACCACCCTCATTTCAAAATTTTTTTTTTTGAAGAGTAGCTTCTTCCTGTGGCCACAAAACTCTGAAGAACTAGTCCTTCTGGTTCCAAGTGAGCTTCCCAACTCAAATCTGACACATCCGTGTACTGATAGGAGTGCGGTTTGGGGGTGTGCATTGGGACTCTGGTCAAAAACTAGTCCCAATTGGCCCACAAATTCCAGTGGTGATGAAATTCTGACCCCAAAAGAAATCGAAACTAACAGTTGATCCTTGTGTGGTTTCCGGTTCGCCTGAATGAGAAACTGGAGAGGTCGCAAATATAGTCATCTCAAGAGATCTATCTGCCAATATAGTCTTCCTAGGGGGACCAGGTCCACCGTGGAGTTCAAAGTCCCCAAGAGGGATAGACATGCAGTCAAACCTGTCAACAGCGGCCACCCATGGAAAAGGGAAAAACTGGCCGTTGTACACAGGTGACATCTGTACACAGGTTCACCTTTTAAATTTGTTGTTAAAGAAATACCATGCAATGAATATCATTATCGTTATTATTATTATTATTATTATGTTATCAGTATTGTTTTAAGTGCTATATTCAACAAATCATAAAATACGCATATATGTTGTTCTCTCCTAAATGTATGTTCCATAAAAGATTACTGTATTCTGCTCACTTTAATCCATCCTAAATATTAAATCATCACTGACTTAAAATAATCACAGATCTTAGTTTATTTTCTGCACCATAACAAAACAATAATTTCACTACCGACTTACAGCTTACATGTGACTGTAAAAGAGAGGACTGATTCTTTCATCGGCCATCTTGAACAAATTTCACTTGGAAACAGCTGTTTATATTTTAAAAATAAGATCTGGATAAGCCAGTTGCTCAACTCACCGATATCAAAAGACCATTGACTTATGTGAGAAGTATGTGATGAATAGAAAATGCAAAGATGCCATATATGGCTATTCCTTGTGACCCATGAACCAAAATTTCGACCAATTTAACTGACAAGTTTTAAATTTTGAATGTCCCCTGACCCTTATGAAAAGGGATGCAACTTTTATCTCTTCTCAAAGACCAACGTTTTCTTCGGAGAGCTTTAACTCACAGGCAAATAGATGAATTTATCAAACTATAACTGCCACATTGGCACATTTCCGCAATAGCATGACTACTTTTCATAGCATCCAGCAAACGAATTGCTTGGACCCTCTAGCCGAATGATAAAAACTGCCTCGCTTTCGAATTTGACATATGGACACCTTTGAGTTACACTGTCCATACTACTTGAGTTACAAATATAAGCTAGATAATAAATGTTTGCACAACGAACCACATGATCTTCTTTTGTCTAAACAATGCCTTCCTTATGAAGCAAAAAATTCAGTTGGAATGGACTGAGTGGTCTCTGTAGATATGCTACAGTGACCGCTTCTGACCGCGGAAGGCAAGTGAGCGTTACATACAGGACATTTATATAGGAAATTTGGAAATGGCCCTTGTTAACAGGTGACCACTCAGTAAAGGTAACCGTTAGGACAGGTTTGACTGTAGATGAACCAACAACAAAGTCTTAACTTAAAGCGTCCGCAAAAGAACCCAAATTCTGTCTATCCTGTCCAGTGGAACATGAACTCAACCCAGGTTGGTAAGGAAATTCATCTCCATGTAAACAAAATCCTGAAAAGGATTAGCTGTGATTCCTCCAGGTCTGAGCCGTGTCACTGTGGACCAGCAATGGACTCGATAAGGCCATGGTGCATCAACCAGACACTGAAATACTGGATGATGGGTATGCCCAGAGCCCCTTAGTGGACAGCAGCTACTCCCATCACCCTGATAAAAGCTCTGGGAATGGAGGCTAGGCCGAAAGGCTCAAAATTTGGAAAACCTCCCAATGCAGGCAAAACTGGAGGTATTTCCTGTGAGGAAGAAAAATTGGGATATGAAGGTACATGTCTTGAATGGTTCAGGTGAAAAGATCAATGATAAGCCAAACTTTCTGCCTAGTTTGGAGACCAGGAAAATCCATGAGTAGAAATGCTGAATGCTGACCATTTGCCACCCTCTCTGCTTTGCCCTTCTGAAGAAGAGTGTGCACCTCTTCTCTTCAGTGAACGTTTTGCAAGAGGAATCAGTGAACGTTTTGCAAGAGGAAAATGTTCCAGAAACAAAGCCAGTATCTTGCCTTTATTATAGAGAGGACCCACACATCTTTCATTATGCTTGACCAAACCTCTGAAAAGAGGGCTAGCCGAGCACCCATAGGAATCGCAGGAAGTGGGATGTATTGCAGGAGAGGATTTGAGTCACTAGGGCTTCCCCCCTTCCTCCTTAGGAAAGGGGAATGAGCCCACCAACTTCCTCCTTGAACTTTCCAGATGCCTTGCCTAACTCAAGATGGGCCAGAGTGAGGCTTTGAATTGGCAATGCTTCCTAGACCGCTTAAACTGCATCTCGAGAGGCAGTCAGTATGAGCATACTTCTTAGCCAGTTTTGTGATGAGCATACCTTAAACTCCAGTGCCTCCAGTCTCTCAACTGAAGACAAGCCCAGGTCCCCATAGAAATCCCCACTTGTTATGTCCCAGCGTCCAAGGGGGGTGCCAAAAAGGCCAAACAGGAGAGTGAACCCTGTAGCTGGATGCTGAAACCAGTGGTCACAACATAGAGGGGGGATCAGACCATTCCCTTTGTTGCCTGGCGAATTCCTTTGAAAACATGCATTTTGAACAGTTCAGAAGTGTGATATGAGGCAGATGCATCAAAGACAAATATTATGTTCAACAAAATAGTTTGTGAAGTACACTTAGACCTTAATTACTTCCTTTACAGTTTCAGAAACTGCAGCTCCAAATCTCATGGAGCTCAAAAGCTTATTCATTATTCTCCGAACTTGACATAATCTTTGAGTTTATTCTGAATTTCACATGAGACAAACTCAAATCAACACATGATGTCCAATAAACGTAATTGTTGCCTTTATGCCTTCCCCCCCCCCCCCCCAAGAATCTGAATATTTCTTTTTATACTTATGTGCTGATTGTTTAAACTCTTTAAGAGGCTTATTGTCTTTTCTATTTGCAACGTGTTTTCGTTCACTGGACACCATTTCTAGATAATGCAGCTATTTTGCATGAAAAATACAGGCAGTTTCAAGCATCTGAGGTACTCCTGTAAAGTTAGAATGGTACCCCGACTAACTCCACTGAATTTAATATAAAACCCAAATCCAGATCAATCATGGACAAGCCAGTATCTGGATTTTATTGTAACAATCATATTTGTGTAATTTTTGCTATTAATCCATCAGTTCGTAATTTAAGGGTCATTTCAGTCAAATTGTAAGGGTCTACTATAGGGGTATTCTCGTCCCTCAACTGAACATGGGGAGTGGAGTGACTGCCCTTACCTGCAGACTTTTTCAGGAGAGGGAACACTTTGCATCCCTCCTTGATCATCTGGGGGGAAGAGGACTGCTCCCCCCCTTTTGATTGGCTCCATATGAGCAGACCTGCCACATCTGAACTGCACTGAGTTCAAGGCATGGGCATCCATGGCACCATGAAGGGGAAAGGAAGATTCACTTCCATGGAATTGTGTACATGCTGACTCTCTATCCCCTACAGGACTAATCAGCAGAATGGAGATAGGGGAGGGAAATATCAACACAAACCATGTCCCTGTACCACTGATGGGACTCCATTGACCAGTGACTGGCGCCCGGTGACTGGTCAGGCAACTCTCCTCAGAATCACTCAATTAACATGAAAAACATGCAAGCAAAGACAATTTTTCAAGCAAATTTCACACATCTGAGTGATACAAAAATCCATGTCAAAGAGGAAGAATATCCCATATGAACCTATGACATGGCAGTCAGACTGGTTCTGGGTTCTCTCTGTTTTAGAATTCTAGAACATTCTATCTAATGGGAGGTTGCAATTATGTGCTTGAACGAGGGCACCGTTGTCCCAGAAGTGGGTAAGTAATGCAATAGTGACAGGTCATGTATTAATGCTATTAAAATAAAAAAATTTAAGGAGTGCAACAGTGACAGGTCATGTGTTACTGCTATTAAAATAAAATTTTGTAAGGAGTGCAACAGTGACAGGTCATGTGTTACTGCTATTAAAATAAAATTTTGTAAGGAGTGCAATAGTGACAGGTCATGTGTTACTGCTATTAAAATGAAATTTTGTAAGGAGTGCAATAGTGACAGGCCATGTGTTACTGCTATTAAAATGAAATTTTGTAAGAAGTGCAATAGTGACAGGTCATGTTTTACTGCTATTAAAATGAAATTTTGTAAGGCATTCAATAGTGCCAGGTCATGTGTTACTGCTATTAAAATTGAATTTTGTTTGGAGTGCAATAGTGACAGGTCATGTGTTACTGCTATTAAAATAAAATTTTGTAAGGAGTGCAGTAAAGTTCCTGATTTAAAGGGCAACATTTTATGCCTAAAAGAGGAAGTTATTATGTGACAAAGATATTTATAATATCACTGGTCCAAATTTAACCAAATTTTGGTTTGAATGAGCTAAAGCATATATCTAAGGTCACTAGCTGACAATATGTGCAAAATGGGTTTTCACATGTGTAAGTTATCTTAGAATCTGATGGCATTGTGTCCTTTATAGATATGTGTAGCTTACAACACAAATGTCATACTAACCAAAACACAAATGCCATACTAACCAAAACACAAAACTGTTATCAGACAAATACATGGATAAGGTTAACACTATATGCCCTTCTCACAAATCATGATGGAAGAATAAAAAAAACAATTTAACTCCAAAACCATTGTCTATTCCAGGAATAGTTTCTTATCCTTATGGTATCTGGATTAGAAATTTTATGTTATAGAACAACCAAATCTAAATTTGACAATAATGAAAGATATACAAGTGACAAGGAATGTTTAAATAGAACCCAACACCCGACCGTCCCAGTCTTGTAAAATATGATTGTCTTGCAGTTCTCTTCTTGGAAACCTATGTGTTATAGTCCAAGACACATTAACCTATTTTCAGCAAGGCATGTTGTAATTGCCCATATACAATATACAACAGTCCTAACAAGCACAAGAGACAGAGTTCCAGACACAAACCTAACCTGCACAGAATGGAAGAATGGCCAACAGTACAAAAATGCCCCTTCCAGCTTGTAGAATACTGTGCCTGTCATCTCTTCCACCAATGCATTATCCACATAGTTAAAACAGTCACTGGAGAAAGTGAATTAATCCAATTTTTACTGTACTGATATTAGTCCTTCAAACTGATGCAACTACCATGTCAAGTTTGATGATAGTATATGCAACAGATCTTACTGCAAAAACCTATTTGATGGAGCATGAAAAGGTCAATGTAACCTACTTTAGCTAGCAACTAGCAGGACTAATCCAGATGAATGTATTGTAATCCACTCTGACTGAATCTTTAATGTCATTTCCAGTTTTGTCAGCTAGCTATTGATATCTATAATCTAATAAATGGTTTTGTCATCTAGCTATAGATATCTATAATCTAATAAATATGTCAGCTAGCTATTGATACAGTAAAGCCCCACTATTGCACGATGGTCGGGGTCCACAAAACGAGATTGTGCTATGTACCAAACCATGCTATTACCAACCATATCATTTACCTGAAGAAAATGATGCATGCATCAAAAAAAAAAAAGGGGGGGGGGGGTTATAATAGCAGGCGCAAAACTACGTGCTTCAATAGTACAGTTATCTTAAATCAGGGTGGCGGGGCAATACTAAGGACTAAATTTATGCAGTTATAAACTTGTTCCATATTAAACAAGAACTACTTAAAACGGTCATTACATATTTAATATTTATTTTTATGAATACGAAATCGGCAACTTAAGCATAAGTAGTTAAGAGTACATGTACTCACCGGTCGAATCTGGTTGTATCCATAATAGTAATTCCATCAAAAATGTACACAAAGAAGCATAATTTATATTTTAAAAAATGTTTGATAGATCCAGTCGAATCATAATATTTAATTTTTTGCTAATACAATCACGCAAACTTATGTTTAAGTTTTTTCCCCCCACAACATTCATATTTGCTGGATATGTCCAAAGGGTATGATTTCTGACCGACAATAAACTGCATGATTCAGACATTGGGAGTTTCTAAAAAGAAACCTGTATTAGGTTTGAAAAGTACATTTTACTTGAGCTGAAAATTCATACAGGAGGTCAAATGTACTGTATTGACCTCGTAATGTACTTGCGATGAGAATTCTGCAGGTGTGTGTGTACATGTAAAACTGCCTGAACCCAGAATAGGAGTAAACCATTCGATTGTATGGCTACATAGTGAGTTCCATAAAACAGTTGAGTCATTCTTTAACGTACAGAGGAAAAAATAAATAAAATAAACCCAATATTCATTTAAACTTTTGTTTATAACTCTGACTTTGCTTCACTGCAGAGCAAATGAGGGGAGTATAATGTTTTATTATATTAGCCAATCACGCCACCCCAACAACTTAAATGGTTCTGTTCCAATCACTGGGAGGAGGACAGTTTTCTGTGTACATGTGAATGATCTGAAGCTAGAAAATAAAAAGGGATATGATGGGGGGTGGGGGGTGGGGGAGGGGGGGTTTCATTTGTGTGGCTATTACCAAAACAACTCCTGACAATTAGGACCATAAACTTGTTTCAGTGTTTATGACAGTTGATTGAGCAGGCATTGATAGTCTATTGTCTTCCCTTAAAAAGGTAGGTAAATTAATTGATTTATAACTTCAGGTAAAAAACTTTTTCACTCCACCACATTGTTTGCTTGACTTGTGAAGATCTTTGCATTTGTTTAACTCCAGACTTAATCCTGCCCAGGGCTTCAAGCTTCTCTTTAACAATAATAGCTTTACGTTTCTGTATCCCGTTATCCATTGTAAACACCCACTAATTAACACTCTGACACCTATTTCTTTGAACGACTACAGCAAGAATAATTGTTAAGGAACAAGGTGGTAATTTGTATAGGGAATGCAGGATATTATCCACTGGTCAGTTGATTGCGTGACCATTGTCTGATAACACTGCAAAGCCACATGCGCGTGTTGGCTTTTTTTTTTTATAAAAATGTTTTTATAAATCATTGCCCCATAATTTGAATAACTTTTAGCAGCGAGATTGACTCTGATGATTAGCAATTACTTAAATTAATTGATTTATAAATTCCGATGAGAATCTTCTTTCTTTTGAACAACAATTGTACACAGAATGCATTGAATACAAACACAAAGAAGACTTACTCTTCAAGAAATTGATGAAATTATTGTAAAATTTTGGGAGCCATGCCACGATTGTGTTATATCCAAATTCATACACTATCTCTACCTCAAAATGATAATTAATTTTTTACACATTATTTTCCGTACTCTGAAAAAAAATATCTATTTTGTAATGTACGAAAAAATATATGAAATTTCGGGAGCCATGCCACGATCGTGTTATATCCGAATTTGTGCTATAACAAAGCGTGCTATAGCAGGGCTTTACTGTATCTATAAACTAATAAATGGTTTAGTAACTTGAAAACTAAACCATCTGGGTATCATATTATTAAACCATTCATGACAGTACAGATGCAAAAATCAACATCAGGAAACTGAATGCAACACCAAACATGCGGAGTTGGAGTGGATACAATACAGTAGTATTTATTACATTTCATGATTGTATATGCAACTGTTTCACAGAAAGAAAGCTACAATCCAAACTGCCTTGAAGGTTTCATTTATTTAGCATCCATCTTAACCACTTTTTCAAGGTCCTTGACACAAATTTCTTACTCAGGTGGTCGCTTAATGAAACTGTGAAAACATAAAAAAGATGCCTCTAGTCAAAATATCGACAACAGCAAAAGCATACAAATGACACCTTCAGTCAAAATGTAACAACAGCAAAAACTTACAAATGATGCCTTCAGTCAAAATATCGACAACAGCAAAAGCATACAAATGATGGCTTCAGTCCAAATATCGACAACAGCAAAAACTTACAAACAATACCTTCAGTCAAAATATCAACAGCAAAAGCATACAAATGATGCCTTCAGTCAAAATATCAACAACAGCAAAAGTATACAAATGATGCGTGCCTTCAGTCAAAATATCGAACAGCAAAAGCATACAAATGATGATTTCAGTCAAAATATCTACAACAGCAAAAGCATACAAATGATGCCTTCAGTCAATATATCAACAGCAAAAACTTACAAACAATACCTTCAGTCAAAATATCAACAACAGCAAAAACTTACACATGATGCTTTCAGTCAAAATATCGACAACAGCAAGTATACAAATGATGGCTTCAGTCAAAATAACAACAGCAAAAGCTTACAAACAACACCTCCAGTCAAAATATTGACAACAGCAAAAGTAAATCCCATACCTCACATGGTTTACTGGCAAGATATTAGGACATTACTAACACTCACCAAAGCTTTGCAAGTTCTGCCAAGAGGTCCACTTTCCTGATCAACTTCTGCTCCTGTGAATCAGAGACCAGATTTGAGTTTGCATTGCATACCAATAAGTCTAAGTTTAAAATTTTTTAAAGTTTTTAAAAATTTGAACAATTGCTAACATGGCATCAAAATCTAATCAGGTCATCTACATAAGTATACAAGCATGCAAAACCAAAATTTCATTTGTCCATCTCAAGTGGATTTCCCTTTATCATGCTAGCAAAGATTTCAAGAAAAAGTCCAAGTCCCCAAAAAAAAAAAAAAAAAAAAAATGGACTAAAACCTGAAAAATTGCTGTAATAGTCTGAAAATCTGCCCACATGTAGGTTATCTACATATGCATATAAATATGTGAGCCAAATTTCATTGGCCTATGTTTAGTGGTGTGTGCACAATCTTGACAAAAATCTTCTGAGAACAGATGGATCGACAGGACAGAATCAATATACACCCACCCTACTTCAAGCGATAGGAATATAAAAAAAGAACTTTGCATTAGATGTGACCTGCCCAAACATTATCTGCACTGAATATTTTCAGACAGCTTTCTGGGCAGAAAAGTGAATTCTGTACCTTTGAAGCAGAGTTTATAACAATTCAATACTGTATAAGAGGAAATTTCCACATGGTTTACTTTTGCAACTTTCATGGCAGTGGAAAGGTATAAAAATGTAACTGCGGAAAAAAGAGAGTAAAACAAATTATTACAGCAAAAGTCGAATTAAACATGGTTTTATCCTACATATTTGCAAAACTTTAACAAAGCAGAAAAAAATCCTTGTACGGTCTGTATTATTCCTCTTTCCTCAAGTCAGTGATACCAACAAAAAATTTGTGGCACTCTAGTGAGCATAACATAAATTGATTACAATAGACTAATTTATTACAATTAAGTTATTTAAAATTAAGTCTTTGTGAAATTGTGAATTTAAAGGAAGATTTTACAAAATGAATGAAACTGGTTTGTTTTCTTTAACTAGGTTATGAATGTTAATCCTATACAAATTTAGGAACAAGAATATTGTGACCTCATTAATTTTCATGGGTAACCATTTTTTTGATTTGGAGAAGAATCAGTTTTTCAGCCAAATTTGAGAAAAAAAAGGGGCATCTAGTGCCCTTCATTTGAAAAAGTGGCCCAATGGCATCATCAAAACAGGCCAACCTCCTAATAAAATGAGATCTCATTTACACAGTTTCTTCTACTTGTTATTGGCATGAAAAACCAAATATATAACCGTCTTTACTTTAGGATTCTCCTCTTTCATGCCCCCAAACAAAATCTAATTGCACTGGACAAGTCGAAGTCTAAAATTTTACACTGGACAAGTCAAAGCCTACAATTTTATGCCCTCAAACATTATAATCATCAGTCTTTACTAGGATTCAGCTTTCAAGCAATTTCTTGATGGTGTGATAATATGTCTTCTTTGGCTCCACCATTTTGGAATCCAATCATGGCAGCCATATCTGATATAAGATTGGCACCATTTACATTTAGGATCAACTAAATATCATAAAAGTATTTTGGTGAAAACCCTATGTTGATATCACCATCAAATCTGAAGGAGTAGCAATAACAAGATTTCAAGATGACTGCCATGGTGGCCATATTTGCAGTTAGGTCTGCACCATTTTCATTTAAGGCCAATTAGACATCATAAGAATCATTCCAGTGAAAACCCAATGTCAATATGATTTTCCATAAAGGAGAAGTAGCAATAACAAGATTTTCAAGATGGATGCTATGGTGGCCATATTGGGTGTCAGAAAGGCACAATTTTCATTTTAAACAAACTAGACACCATAAGACGTATCCTGGAGACAACCCCCATGTTAAAATGACGTTCTGTTCAGGAGGAGTAGTGATAACAAGATTTTCAAGATGGCTGCTGTGGTGGCCATATGGGACGTCATATCGCCACCATTTTCGTTTAGGACCAACTATACACCATAAAAAATCCTTTAATGAAAACCCTATGCGGATATGAGCATCTATTCAGGAAGAGTTGCAATAACAATATTTTCAAGATGGCAACTTGTGGCTATACTGGATGTCCGAGTAGCACCATTTTTATTTTGATATGACCATCCATTCTGGAGAAAAAGCAAAAACAAGATGTTCAAGATGGCTACTGCAGTTACCATAAGGATGTCCAAGCAGCACATTTTTCATTTAGGACCAACAGATAAAAAGTCTTTTGGTGAAAACCCCTTGTTGATATGACTTTCTGTTCAGGAGGAGTAGAGATAACAAGGTTATCAAGATGGCTGCTGTGGTGGCCATATTGGACATCAGATTGGCACCATTTTTATTTATGGCCCAACAAGACATCGTAAGAAGTATTTTAGTGAATACCCCATGCTGATATGGATGTTAGAGCAGCACCATTGTCATTTAGAACTAATTAGACCTTGAGATAAATGTGTGTATGTGTTTGAAATTTCAGGAGTAGAAGCTACCTCAATACATTTGTTGAATTTGTTTCTTATTTTCATCGAGACCATTACAATTCAGTAGCTTGCCAAGCTTGTTCTTAACCTCTCAACCAAGAAATATTATGGGATATTCCGAGTACATGATTATTTCTAGACCAGAGTTTTGTTATATATGGTATTTGGAGAATGAGTGAAAATAAACAGTCTGAACACAGTGACCAGTGCAATCAGAAAAGATTGCTTGATGGACTTGGTTCATTTTCATTAAAACAATAATTGAGCAATTTGGACATTTAGTCATTGGTTGGCAGATCCGTATCAGATTAAAGGTAAAGAAAAACAACACACTCCATTCTTTTTTTTTCTGTTCCACTTTTGTTGAATTATTCTTTTTTGTTTTGCAGGACTTTGTGTCTGTTGTGCGCAAATCCTGCAGGGTGTATCAGGACACTAAGAATTGCCTTTTTTTATATCTGTAATTAAAATTCACAGATTGAAAGAGGGATCCTACTCTCATTTTACACACAAAGTCCATGCAAATGGATAGTCTTCTAAAATAGTGAATTCATAGTATACTGCATATTATCCTCTCAGTATATTCAATATAGTTTGCCTCAAAAATGTGGTTTTTACTCATTAAATGCAATACTTATTTCAAAAGTTCTCCTGTCTAACCACTTACCTCCTCAGTGGTGAGGAAGTACCCCTCTAGCTGCTTCTGTTCAAGAATCTCAATCTGTCTAAGTTTCTTCTGGATTCTCTTTGCATTTTGATTCTTAGCATCTTCAAAAGGTTCACTCTGTGCAAAAAATAACACATCATTACACCAGTCTCTCTTATAATGCCCCTCAGTACACTGGTCTCTATTATAATGCCCCTCAGTACACCAGTCTCTCTTATAATGCCCCTCAGTACACTGGTCTCTCTTATAATGCCCCTCAGTACACCAGTCTCTCTTACAATGCCCCTCAGTATACCAGTCTCTCTTATAATGCCCCTCAGTATACCAGTCTCTCTTATAATGCCCCTCAGTACACGTCTCTCTTGCAATACCCCACAGTACACCAGTCTCTCTTGCAATGCCCCTCAGTACACCAGTCTCTCTTATAATCCCCCTCAGTACACCAGTCTCTCTTATAATGCCCATCAGTACACTGGTCTCTCTTATAATGCTCCTCAGTACACCAGTCTCTCTTATAATGCCCCTCAGTACACCAGTCTCTCTTGCAATGCCCCTCAGTACACCAGTCTCTTATAATGCCCCTCAGTATACCAGTCTCTCTTATAATGCCCCTCAGTACACCAGTCTCTCTTACAATGCCACTCAGTACACCAGTCTCTCTATTAATGCCTATCAGTATACCAGTCTCTCTTATTTGTAATTCCAACTATTTATTGATGTTCTGCACAAAACTGGTACAGTGAAGGAAGAATGTGTACATGAGTACAAGATACTGTCAACATTGTACATGTGTACATGAAGAATGTATACATGAGCACAACAAGATACTGTTAACATCATACATGTGTACATGAAGAATGTGTTCATGACTACAACAAGATACTGTCAACATGTGTACACGAGTACAACAAGATACTGTCAACATCATACACACAAATCTATGCAACCAAATACTGGAATGTTACATTATTTGCATTTTTGTTTATATTGCATACTCAATTTGGGTGAGTGTGAAGGGTACTTACCTCATTAATGGATCGATTAGTTTCTTCAGCCAGACAATCAGTGGACGACTCATCTGCAAAGAGAGCAAAGTCCAACAGACTTATGACTGATATAGGATCTAGTTGGTTTTGTAACTTGAGGGTCAATTGGAGTTCAGTTGGTATTTGAGCAATGCATAGAAACACATCAGCAAATACAATGCAGAGAACATAACAAGGGTGTTACAATGAGGACATGTCATAAGGGTTTTACGATGAGGACACAACATAAGGGTGGTAAGATAAGGACACAACATAAGGGTTATGATGAGGACATGACATAAGGGTGTTACAATGAGGAGATGACATAAGGGTGTTACGATGAGGACACAACATAAGGGTGTTATGATGAGGACATGACATGGGTGTTATGATGAGGACACAACATAAGGGTGTTATGATGAGGACAAGACATGGGTGTTACAATGAGGACATGACATAAGGGTGTTATGATGAGGACATGACATGGGTGTTACAATGAGGACATGACATAAGGATGCTATGATGAGGACATGACATAAGGGTGTTATGATGAGGACATGACATAAAGGTGTCATGATGAGGACATAAGGGTGTTACGATGAGGACATGACATAAGGGTGTTATGATGAAGACATGACATAAAGGTGTTACGATGAGGACACAACATAAGGGTGTTATGATGAGGACATGACATAAGGGTGTTACGATGAGGACATGACATAAGGGTGTTATGATGAGGACATGACATAAGGGTGTTACGATGAGGACATGACATAAGGGTGTTATGAGGACATGACATAAGGGTGTTACGATGAGGACATGACAAAAGGGTCTTGTGATGAGGACATGACATAAGGGTCTTGTGATGAGGACTATATTCCACTTGAACCCTAAGTATATTTTGCATTAATTTCTGCTGAATAAACTAAAGTGAGATATATGCTTACAAAATTATATAAAAATAAAATTTAAAAATTACCACTGCCAGGTAGTATACAGTACCATGTGACCATCCAATACTGTGAGTTTTATGAAATACTGCAAATCAATCACAAAGCCTACAATAAGATCATTTAATTTAAATTACCAAAAGGTGAATTATGACATATTCATATTAATTAACACTGCAATCAAACAAAATGGGAGACAATATTCTGAAGTAAATGTTTGGCCCAATCTGCGTTACTTTATCAGACTGTCGCATTTGGACTTGAAGCATGCTGGTGTCTTTGGTAGGTTAACGGTTGATCATGATAGGATACCAGGCCAGCTATCCTAAAAGAACATTGGAGAGATCACTGAAAATAGACCTAGTTATCAGTGTTACTTGTATTATGATCGTTGCTTGAATCAAACACAAAACAGATATACAGTGTACTGTCATTTTAAACAAATTATTGCATCTTAAATTCCTCAATAAAAAAAAAAAAAAAAAGAAGTTTCAAAACATATCAAACATGTGCTCCACAGAACACCGTGTCTTGCTCTTAGCATAACAGAGAACAAACTGAACACATGTCTTGCTCTTAGCATAACTGGGTACAAACTGAACACTGTCTTGCTCTTAGCATAACTGGGTACAAACTGAACACTGTCTTGCTCTTAGCATAATTGGGTACAAACTGAACACCATGTCTTGCTCTTAGCATAATTGGGTACAAACTGAACACCATGTCTTGCTCTTAGCATAACTGGGTACAAACTGAACACATGTCTTGTTCTTAGCATAACTGGGTACAAACTGAACACTGTCTTGCTCTTAGCATAACTGGGTACAAACTGAACACTGTCTTGCTCTTAGCATAATTGGGTACAAACTGAACACCATGTCTTGCTCTTAGCATAACTGGGTACAAACTGAACACCATGTCTTGCTCTTAGCATAATTGGGTACAAACTGAACACCATGTCTTGCTCTTAGCATAACTGGGTACAAACTGAACACATGTCTTGCTCTTAGCATAACTGGGTACAAACTGAACACTGTCTTGCTCTTAGCATAATTGGGTACAAACTGAACACCATGTCTTGCTCTTAGCATAATTGGGTACAAACTGAACACATGTCTTGCTCTTAGCATAATTGGGTACAAACTGAACACCATGTCTTGTTCTTAGAATAATTGGGTACAAACTAAACACCATGTCTTGCTCTTAACATAACTGGGTACAAACTGAACACTGTCTTGCTCTTAGAATAACTGGGTACAAACTGAACACTGTCTTGCTCTTAGCATAATTGGGTACAAACTGAACACCATGTCTTGCTCTTAGCATAATTGGGTACAAACTGAACACATGTCTTGCTCTTAGCATAATTGGGTACAAACTGAACACCATGTCTTGTTCTTAGCATAATTGGGTACAAACTGAACACCATGTCTTGCTCTTAGCATAATTGGGTACAAACTGAACACCATGTCTTGCTCTTAGCATAACTGGGTACAAACTGAACACTGTCTTGACTTAGAATAACTGGGTACAAACTGAACACTGTCTTGCTCTTAGCATAATTGGGTACAAACTGAACACATGTCTTGCTCTTAGCATAACTGGGTACAAACTGAACACCATGTCTTGTTCTTAGCATAATTAGGTACAAACTGAACACCATGTCTTGCTCTTAGCATAATTGGGTACAAACTGAACACCATGTCTTGCTCTTAGCATAACTGGGTACAAACTGAACACATGTCTTGCTCTTAGCATAACTGGGTACAAACTGAACACTGTCTTGCTCTTAGCATAATTGGGTACAAACTGAACACATGTCTTGCTCTTAGCATAATTGGGTACAAACTGAACACTGTCTTGCTCTTAGCATAACTGGGTACAAACTGAACACTGTCTTGCTCTTAGCATAATTGGGTACAAACTGAACACCATGTCTTGCTCTTAGCATAATTGGACACAAACTGAACACTGTCTTGCTCTTAGCATAATTGGGTACAAACTGAACACCATGTCTTGCTCTTAGCATAATTGGGTACAAACTGAACACATGTCTTGCTCTTAGCATAACTGGGTACAAACTGAACACTGTCTTGCTCTTAGCATAACTGGGTACAAACTGAACACTGTCTTGTTCTTAGCATAACTGGGTACAAACTGAACACTGTCTTGTTCTTAGCATAATTGGGTACAAACTGAATACTGTCTTGCTCTTAGCATAATTGGGTACAAACTGAACACTGTCTTGTTCTTAGCATAATTGGGTACAAACTGAACACTGTCTTGCTCTTAGCATAACTGGGTACAAACTGAACACTGTCTTGTTCTTAGCATAATTGGGTACAAACTGAATACTATCTTGCTCTTAGCATAACAGAGTACAAACTGAACACCATGTCTTGCTCTTAGCATAATTGGGCACAAACTGAACACCATGTCTTGCTTTTAGCATAATTGGGTACAAACTGAACACTGTCTTGCTCTTAGCATAACTGGGTACAAACTGAACACTGTGTCTTGCTCTTAGCATAACTGGGTGAAAACTATAGGTATTTAGAAATATTATGTCAAAGTCTCAGTTGAATGCAGTGACTAATGTATATATTTGACTTTTAAAAACTATAACAGAATCTTAACACTGACACTTTGTCTCTAGAAAAAATAATACCTATGTCTTGTCATTCAATTGCAAGAACTTCAGGGAATGCAAAAGCCACGTTACAATGGAAGTACAATTCAAATACAGTAAAGACTGTTATGTATCTGGATATATTTTCTCTGTTTGAACATTCGAGTTTAATTTCCCCAGCCAAATTCCTAATTACTGTTTATTCCAAAAGCTTTGTTATACCGTTCCTTTGTTACAACATTTGATTGGTTATACTGTTTAATTTGTGTGGTCCGCATGAGAAAATTAGCTCAATTATAACGTTTTTATCACCCAACATGCCAAAGCCAGATAAACAATGGCAGTAGTTTAAATAACAAAGTCACTGGGTAACAAAAGAGTGATAATCACGTCATTCATGATCAGTAAATAACAAAAGTCGATCAAAGGCAGGATAATCATACCTCATTCATAATCGGTACTTTAGAATCACAGGTTGTTGGTTCATTGCAATTAAAGCATGCAAAGAAATGTTTTTGTTTTTTTACTTTTTTGACCAAGTAATTTAGAAATATCCTTCAGCCATCATTCTATACTTGTTGTGTACTTGTATGTTGCCTAACCGAGTACAGCTCGAAGTAAATCTCTCTCATGTTCATTTTGAATTATGACTTATGAAAATGGCTGAAAATGTGCCCGTCAGAAAAAGAAAAAAATCTCTCTTTACACACAACATGTTACACCAGCTTGGGTCTGGTAACGAGGATGTCGATTTCTTGGACTATGTTAATTCTGATAGCGACACTGTCACTTTTGTGATACCAACAACTGAGGAAATTGTTTGTGAAACTAGTGATCATCAGAAAGCAACCAATGTTTCAGCTACTGTAAGTGACGAGGATGACGATGATTCACTACTAGCCATTGTACCCGGAGCCATGACGATGATTCACTACCAGCCATTGTACCCGGAGCCATGACAATGATTCACTACCAGCCATTGTACCCGGAGCCAGCAAGGTTTTAGTTAGCATAGCAAGCTGAGCGTGACACATCAGATATTCTTTGCATCCAAATAAATAAAGGACTAATTTACTAGTCATATAAAAGTGATTTTTATGATTCACCAACTGGTACATGTACATGTATATTGACACTTTCATTGGATTGTAAAACTTGCTGGTTTATCAAATTTTTTTTTATCATGATAACTTGTACAGTATTTACACAAATGTATTTTGTTTGAAAAATATTTTACTATTACATGAGTTCTGATCGTAAAAATACCAATATAAATTGTTTACTACATGTCCAATGTCATACATGGACAAGCACATAAACATCTGGAAAAATAAACGATGAATTTGGATATAACATTTCTTGGTTATAACATTATAGAAATCCCAGTTGTCTATGAAATATTTTAAACAAATCTTTGCTGTACACAGAAATGTAAACAAATCTGTTCCATCTCTGATCTGATCCAAAGGTTTCACAATTATTGGACAAACTCAACCAATCAAATTTCAGATATCGTATTTAATAGGTGTATTTGCATTTCAAACCCAATGAAACTCTTCAAATAAACCCTAAAATGAAATTCAAAGAGATGGTGCAAAGAAATTGCTAAGAAAAGGTGCACAGAAATATTTTCACTTGAATGGTAAAAACCTCATCTGATCTGTGTATCAGTCCATGAAAAACCTAAAGTACTGCTGAGCAGAAATGTAATGTGATAGATGAACATGTAACACTACACGACCCCTCAACAGATATGACTGTAACATTAATGGGCAGACAAACGTGGGTAACACTAAAGGTCCCCTTCACAGATATAGACACGATGTTACTGGGCAGACAAACCAGGTTAACACGCAGGGCCCCCTCCACAGATATGGATGTGATGTTACTGGACAGACAGACAGACATAGATAACATTAAAGGCCCCCTCCATAGAGATGGACATGACAATACTGGACAGACAGATGGACATGACAATACTGGACAGACAGATGGACATGACAATACTGGACAGACAGATGGGTAACATGATAGGCCCTCTCAACAGATAAATGGACATGACATTACTGGACACACAGGTAACACTCTTGGCCCCCTCCAAAGATATGGCAGTGGCATAAAAATGACACATTGACAACCAATTCTTTCTGCCTGTCCTTCATTAGATAGACAGCTGAATAGCAACTCAGCTTATGAAAAATCCAGCAATTTTTTTTTATATATCTCAATATCATCTAATCAAACTTCTGGTATAACATAAATGGTTTTGATTAAAATACAGTCTGACCTGTTAAACTATTAGCCACCTCGTGGAAGTAAACAAAAATGACCTTCTAATACAGGTGGCTACTTACAGTGGCTTTAATTTGTCGTAAGTTATTGATAGTCCTAAGCACAATGGATATAATTCATATTGTTGTAAAATTGAGAGAATAAATAAATCTTATAACCCTATGTACATAATGTTTATAACCAGGCGCTGGTTAGATGTAGTATTTGGAGCATAAAGATTGATATTTTTACACATCTCTTATTAAGTTACAATAATCAGATACATAACAAATTTTTATCTACAGTTACTTACCTATTTCATTGATTCCTAATCTTTATACAGCTAAGTGTTGCTAAAAGATCATATATACCTAGCCCTTCATGGGAGTCGGCATATTGTTTACATTGTATAACGCGAGACGCTTTCTGATTGATTAAATGACATAACATCATGCAGACATCAAGTCAATTTCCCTTTGCACATTCTTTCAATGTGTATCTGTGAACAATCTAATCTTGATCCAAAATGTTCTTATGTATAAAATAATAAACAACAAAGTCTGTACATTTTATATTGTAAAATTTTTATAATCCCATAAAAATGTCTGTACGCTTTATATTGAATTTTTAAAATAATTCCATAAAAATTAATTATTGACATTAGAGTTGAGTGATTTTTTATTCTTGCGGAACAAAAAAGAGGGAACTACAACTTTAAAATGCAGATCACAAGTGGAAATCTTGGGCAAAAGAATACTTTTGGTCTCCTAAGTGGCATAATGCCCTTCTAAATTAGTCTCCGGAGTGGCATAATGCCATTCTAAATTTGTCTCCTGAGTGGCATAATGCCATTCTAAATTTGTCTCCGGAGTGGCATAATGCCATTCTAAATTAGTCTCCGGAGTGGCATAATGCCATTCTAAATTTGTCTCTTGAGTGGCATAATGCCATTCTAAATTTGTCTCCGGAGTGGCATAATGCCATTCTAAATTTGTCTCCGGAGTGGCATAATGCCATTCTAAATTAGTCTCCGGAGTGGCATAATGCCATTCTAAATTAGTCTCCGGAGTGGCATAATGCCATTCTAAATTTGTCTCCGGAGTGGCATAATGCCATTCTAAATTTGTCTCCGGAGTGGCATAATGCCATTCTAAATTAGTCTCCGGAGTGGCATAATGCCATTCTAAATTTGTCTCTTGAGTGGCATAATGCCATTTTAAATTTGTCTCCGGAGTGGCATAATGCCATTCTAAATTTGTCTCCTGAGTGGCATAATGCCATTCTAAATTAGTCTCCGGAGTGGCATAATGCCATTCTAAATTAGTCTCCGGAGTGGCATAATGCCATTCTAAATTAGTCTCCGGAGTGGCATAATGCCATTCTAAATTTGTCTCCGGAGTGGCATAATGCCATTCTAAATTTGTCTCCGGAGTGGCATAATGCCATTCTAAATTAGTCTCCGGAGTGGCATAATGCCATTCTAAATTAGTCTCCGGAGTGGCATAATGCCATTCTAAATTTGTCTCCGGAGTGGCATAATGCCATTTTAAATTTGTCTCCGGAGTGGCATAATGCCATTCTAAATTAGTCTCCGGAGTGGCATAATGCCATTCTAAATTAGTCTCCGGAGTGGCATAATGCCATTCTAAATTTGTCTCCGGAGTGGCATAATGCCATTCTAAATTTGTCTCCTGAGTGGCATAATGCCATTCTAAATTAGTCTCCGGAGTGGCATAATGCCATTCTAAATTTGTCTCCTGAGTGGCATAATGCCATTCTAAATTTGTCTCCGGAGTGGCATAATGCCATTCTAAATTTGTCTCCTGAGTGGCATAATGCCATTCTAAATTAGTCTCCGGAGTGGCATAATGCCATTCTAAATTAGTCTCCGGAGTGGCATAATGCCATTCTAAATTAGTCTCCGGAGTGGCATAATGCCATTCTAAATTTGTCTCCTGAGTGGCATAATGCCATTCTAAATTTGTCTCCGGAGTGGCATAATGCCATTCTAAATTTGTCTCTTTTTAAATAAGCAAATCGTGTTATTACTGAGATTTATTTAGATTTTCATGCCCTTTTCTGGGATATTTATCTTTTAAATGGTGAAATGCCATCCTAAATCTTTTGCATTTCCTGACCGTTTCAGACATTGTAATAGTATAAAGTAATTTCAAATTTCCTAATTGGTAAAATAAGAAATTTTCCATATAATCTAGAGTATGTAACTTTTATATTTATAATCAATTCATTAATATCACAAGTTTTCTATGTTAATCCTTCTCAATTCATATGCGACGTAATGCATTTATCAGATATGCAATTTACTTTTAATTGGGTAACAAATGACGTAATATCATTACCCGAGAAAGAAAATATTATAAATAATGAAGTTCTTGCATATTAGTTAGGATAGATATTCACTCTTTTAATTAAAGGAGTTTTTAATATAATATTGTTTTCATGTATTCTCTTTGTTGGTCATGTAACAGAATTCATTTAGTGTTATTCTGCAACACACATGGAATAACATACTAGAAACATTTTAAATTACATGTTTTTACTTACTTACTTACATTGACCGAAAGACAAATGAAGAGGTTATAAGATTGGTCGATGAAAACAGAACTATATTAAATGTGAGGAAGAAGAAGTGGATCAGACACATTTTAAGAGGTGAAAGCCTGTGAAGAGAAGTGACAGAAGGCAGAATGGAAGGAAAACGAGCAAGAGCAAAGCCTATAATCATCCTACTGGACAATCTCAAGAGAATAACTCGTATGTGAACATGAAACGTAGAGTGATGCAAAGGGAAGAGTGGAGAAGATGGATGCCTCAAACCTGCCTTAGGGTAGAAAACTATTGATGATGATAACTTATTTTGATGCAGTAATTTATCTACTGTATTACATACCTCTAAATTTCTGGTATATGAGTAGAAAAATGCAATAAACATTCATATACATACACAATTCTAAAACTTAATTTCATTGTGTCTTGGCATAAATCCATTTCTTATTGATCGTTTGCACATACTGAGTGATGCGAAAAATAGTGTAATGATAATTATTTCCCTTAACATACTTTTTAGATAAATACAGGTTTAGAGATATCTTAGAATTTTAGAAACTGACAATTTGATTTTGCAATGTGAGTTTTAGGCAGTCGTTAATAATAAAGTATTGCTTTGTGAATTATTGTGCATCTTGAATCATTCTGTGAACATCATATCCTATTCTGATTGAGTAAATAAAGTCTATTAACTGTTAATGCATCTTGTTAATATATTTAGTTAAGTTTGGAAGCATAAAATTATAAGCAATAACCCCTTTATTGTTGAGTAAAGTTGGCTGTTCGACATTTAGTCATTGTAAACTTCATTTGCACAAGAACTCGAGATCAATTCGGTCAAACAGAGAAAATGTACGCTACACTATATATGTAAAATGAAAAGCATACCACTAGGAGGTGTAACATGGGCCATGCTTCCAGCCATTCCAACAGAAGTTGGTCGCCTCACTCCTCCGCCATTCTGCAATGTTGGGACAACAAATGAGGGCTGTTCCACTGGGCCATTGAAACTGACATCTGGATCTGCAAAAACAAATGAAAAGACAAGGATTAGAATGTTTCTTTATGTTGCTCTTGTAATTGGAAATCATATTTTCAATCACAACTAATTAGTCTTTCTATATAATACAACTAATCAAAATCCCCATTTTATACACCATTTTCGTCAACTGGAACATGCTCAGCATTTTTAAAAAATGAAAATACACCTCAAAAATATTCCAATGGAGTGAAACAGCATAAAAAGGAAGAAATCACCAGCAAAGACAAAAAAAAAAAAAAAAACTCTGTCAAATGCTGAAATGAACAAGTTACAAGGGTATGACTGACAAAATTATTTTGACAGGTCAACAACAATTAAGCTGTCTAATAAACTTTGATGAATGTTTTTAATGTGTTTTATCACATGACATCATTTAGTAAACAATGTTACATGTGTATGCAATGGTGTCTTCTAGAATATTTCCAGGTTTTTTTTCCCAATTATTGGGCAGAAAGGCTTGAGTATTTTATTCTGACTGCCTCTTGGTTTTATTATTTTGATATGCTTTTGCTTTTTACTAGAGCAAGTGAAACAGATTCGAATTTGACAGCAACAATTTGACAGGCTACTGAAAGAGTCATTCGGACACAATCTCCAATGCATTTGCTTCAAATCCTAACTGACATAAATCAACACAGTTAGAATCTAATTTTAATTACATTGTATATATATTCTCAAACGCCTACATTAATCATGGGTTTGGATGGTTGGTTAGTTGGTTGGTTGGTTGGTTGGTTGGTTAGTTGGTTGGTTAGTTGGTTGGTTGGTTGGATGGTTAGTTGGTGGTAATGGCACAACAACACATGAAAGGTTACCAAGGCAATTGGAGTAAACCGCCTGGCAGTGACACACCAAAGCAGCTGACCCAGCCTGATCTGGACTAAACTTAAACCTGCACACTTCTGGTGGAAAGTCTGACATGCTAACCAGTCAGCTGCTGTGGCCCCTAATTTAATTATTCATGGGTATTCTTGATGGTTTGAATGATGATATAAGGAGGTCTTCAAAAGCGGATAATGCACCTTGAAAAACTATAACAACTTGCAAAACAAAACTTGGCCGTGTCCAAGCTTTATAACACAAAAGGTGTATTTTTACCAATGTCAGTGGTCTGATGTCCCCAAACACTTGCAACACTCAACTTTCACATCATTACTCATGAACTATGCTAATATTGTGCTATTTTGTTCTGTATCTACAATCATATTTAAATTCTAGGCAAGTGGAGACTACAGAAGACTGGACCTTAACCGTATGAGCCTTAACTTCTTTGATGCAGTATACATCAACCAAACCATTTAGCGAATGAAAACCTTGGTTACAGAATCTAGAACAAAATGGAGTAAAGCAGTGCTTTAACAATTGCACCATTTGAAGTATTACTGGGTTATGTTGAAGAATGCATCAAGTATACAGTAAAATATGAACACTGTTTTAGGGAGACCATGTGTTATTTAAGTCCTGGTTTTTGATGCACTGAACAATGTTGTTAAAATTATAAGGCATGAATCGTACAGCCCATGACAATTTATTTCAAGGAATTTTCAAGGACTTTAAAAAGTTTTCAAGGAGTATTCTGCCTTATGAAAACTGAACCTTCTCCATATGATACTTATGGTAACTACCAACATTGCATGTCATTTGATCCACCAAATTTAATCTCATTTAATTTATGCATTAATTATTTTTGGGCAATATGTAAATAATAAAATTCTTAATAAAAAAGGGGACATATTTTGTTCAGATTCAACATTTTCATTTCCTCATATAATTTCAAGGAGTTTTTGGACAGATTCAAGAACTTTACAAGGATAAAACCAACTTTTGAGGAATTCATGGAACTCATAAGGTAACCCTTCATGTTCAAGGATTTTTCAAGGTTATACAGACCATGAAAAGGATGCAAGTACTATTGAGACCACAAATCTATTGAGACCACAATTATTGTTCTTATTCCAAGATGAAGTTATTGCTTCTTATTTTGACTTTTAGCAAAGAAGTCAGTGATCTGCCTTATGTCTATTCATTATTACACTGAGGCAAAATAAGGATCATAACTTACTGAATGAACTGCATCAAGATTACAAGTGTAGGTCCACAACAGACAAAAAACTACAGTGCACATGTGCTAAGCTGCTACAATATAACTTTCACTTTTAACAAAACAAAATAATCACTGAATTCAGCCATTATTCATTTTTCATCTTTAATGGATTTGTGCCACTATAATTACAAAATGTGGGAGCACAGCTGTGTTCAGCAGTTTTCCCTACCATTCATGCATATGTTTGTAGGAGCAAGTTATGAGAATGCAGGAATCATGCAATCCCTTAGCCTGGATGCAACACTAAAAGTCTCCCCAAACAGGTTTCTACTGTACTCCAGAAATCACTAAAAACTAGTGTGTGTGTGTGTGTGTGGGGGGGGGACTAATTTTAATGATGTAATACTTACCTGTTGCTACTGTGTTGCTTACCTTTCCAGGGCGGAAACTACCCTCATATATATAAGAAAATTCCATCATTCAATTAAAGTCTAGAACCAGAAAGAACACAGAACCAGTCTGTCCCCCAAATCATAGGCCAATGCACAGTAGCAGTCCTCTTTCTTAGGGACCGAGACTATTTGTGGGACATCCAAGTAGGGTGGGAGGAAATCTGGCAATAGCAACAGGTACACATCACATCATTAAAATTAGCCCCCCCCCCCCCCCCCCCCCACCCACCTTCCCCAAAATACATTTGAACAGCAGTAATGCATTACCTATTGCTATTGCGTTGCTGAATTTGCCAGTCTGGTGAGAGGTTGATGGCCTCAAAACTGGTATAAAATTGATATACTCACCCATATGGTATAAAATTGATATACTCACACATATGGTATAAAATTGATATACTCACCCATATGGTATAAAATTGATATACTCACCCATATGGTATAAAATTGATATACTCACCCATATGGTATGATTGCTAACTACAGTAAGTTGGCATCAGCTGGGCCACTTTTGTGCTGCAGCTATTAGACCGAAGAAAATATGCTTTCGCTCTGATTCACCAAAGACTGACGGTAGGAGGAGGAGAAAGTAGTAAGAGACTCTCAAAAAGCAGCTCTCATAACATCCTCCAGTGACGAATGAGTTAGATAGGTCCATAAGGTTGCAATAGCTTGAATTTCATGGGCTTTAATATTCATGAATGATAAGCTCTTGATTTGTGAGGACAATCCACCTGGATATGGTGGATGCCAAAATACCAGCAGAGTCCTAAAGAGGAGGGAAAGACGCTTCCTAACCCTTCTTTTCCCTCCTGATGCAGTCAAATAGAACCTTAAAGCCTAAACTGGGCAAAGGGTCTATCTGGATTATCCCTATGGCAGATACGACAGAGACTGGGGATCTCTATAGGGAGTGCAGCTACCTCAGGAAACTATTTTATTTTGCTAAAGAACCTTGTTGACAAAGGAGAAAAACACTCATAATTGCAGTTGAACTGTAAACAGCCTTTTTTTAAAGACAAGGCATGATGCTCACACATTCATTTTGCAGACACTAATGACATCAGGAAAACAGTTTTAAGGGCAAGGTTTACGAAAGAAGCTTCACCCAATGGTTCATAGGCAAGTTTTAACAAAGACCACAGCACCTCTTCCCTTAACCGCACCAGATGTGACTGGTGGAAAAGCATGGGGGTCCTTGCCAGAGGCACATGTTCCCAGACCCGAAGTCGGTATCCTTCCTTTCTTATAGAGAGGACCCAACAATTGTCCACTATGCTCTATCAGATGCCTGAAAAGTGGGCTAGCTGAGCACCCACAAGAAATCTTGGATGAGGAATGCAAACAGGAGATGGAGCAAGATCCACAAACTTCCTCCATTTGGCTTCTCCAGCAACCTCCTCTAGCTACTACAGATGGGGGAGCCTTAAACTGGGCTGGCACTGCATCCCTTTAAAGAACTCTGCTAGGCTCCATGAGTTGATTAGGATTAACACACTTCCTGGCCAGTTTTGCCAGACCAGGAGCAGATACCAGGGACCGGTATTGTTAGTCCTTCAGCTCCCTGAGATGCCGAAAAGGAATGAGACCTCTGAAGAGGGTCTCTGCCTACAAAGGAGCAGTTATAAGAAGGTTCTTACTGTGATCCAGTAACACTTTCAAAGTGTCCAGGGCAACAGCCCTGCGGAGGTGAACAAACTCAGCTGACAGCACTAAGGACATCGACAAGGCATGCCTTGCGGTTTTGGCAACCACCTCCAGCAAGCACTGTAGCATGGCCGGAGACGAGATTCCTCCGTCGGAAGACTGAAGAAGGCTGCTGAATAAAGATTGGCATGCGAGGCATTGGTGATGAGGAACCCCCAGCATCTTCTTACCTGAAAGTAAACCCAGGTCCCAGTAGAAATTCCCACTTGTGAGGCCCCAGCATCCAAGGCTAAAGGGACCAGACAGGGGATTGTACTCTGCAGTTAGCTGCAGAGACCAGCAGTCACAGCATAAGAGAGATATGGACCCATTATGCTGCCTAGCAAACTCCAGGCCCTTACAACACATTTGAGAGAGCTCTCTAACGAGAGCTGAATGGAGGAGTAAAAAAATGATCTGAGTGTGAGGCCGCCCCTGAGTCTCTCCAAATTGTAAGAAGACAGTTTGTTTACTGCTTTATCAAACAACCAGTACTCTTCATCCTCAGCCGCCTGGGTCAACAGGTGGAAGAAGGCTGCGGACTCGAAGGGAGGAGGAGACACCATCTCAACCTGTCCTTTGGCAAACCCATATGAGTTTACCAAGACTGACAGGACATCCTTGTCTTGCTGTCGCCCTGAAAGGCAGATCTTTCAAACCCATGTCTCTCTGATTTGGAGAAGACCTGAGGGTAGAGTATCCCTGTCACATAACTGCTCACATGGAGTGATGGGACTGCCCCTAGTAGCAGACTTGGGACAAGAATGCTTCTTCAACCATCTTCAAATGTCTAGGGGAAAAAACTGGCCCCCCTCCTTCCTCTTCACTCCACACAAGCAGGTGATGTGGGTCCACGACTCACCACTGCAGCACTGCTATGAGGCCAAGGTCTGGGGGACCATGGCACCATAAATGTCATGGCCAATTCTGAAATGGATGCACCCATAACCCATAGGAATTAGGAGGGATCTTAGGGCAGGGGGATGCCAATCCAATCCCCTTCCCCGAGTCCATTGTGTGTATGCAGATCACCTGTCCTTAATCAGGGCAGGTCTCAACCCAATCCCTGTCCCCACACCAAAGGGACTCTGACTGGTGACTGATACTTATAGTCTAGTGCCTGATGCCCAGTCAGTGACTGGCCACTGGTTGACAACTGGCCATTGGTCAATCACCGGTCAGGTGACTCTGTTCTGATGAAGGAGCCCTCCTCAGAAGAAAAAATGTACAGATGAAAAACAGAGGTCACAAAAAGAATTTCGGATATGAAAGGAAAGACAATGCATACCCTAGAAGTCTGGCAACCATCCAAAAATAAAATTTATTAATGATAAAAACTGAACGTTAAGACCTACCCTATCGCTGAAGGGGACGGGTAATATAAAAGCAGAGATGCTGCCAGGATTTTATCTAAAGGGGGGAGCTCACTCCTTGTCATCAAAATAAGGGGAAAGTGAGGGGGGAGGAGGAAACGGCCATAGTTCAATATTTACCTAACATAAATATCCGTCTCTTTCTTTCTTTCTACTCTATTGAAATCGAAATCCTCAAAAGATGTCTCTGAGTTGCATAAGCATTAATCTATTGATCATTTCTGAGCTTAATTTGTGTCTTATCTGTGTATGAATATTGTTCTGTGCTGAGAACCCCCTTTCACATATGCATAGCTAGCTAAGCCAGCTTGAACAAGTTGGAAAACTGTTCCTTATGGTTATATACAATTTTCAACAGCTCATAGGCGTTGTCTCTTGGATATCTCTGCTCCCAAATAATATTTTTCACTAACAAGAGCCCTGCCAAAGTTTCACTTTCTTGAATCGGTGCTTTGCTGACTACTATGCCAGATTTCTTATCTGTTCCACAATGTTGTATTAGGGTTTTAAAAGTCCATAAATTCCATTGTCAGCTTATTCAGACAGAGGTATTTTGATCAAAAATAAATATCCTTATTTTTTAATTTCTTTTTAGATTCTTATTTATTCAATTTATCTTAACCCTTAAAGTGCTATATAGTTTTGTACCACAAGATCCATCAAGGCAGAATTGTTTGAGAAAAGAAATGAAAATTGCACTCTACTTTTAAATTGCCTGTATTTTAATTAGGCTTTGTATTCTGCCTTTTTGACATTTAATTTCAAAATATCTCTTAATAGGGGGTCGACCTGCATGCTGTCTATTTTTGTCCATCCAGCATTTACATCAGACTCATTATTTTCAGGTTAAAAATTAATCACCGGTATTTCGGGTAACACTTTCTGGGCTCCAATAACCTCATATACTTCAAAACTTTAAAAATCATTGTCATCATCACTATCATCGGCCAGTATTTGCCAAACGAAATCGTCATCTGAAGATGAACCACTTTGGAAGTCAGCCATTTGGGGTTTTCTAGTAGCCCTTACTTTAAACATGCATTTGTAAACCTTCCTTCATAAATGCAAGGTTCAACCTCGACAATGCTTGTTCTAGGGGAATATGTGCCAATCAAATTTAGTTTAATAACCATTCAAGTCAAGCCGAAGTACTCAGATGTGTAAACAGTTGACTACCAGAAAAAAAGACTGATAACGAGACAAGTGCTACAAGACCTCTACTGGCGGCACAACTTATGCAGCAACAAGCACTTTAGGGGTTAACAGTTAAATAAAAATTGTATACAGCACAGAGTACATTTTTATATGCACGACTTCAAACTAATTTGCGGGAGTTCTCGCACATCACTGCTTTCCAAGTGCGCGAATTTGTACAAATTTTGCACAATTCGCATGTCCTGGCAGCATCTCTGTAAAAGGGCTGAAAAAAATGCCTCAAAAGCTTGTATGATGACTAATTGCACAATGGACTGAGGGTGTAAACACTAACAATATGGAAAACCCGAACTGAAAGCCAAAATGCATCTTAGACATTAGAAAAGGCTAATGTTCCGAGGGAACAACTGAATTCAACCTAATCCAAATGACGTCCATAAGAAAGAGGGTGGCTACTGTGCATGGACCTATGATGTGGGGGACTGACTGGCTCCGAGTTCTTTCAAGTTTGGGACTTTCTGGAACTTTCTATCTAATGGGAGGATAAATTTTCTTATGTGGACGAGGGTAATTTCCATCCTGGAACGGTAAGCAGTTTAATTGCAACAGGTAATGTAATACTGATATTAAATCTATTTTAATTATTTTACATCAAAGTTAATCCTAACAATAGCCAACATAGTTTCTCATCAGACTGTATGGTCGCCTAAAGAAAGGATATGCAACTACAGTAGGACCCCGCTATAGCACGAATTCGGATATAACACGATCGTGGCTTGGCTCTCAAAATTTCATCTATTTTTTAGTACATGAAACAAAATTATTTTTTCAAAGTACGAAAAATAATGTGTAAAAAATTAATTATCATTGTAGGGAAGAGATCGTGTATGAATTCGGATATGATATGATCGCGGCGTGGCTACCGACATTTTACAATAATTTCGCCGATTTCTTGAACTACTGCAAAGTTTTGTGCCAAAATAAACAAGAGTTTGATTTAATAATTTGGCAAGCTGTATTGTATTCTTGAAGAAAAAGTGTCTTATGATTGCATCTTTCATTATATGAATAGAGATGCTGAACATTTCTATTTGTGAATGTTCATTTCAAATGTGTCAGTAGTCAATCACTGCACTTTGATCTTAGTTTATTTTTAAAGCTGACAAGTGTTAATCTTATTATTAATGGTACATGAACAATAAAGTCATTAAGTCTTCTTTGTGTTTGTCTTCAATACATTGTGTACAATCATTGCTCAAACAATAGCCGACATATGTTTGCTCATTCAACTGCATACACTGCCAAGCACCAAACAATGCGGTGGTTGATAAAAGATTCGCACCTGAATTTATAAATCAATTAATTTAAGTCATTGACAATCATCAAAGTCAATCTCAAAGCTAAAGTTGTTCAAACCATGCGGCAATGATTTATAAAATAAAAAAAAAATGAAAGCCGCCAACGCGCACACTTGGCTTGGCGGTGTTGTTAGACAATCCCCACGTAATCAGTTGACCAGTGAATAATATTGTACATTCCCTATAAAAATGACCCCATTGTTGATTAACAATTATTCTTGCTGTAGTTGTTCAAACAAATAGGTGTCAGAGAAGCCATGGACAGGACTAAGTCCGGTGTTTCCACAAGTCAGATTTAATTCCCAAGTGACATTTCCCAAGTTATCTGCCAGTGCACGTGGGCCGAGAAGCCTCTGGCTTGTAAAAGCACTCACTTTGTTTTCAAGTAGAGTTCTACAACTTCCTGTGCATATACTTTGACCTTAATCCCTTAGCTTGTAAAGGCACCACACACTTTGTTTTCCCACGTGACGACCCTTTGATCAAGCCGCTTGTTTGATACTTGTTCAGCGCCAAGTAACAAAGGGTGGTTATTTGAACTCCCTGTGATCTTGCCGCACAATTGACACGTGTCCAGTTACATCCTTTAATAGATTTCTGACTTTATGATCAAAGTGTTACTTGCAAGAGCCCAAGCTCAGTCTCGTGCATAAGCACCCGCATATGACAGTACAGTTGAGGAATCGGAGTCGAACGTGATTTACAATGACTAGACGACGATGTAGGATTTCAGAACTTTATCAGACAATGATATTATACTTCTGTGTGCATATTTTCGATGGAATTATTATAGACTCACTCCTACGCATGCCATGAGATCGGCCGGTGAGTACACGTGTTGATCCTTTAACTATTCATGCTATACAATAGACATGTACATATAAATGTACCAATGCATGGTTCTCTGAATAAAGTAAAATATTATATGTGCAATCTCTGTTTTCACTGCACGTGTATTTATCGTTTATTATGCATTGATTTAAGATGGTAACTGTGCCAATGAAGCACACTGTTCTGAGCCCACAATTCCCCCCCCCCCCATTTTTTTGGTGCATGCATCATTTTCTTCAGCTAAATGACTTGGTTTTGTCTTGGTTGGTTATAGCACGGTTCGGGACATAGCATGATCCCGTTTTGTGGACCCCGACCATCGTGCTATAGCGGGGTCTTACTGTATACACTAAGTATCAAACACAGTACACTTCATCAGACTGTATGGTCATCTAAAGAAAGGATATGCAACTATACACCAAGTATCAAACAGTACACTTCATCAGACTGTATGGTCATCTAAAGAAAGGATATGCAACTATACACTAAGTATCAAACAGTACTCTTCATCAGACTGTATGGTCATCTAAAGAAAGGATATGCAACTATACACTAAGTATCAAACAGTACTCTTCATCAGACTGTATGGTCATCTAAAGAAAGGATATGCAAAACTTGTTGCTCAATATGTTTGAAATTTCATAATGATGTCATATCCCATCTCACAGATTTTTAAGACAGGCTACATCACCTATTCTTCATTTCTATGCCACTAACAAGGGAAATACTCTGCATGTTATTTTTATTATACCTCTCATTGCCAGACTCCCTCGTCCCATACTGAAGATCCCAGGTGGTGGGGGAACAGTTGATCCATAAATCCCATTTACTGGTTCCTGATGGAGAACTCCAGGTTTTAAGATACCCTTTCCTCTTCCATAACTCCGTCCCTTTCCTGGTTTTATCTCATTGACTGCCTCTTGATTCACAAATCCTGTAATGCAAACATTATACTCTTAGATCTTATGGAGTTAAATGCTTGTTTGTGTAAAATTACAATTTTCATCAGGCCAAAGTTATGTGGATTGTGCTTTTTATTCCAATGACTCGTCAGAAAAATCAGAGAATGTTCTTCCCACTTATTAGCATAAGAAAAGGTCTCTCAATTTTCACTGAGAAAAGCAAGAAGCCCAAGTAGGCCTGACATTGTTCACCTGACTGACACAGCCAAACACAAGAGTATTTGCCAAAGAAATCTGAATCAATAGGATGCTTTCTGTAAAAATTTCATACAATGCTGTTGATCGAATGTGATGAAAACAATTCTGCCATCTGACTTGGAGCATTTTATTTAACATTTCCAATTGTAGCTCAGCAATTAACATAAAAAGTCTGATAATAATCTCTCTCTCCAGGGTCTGGGGTCCCCCCAAAATCTGAATATTTCAGCGATTTGGGGGGGGGGGGGGTCAGGTTGGGTAGGGTGGATTAGACCACCATTCTGACCCTGCCTTTAATTCATCTGTTGCTGTAATTGTCTACCATCAGCAATCTACACACCGCTCTCTTTCTCTCTCTCTATCTGGAATATGATTTTTAAATTTTGATGATTTGTAAATTTTATTTTCAGTTGACTTTTAGCTAATTATAAAACTGACAGTATTTGATATTCCATTTTCATAATGTTGAGACTGTGTGCATTGACTACTTCAATCCTTCTCTTTCTTCATATGTTCCTCATTTTCCCTGTTATTCTTGTGGTTTAAATTTACATCTTTTCCTAATCATAGTTGATATAAAAAAAATGAAATTCACTTTTAGCTTCAATTTGGTATCCTTCGGTGCATTCTGTAGCAACCACTCACAATGATCCATCTTTCTTTCCATGTAGTAACCTGAATCTAAATTTTTTTTTCTTCAAAATATCTGTGTAAATATATTAATATGTGTCTATCTAAGAACATCTTTTCCAACAATGGGACTTTAATATCGATGCATCTGCTTTAGACCAACATGCCTGTTAAGAGAACATTCTACTAAGAGAATCTGATCAAGCATTTTCGTAAACAGCGACTGTATATGAAACTTCCTCATCCAACAGCAGCATTGTTTATATTTTTCTTGATGCTGAGATGGTTATGACATATCTGTACTGTTACGTCCACCAATGACACACCTCCTTCTGCTAAATAATCCATGCAATCAGAATAAAATCCAGAGAAACTTCACACTCACACTTAAATATCTTGCTAACCACTGATAGCTTAAAGTCAAAATTTTCAGATATTGCATAAATCATTGTACTGAATTAAGAGGTATTGTGGTTTCACTATGTTTATGGTGCACACATTTTCGTGGATTTCATTCTTGCCCTGAACCACAAATTTTAAAGACCAATAAAAAAATAACCACATGTGGTGCAGAAGCTACCCAACCATTTTCTTACTGAAATATTTCTAGTGATCAGCTTTACATGTTTGTTTATTTTCACTATTTTATAAAAAGAGAATTATAATTGTTTCAAAGCACATGAATGTATACGGTATCCAGTAGCTGTAATTTCCACTCAGTGCCTTAAATTGGTATATATGGTATCTGGTAGTTTAATTTCCACTCACTGCCTTAAATTGGTACATTATGAAATCAGTAAAGAGAAAATGAGAAAAAAGCATAAGGTATTCAAACATTAGTATTAGTGAAAATGAAACAATAATAAATGATACTAGTATACGAAAATTATTTTTAATACTTATTCAAATTGATCCTTCATTCAAATGAAACTGTCCTTGAAAAATTCATGATGAAGGTTGTAATACAGCTCATTTTGAAGACTTGGATTGAGAGACAATGAGGCCAGAACAGCAAAGCCAAATTATAATTGAAATGGTCAGTTCTGTGACCATGAAGCACGTATTGAAATAAGAGGAAAAGGCCATTATCAATATGGGGGCAGAGGTCACTGTGACGAGTGAGCAGCTAAACCAGTCTTGTCCAGATGATATGTGACCAACAATTGGACAATCAAGGAAAATCTTAGTTGTGGCTGAAGAGGGGTCTAAAATGAATACAAGAAGACTTGCGACAGTCGCTTTTTATGTAGGAGGCCTATGTTTGTAATGGCCTGTTTATGTTGCTCCAATAAGAGATTATTTTTCGCTGGGATGTGATATCATAGATGAGAAGGATATTATGCTGAACACTAGGCGAGGTCTTGAGGTCAAAGGAGTATGGATTGACTGTGAAGTTGACAGAAAGCACAATAAAGTTGCTAGAATCTTTATTAGATGGAGAATGACAGTTCCTTCAGAATCTGAGTTAATGGTTATGGCAGTGTGCAATCTTGATGTAGTGAGGATGTTTCAACATTTTCAGTTTTAGAACAAACTGCTGAAGGTAAGTGCTTGCTAATAGTGGCAAGGGCTGTAGTTGATCTTACAGTGATGAGTATCCCAGTCAGAATCTTGAACTTGTCGAAGTCCCTGTAAAACTGAAGAACAGATACTTACTTGGTGAACTGCACTGGGTTGATAGTATTCGTGAAGTTGACAAGGGAAAGTATGTTAAAGACCAAGGTTATCAAGACATTGTTTTGCAAAAAAGAGTTATGCAAGAAGTGGTAATATTGTAGATATGGCTGCATTTATGTTGACCACGGTTATGCAAGAAGTGGTAATATTGTAGATATGGCTGCATTTATGTTGACCACGGTTATGCAAGAAGTGGTAATATTGTAGATATGGCTGCATTTATGTTGACCACGGTTATGCAAGAAGTGGTAATATTGTAGATAGGGCTGCATTTATGTTGATCACGGTTATGCAAGAAGTGGTAATATTGTAGATATGGCTGCATTTATGTTGATCACGGTTATGCAAGAAGTGGTAATATTGTAGATAGGGCTGCATTTATGTTGATCACGGTTATGCAAGAAGTGGTAATATTGTAGATAGGGCTGCATTTATGTTGATCACGGTTATGCAAGAAGTGGTAATATTGTAGATAGGGCTGCATTTATGTTGATCACGGTTATGCAAGAAGTGGTAATATTGTAGATAGGGCTGCATTTATGTTGATCACGGTTATGCAAGAAGTGGTAATAGTGTAGATAAGACTGAATTGTTGTAATCTTGTAGATAGGGCTGAATTTCTGTTGACCATGGCAACTTGAGAATACCAAGGATGAATTTAGAGATTTTTAAAAGTTCTCCAAAAGCACAGTGATGCTTTTGCCAAGGATAAAAAGGACCTCAGTTCTCGTTCCATGATCAAGCATACAATCAAAACAGCTGGTGTGTTGCCTATTTGACAGCCCTTACGTCACACTCCCCAAGGGTTCCATGATCAAGCATACAATCAAAACAGCTAGTGTGGTGCCTATTTGACAGCCCTTATGTCACACTCTCCAAGGGTTCCATGATGAAGAGGAACAATATTTAGAAGATCAGTTAAAATGCGGAATTGTGTGTCCATTATAATTAGCTTGAGCATCACCCATCATCCTGGTACGGGAAGAAGAACAGTTCGGTCTGTTGATTTATTGACTAAAGGAAGCTCAATGACAGGATTATCTGTGATGCCCAAAAGTGGTCTCTATGACTACAAATTATCTATACAAAACTTACTTGTATGTATGTGACCAAAGCAGAAATTATACAGCGTTATGCGTGCAGCAACAACGTAAAGAACCGCTGAAACCCTGAGTTTTCTATAGCACAAACATTACCTGAACAATAAAGCTACTGATAGTATGAATGTTCCAAACATAGAGGCAACACTAGCAACCCATGCAGCAAAGTACAGAAGGACACCCCTATCTCTGCAACCATCTGATTTTAAACCTTGCCTCAAAAAGCCCTTATTTAGAAACTGGCTGGCATCATGGAATGATGCTGTCAATAATAAGCTCCATGTGGTCAAACCCTCCTTAGGAAAATGGCTTCCCTCCTAGAGAACCATCTGTAAGGAGGAAGTAATCATTGCACGAATTAGAATTGGTCATACTTTTATAACCCACCCTTACGTACTAAAAGGGCGAAGATGCACCTGAGTGCACTTCTTGCAACGTACCCTTTACCGTTAAGCACTTTCTGAAAAGACTGTTTCAATCTCCAACCTATGTGCGATCATTACTACATGAAGGAGCTTTTATGATACATAAATGAGTCTTGTATTTTAAATTTCTTGTAGAAAGTTAACATTTATTTCAAAATATAGCTTGTGTGCAACCTATTCTGCTTGAGTATCCTTAAGCAACGTGTAATCACCATGAATATCTTTTATTATCTAATTACCTTTTATACACACCATTTACATTACTTGTTGATCGGGAACCTTGATATATTATCCTCAACATCTCATTGTTTTGTTTTTGCTTTTTACAGCTCGTTGATCATGAACCACTTTTCATGCATAAATCATATCACCATTTTCTGGCATTATATAGCATTACAGTGCTGGTGTGCCATAAAATCCCAATCAATCAATCAACAGAATGGCACATATGTTTATGATAAAGTTATAATTCAATAATAGATAGAAAGACTTTGTCTGTGAATGAAAGGAGTTGGAAAAAGATGGAAATATTGATGGAGTATATTTCCCCGAGAAGAGAAACTTGTTCAACTTGCTCTAATGTTGAATAGCTTCCAAAATTCTTGAAGATGGTTTGCAAGGTCTTTCAACTGAAGAGTGTGCTACTCAGCATGAATTAGTAACATGTGTGACCTGATGAAATTTAGCACCTACAACTAAATATTTTAGCTGGAATGGATTTGCGAGGTATGGAATTGCGAGGTATGGATTTGGATTTGCGAGGTAGGGGTAGTACTGCTAATGACTATGATCAGGTGACGTATTTTAAGAAAACACCGAACTGTTCTTGAATGGACAGATAGATGGACATCATTACGATAGAACTCCACCACTTCATCAAGCGAGGCCCTAATCACAACACCGCCATTGAAATTTTCACAAAGATTAGCACTCACCATTCATTTGCCCTCTGCCACCTCTCCCTATCCCCACACTGTAATTAAACACAGTGGCAGGCATAGTGGCTGCAGTGGATTTCGAGGCTGCCTGGGAATAGTTACTGGGGATAGATGCAGGACGACGCAAAGATCTCTCTTCTTCAGCCATCTGTTCTTCCTGCTGCCTTGATGACCACTCGGCCCTGCAAGATCAAACAACATACGATTAAGTTTAGATTTCAGTTGAACATGGCCAATGATGAAGCAATATAAAGACTTTAAATAACCTGAAGACATATTGTTCCTAAAATTATAATGTTCACGGGTAAGTGAACAAGAATCTGTCCCCACATGCACATAAAATTGTGTGCTAAAAGCTTTAAAAACCAATGGACTCCATCTACAGCAAATGAAAGTGATTTAATTTGTTTGATCTACAGTGAAACTTTTGTACAGTGACCTCTTAGTCAACCAGTTTCTGACTGACCAAACAATCTGGTCCCAAAAAGGCTGTTTTAATGCTACTCAAGCATATGTATACTGACCACTTCTATGAAACCTCCATACACTGACCACTTCTATCAAACCTACACACACTGACCATTTCTATCAAACCTCCATACACTGACCATTTCTATCAAACCTCCATACACTGACCACTTCTATCAAACCTCCATACACTGACCATTTCTATCAAACCTCCATACACTGACCATTTCTATCAAATATCCATACAGACCATTTCTATCAAACCTCCATACAATGATCATTTCTATCAAACCTCCATACACTGACCATTTCTATCAATCCTCCATACACTGACCACTTCTATGAAACCTCTATACACTGACCATTTCTATCAAACCTCCAAACACTGACCATTTCTATCAAACCTCCAAACACTGACCATTTTCTATCAAACCTCCAAACACTGACCATTTCTATCAAACCTCCATACACTGACCATTTCTATCAAATCACTATACACTGACCATTTCTATCAAACCTCCATACACTGACCACTTCTATCAAACCTACACACACTGACCATTTCTATCAAACCTCCATACACTGACCCCTTCTATGAAACCTCCATACACTGACCATTTCTATCAAACCTCCAAACACTGACCATTTCTATCAAACCTCCAAACACTGACCATTTCTATCAAATCTCTATACACTGACCATTTCTATCAAACCTCCATACACTGACCCCTTCTATCAAACCTACATACACTGACCATTTCTATCAAACCTCCATACACTGACCCCTTCTATGAAACCTCCATACACTGACCATTTCTATCAAACCTCCAAACACTGACCATTTCTATCAAACCTCCAAACACTGACCATTTCTATCAAACCTCCATACACTGACCACTTCTATCAAACCTCCATACACTGACCATTCTATCAAACCTCCAAACACTGACCATTTCTATCAAACCTCCATACACTGACCATTTCTATCAAAACTCCATACAATGATCATTTCTATCAAACCTCCATACATTGACCATTTCTATCGAACCTCCATACGCTGACCATTTCTATCAAACAGCTGAACATTTTTTTCCCTTCACAGGACTCTGTTTATAAAGGTTTCAATATGCTTATATCATCCTTTTTTCATTTCAATTAAATTTGTTTTTTAGGGGAAATCATTTCATTGGCTGCATCGGATTTCCCATAAATTAGTTTTTTTAATCCGTTTCCTGAAATTAATAATTGCATCAAAAAAGGGTGCATTGATAAAATCATGGCTGGATTACGTAGTGCACTCCTGCCCAGTTACAAGAACATACAAACATCTACCCTTAATCCTTGTGAATTAAAATAATTGCCACATTCTGTGATCAATTTAAAACTAAGCTTGACATGTTTTCTGAAATTTCACAAGCAATGATGCCCCACTATAGTGTCTTAAAAATAGGCCTGAGACAAAACTTCCCAAATTTGTGTGATGGATGGACAGATGGGCAAGGACAACACCATATGGATGGACAGATGGGCAAGGACAACACCATATTCCCCAAGGCTACCACTATCGGACTTAAGTAGGAATGATGATGTACAAATGTGCAAAATCAAAACACTCTAAATTTGCTCTCAAGATTCATGTCTCATAACCAAGTTTGATAACCGAAATTACATTTTGCAAGAAAGATTAGGGATGATCCTATTTTATCCTTGATTAAAATATTGTTTGTAGTCTGAAAATATACTAAAACTTCACAAGATTTCAGATTTAAGCCCTAATGTTTTTTTTTTTTCTTTTTTTTTTTCTGTTTCAAGTTTTTGAGGGTCTCAGACAAACTAATCTTATACTGGGTGAGACAACTGAGAGATGCCGAGTGATAGAATGATTTAAGTTTGATTTATTGAACATTCAAAGTTTCTGTGTACGTAGCAGCAGACGACAATTCCCTAGACCAACTAACCTGGACAAGTCAAAATCATTGTTAGGCAAGTGAAATTTAATTTTAAGTAGCCCAGTTTATATACAGAATAAAGAATAATTTGAACTTTTAGACCATTTTTTTCCTAGCATGCTTGTTGGGCAAATAGGTCAACAATTGGAATTATCATTCCCTTTAGAGGTTTCAGATCTTCATGTACTGGAGAAAACAATGGTTGATCTAACTCAAACATTAATGAACCCCATCAGATGGTTGCTGTCAAATTCTTCTTTATGCTGATTTACATTCTTCAAAGTAATTATTAGAAAACATTTATAACACTTGTTGATGGGTATGTAGGTAACAGCACTGGCTGGAAATGGAAGAGCATGTTCAAAAGTCTGATCTGTTTCCTAGTTACAAACTTGCATTAAAGTTGGTCTGCACTCATTTATGTCTATGTCATACAAGTGAATATGCAAAAAGCTTTATCAAGGTATTAAGCATCTGCCATCTAGACAATAAAACCACCAATTGTGGTATGGCTGGATTGCAAACCATGAAAGATATGTCACAACAACCACGTTTTTCACTGATGGCTATAGTACAGTATAACCCATCTTGAGTGACCTCTGCTATAAGTGACCACCTGTCATTTATGACTACAATCGTAATGCACAGACCGATTTTATTATATAAATGCACTTACATGCACAACCACCTGCAGAACGGAACCAGTGATCATGACCTTTTGGCAAAATGTGTTTTGACACTGCTATGAGTGACCACATTGCAAAAACAGAGATCAACACCACTGACCTTTATTTAATCCTTTGTAACCACAACCGCTTATAAAGTAAATACTGTTGAAAGAAATTTTAAAAAAAAAAAAAAATTAAGACTGGCTACTGGCTTTCCCAGTTTTACAGAACATGTATGTAGTGTCATTTGTTATAGACTGTAAACCAGACTCAAGTACATGTCACTGTCATTGTAGTGCCTAAGTCGTGTGAATATCCACTATGACTGACCATTCTTCAAAGGGAATAGTTATGGACATGCATAGTCAGTACAAAGGTTTGTATTGTTTCTTTATATTTTGTCAAAACCTGCATAATGCCGATAACGTCATACTGAGAGATCTTTTTAAAGGATTTCAACGTAGCAGCTGAGTACACTGTTTTGTCTTTGTCGTTAATATTAGTAAGTGAGACTCGTTTTCTGGATTCTATCGTCATTGTTAAAGCATTGTGGTTTTTTTTCTTTTCTTGATATTACTGTCATTAGAACACACGTGAAGTCGTCAATCATTTACCTTGGTGCTGATCATTACAACCATTGCTTATCGAGTTAATCGATTTATGTCATTGATGAATTAAGCCTTTGACTTTTGTCTCTAAATAAATTTATTCTGTTTCTGGATGAGTTAATTGTGTCTTTTCATTTCATCCATTGGTACATGAATATATATTCCACATTTCCAAAGCCTGATCAAAACTGCAAGTCATTATTACAACTGATCACTGATAATGTTAACACCTTAATATCAATGGCAGAAAATCCAACGAGAAAGAGAAAAATTCTAACACTGGAGGAATCCTTAGTTCACTTTGCAGTTCATATACTAATACATGTACATGTGATGTTCAAATATAAATGTGATTTATGTTTTATGATAGATGTATATCTTTATTGCTATATAAAATTATTTTCAGATGAATGCATGCAATATTTTAAGAAGAATCATGAATAAAGAATACAGTACATGTATAGTGATTGTGGTTATTTATCCTTCTTAAACAATGCTGAATTTAACCTTGGAAACCAGTCCTTTTGCACAAACCTGTTATGAGACCAACTGTCTTGAGACTGCTTTTTGTTGGCAGTAGGTGGATTCTCTCAAGACAGGTTTTACTGTACTCCTCATAAAACAATAACATACCAAGTCATGTGACTCTACAAACAATAGTGTCTGAGAAAATGACCTAAACACAAACCCTAATCTCCGTGTTGCCACCAGCAGGATAGACAGACGTTTGGACATGTATCATAAATCCACAAGCTGGAATTATTTTTGCAATCCATCAACAACAATAAATAAAAAAACCACTTACATTTTTTGGTCAATGGGTACATTCCAGTTCTTCTTAAGATCCTTCTTCTCTGATGTGCTTAGCCTGTCATGGAAGAAATCAAAGTATTGAAAATACTGATGACATCAAGGATTGAAATGATACTGAAATAAGATCAGCTGGAAGAACATAACTCCAACAAATGGTATTTATGGTCCTTTGCACTAAAAGCATTTTCTACTATTCTTTCATGTATTACCATTTGTGGAATATCCAAGGGAGACAACTACTATAAGGTCTAATACTGCACCAAAATATAAACTGCCTCCCTTGCACATAAAACGAACCTGAAAGGCCAGTGGATCTACACGTTGTTACTAATTGTATCAAGCCCATATAGTCTGTCACTATTAT
Source organism: Margaritifera margaritifera (assembly GCA_029931535.1). NCBI lineage: Eukaryota > Metazoa > Mollusca > Bivalvia > Unionida > Margaritiferidae > Margaritifera > Margaritifera margaritifera. The sequence continues at coordinate 2,251,783 of JAQPZY010001445.1, forward strand.
TAGTCATACAAACAATATTTGGTAAAATACAATGGATACTGCGCCATAAACAATGACAGGACTGAAATCCCTCCAAGCACCAAATATATATTTTTTTTAGGAATTTACATTGGAACCCTGATGAAAATTCAGTTCTAATATATGCAACGTTCAATTTAAACAACCCTTTATTTGTCAATACAGACAACTATAATATTAGCATCGACTCCTCTTTTTGAATTTTCCCAAGCATGATGTATACACAACTTTATTAGATGTGATGCTTACATCGTGCAATATTCTTATTTGGTAACAAGAGGAAGGTAACATCTTGATCAGTATTGTTCACAATGTTATCTGGAAATTGCAATCAAACGAAACAGTCCTTTAAAACACAGTCAACTTCAAATACAATAAAGTGCATGAACGTAAAAATTTATCTCATTACATATGGCTCTCATTATGTAAAATGGCAAGGACTGTTACAGTAAAATATACTTGGGACCCAGAAAGGGCACTTTCAATGTTGAGTAGTCACCAATAGATGCAACTGAGAATTTTGTAACACTTGAATGAAAACCGTCAATGGGTGTTTTATCAGTGTTCATGGAATGCCACAGTGAACTTAATTTTTCATAAGTGTGAAAAAGAAATTAAAGCCTGGTGTCCGACAAAAAATTCTGACCTTAAAGTGGAATTTTCCTAACCTTTACCAATATATATGAATGATTCTTTTAGTCTTCTTTCTGTCAGAGTGTCCTTCACCTTTGGACCCCAAAATTGATAGGGTTCTTCCTTACCTAAAGCCATCCATTAAGTTTACAAACTGTAGATGGTGGAGAACTTGTTATTTGGTGAAATCCATTTTCTTCTCGTCACAGTGACCTTGACCTCTGACCCAAAACTCAATCGGGTTCTTCCCTGACAAGTGCAATCTATCCACAAGGATTGGTAATTGTAGATGATGGACAACTAAACTTGTTGTGTTGAAAGAAAATTGTAACAGATGGACAACATAACATAATATGCTTCACCTTGTGGCTGGCATATAAAAACAAGCTAAGGAAAGAAGAATAAAGGTATTCATGATATTCTGATAAATTACTTAAGAATTTTTGTCATATTAGGTGCAGTAATAGGTGCGAGAATGGTGGGGTTGGTAATTTCTCATTACTGAAGGTTCTGAGACACTGTCCGAGTAAATTTTTTGAAGTTGCACGTTTTGTCCCAAGATATTCAATAATTATGGTAACTTTCCTATACAAGACATTTATATGCAAGGGCAAACTGTTGGTAAATAGGTTTTGCTGCATACTGCCTATTACCTCCCCTCACCACACTGATAAGCCACTGCCACAAAAAGTTGAAATCTGCTATCAACTTGCTGAAAGTGTTTTTCTCAATTTATCGTTGCTTACAAATGAACTGGCCAAAAGTATTGAATAAAACTGAGAATGTAATGCTATGCAAGCAGATCTAGCACTGTCAAAGTACATTATTTCATTAAAAAAAACTAATCACTAAAAAAACAGACATGACATTTCAAAACAAACCGACTACAGAGTTAAAGAGTTTAATCAGGCAGTGGTGTTATTTATCTCATCAGGGGAATAGTTTGATGTACAAAAGGAAGTAGCTCTTACTATAAATCCAGACTGCTTAAATGTGGTATACTGAAATTTTATAACTTTCAAAAAATTATCATGCCTGTTAAATTCATGAATAATGGAAGGTTTCCTATTATTTCTACTGAGGATCCTTGCTGGCTGAGTAAGTAGCAACCTCAAAATCCACAAAAACTTGAATTCATGCTATTTCAGAACTAGTTTTCACATCTGCTTCTCCAGCGGTCATGTCAATCTGACAAAGTTAAATATGGAACTGTATCAGATGAACAAGACTGTAATGTGTGTGCACTTACCCTGGCAGTCATGTCAATCTGACAAAGTTAAATATGGAACTGTATCAGATGAACAAGACTGTAATGTGTGTGCACTTACCCTGGCAGATTTACAAACTTGAACTTCGAGAAGTGAGAGGGATCCACTCCAATTCTAGGATTTCTGGACACCTCTAAATAAAAAAAAAAAAAAATGTCTGAATTGCTTTACTGGTTGCATCTTCAAACACATCAAGTATATTCAATAATGTAAGCCAATGTTCTACATATTTTCTCAATGTTAACATAACTACAGCATCTACAAAATGAACTAAGCATCAATACACCACTCCCTCGATAACATGCACCAGGATAAATCACGAACCCACTTATAACGCAGTGTCAAGCGTGGATCCCATTTTTTAAAACTAGAAAATACCCCAAAAATTGGTTTCTATTTGTTGAAAGTAAAGAAAATCGCGATCAAAATTGGTAAATGAAACCTTGATATATTGCTCGTTTTATCATCAAAAATGGTGTTTAGTCCCCGGAAATTTGAATGAACATCATGAAATTCTCAACTTTTAATAAGAGGTTATATAGTTTGTTAAATTTTATTTCCAAACAACATTCTCAGTACACAGTAAATAACAATGTTGAAAGAAATTTGGATCAATGAAAATCTCGCCAATGCCTACTCTGGTGGCAACACTTTAATAAATAAATACCAATTACGTTAGTTTTGTCAAGTGATATTTGTGTTTTTGTTCTATCTTTTAATTTGGTTTCAGTGTAATCATCATAAATGCAATTTGCTCTCTTGTATTCAAACATGAAATATGTCGATCTATTGTTACAGCTATGTCCACGAGCATTTTGCTGACCGTGATTTGATCTCCAACTTGCGTAAGTATTTGTTGTGTTGTTACGCTCAAATAAAAGCAGACATGCTTTGTATTATCACATTAATTATATCTGCCTCAAATCAAATAATGAGGGTTTAATAAAAGAGACCTTTCCCCTTCTCACAATTGCAAATCCTACCTGCGTAAGAGCTAGCGGTCATGGTCATGTGTCAGGTCAACTCATTTCAGTTGATCAAGATAGCAGGGCAACCAAGCGAAATGAGTACTTTGTGAATTAAAAGGTTTGTTTCACAGATACAGTTCAAGCAAGTTCTAGAGTTTGTAGTGAACTTAAAATTTCTGAATTGACTCTCAGAGATTTCCTCAAGGATGAGAAGTTTCACTATTACTTTTAATGAAATCACATCATCAATATTTTACTAATAGAATAAAAATAATCGAGTTTCAACGTTGATGATTGCTTCATGAAATAAATGTCCCTAGTTTTTTTTAAAAAAGCAATATTGTTTCGTTATCAAAAGCAACAAAAAGGAGTGACGTAATACACTATGTTTTTGCATCCATGTGTTTGTTGAAACCGCTTGGAGTAACGTTGTTAACGACCTTTCAGATGTTGGGTACCTTGAAAATAAAGGTAATTTATACAAAAAGTGAACAACTTCATTAGAAAAAAAGCTCTTTATTGACAATTATTTCCAACACAATTATAAAACGAGTATTCAGCCATTAAACAGCCCCATTACCCCCCCCCCCCCTCATGTTTTCTCTGTGTCCAGCTGGGATAGCATCCTCTTCTTAATGTTTTTTTTAGGTCCGTCGGTAACTCACACCCTCACTTATAGTGTGGTCTATGTTTTTGGACCCCATTGTGCGTGAGTTAAGGAGGGAGAGGTGTAATGACATTTAAGAATTAAGCCATAAAAAAATGTTTCAGATATGCAAAATTAAATCACTACAGATATGTTGGACATCGGAAAGCTGCAGAATTTTGCAGCTGTGAAGAAAACTAGGTTAACAGAATTCTCTATAAAAGAGTCTTAATAGATATATGGATTTAATATACAGTAAAGATTGTTTATTATGTTCTTGGATACAATGTTTCCTCTGTCATAATGTCCGAGTTCAAATTCCCTGGCCAAATTCCCAACTAATATGTATTCCAAAGGCTTTGTTATAATGTTCCTTTGTTACAACGTTTAAGTGGTTATAGCGTTTGATGTGTGTGGTTCACTTGAGAAAATTAGCTCAATTAAAATGTTTTATCACTTGGCGTGCTGAAGCCAGATAAACAAAATGGAGGTCAGTTCTAAAAAATTCTGATAGCTCAACGCCCAGGGACCCTATAATTTAGATCAGGACCCTCCTGTATTCTAAGTGAAGTGCCCACCAGGCTTGTCGAAAAAAAGATCTAATTTGCCTGAGAAAACTTTGATCGTGCTGATGAAATGCAGCATTTTATTTTCAAGTTGTTGAAAGACTAGCAAATAATCTATATATATCCCACGGTATGCCCCTTACTCTTATGAAGATCGTCTACTTACAATACTTCTATCAAAAGCTGTAAACTTTGTGTACAAAGCGAAGCATTTGACCTATGAATGGGGAACAGACTGTCTGGGTTACTATAATTAGAGCTCATTTGGCTTTAACATACATGTAATTCTGGCGGCAGCAGGACAAAAATACCGCTGTTAAGGCAGTCTACCGTACATACCGTTTTAAAGTTGAAATCTACAACTTTTGAAAATTAACAGTTGAAGATAAAAAAATGTATATATTTTTATGCATTCTATCCATGCATTACAGAAACCAGCCAGAACCAGTCTACTGGGTACCAGAACTGTTCCAGCAGTCATTGCAACCAGTGCAATGATGTGGCTGAGTAATGGGATTAAGGCCAACATGTGTACACAAGTTAACTGATTACCTTGTTGTTGTAATCTGGAGTGTTCAGGCCAAATGCAGGATTTTTTTGAGGTGTTAGAAGTAACAAAGTGATCAAATGTGGTCCATGATGGCTTTTAAGTCTTTGATTAAAATTTGGACGTCCTTTGGCGGAGGTGAGATAAAAAGGAAAGAACATTCAAAATGATTTCGGCACAAACACTTGAGTAAGTATTGTGATTTTTTGTCTTGTTTAATTGCTACTGCATTGTTCAAGATGTTTCAAGTTAAAGTTTAATGAATAATAATTGAGCTGTCCCTTGCTCACGCTTACACTAGTGTAATGCAACACTGGTCAAAAATCTTAAGCAGATGGTAAAACTTATTGATTTATCTTTTTTTTTTCTTCATGATAACATGTATTTATACAAATGTATGTTGTTTTTTTAAAATTTTATTACCATTACATACGAGTTTTGACAGTAATCACACCAGTATAATTTGTTTACTACCTGGACAAGTACATAAACATTCTGAAAAATAAACGACTTTGGATATAGTGTTTCTCAGTTGTAACATTCTAAAATCCCAGTCCCCTCTGAAATGTTATAAACAAACTTTACTGTACTAGGATACAGTGATGAACCAGGCACCCTGTTTTGGTCATGTAAAAATCAAGCAAAACATCAACATTTTAACCTGTGCACCCAAATTTTGGTAGCATATCTATATATGTACCTATACACACGGGAAATAAAAAAGTACTTGCGTTTCACACGACACAGGGTGACTAGAAGCATGTTCATAAAACACATATTCTTTGAAAAAAAGGGCGTCATAATAGATGCACCTCATTTCGGTCATGTATGTGTGAAAATTAAGCAAGAAATCAAAATTTGAAACTGTGCTCCCAAGTTTTAATAATATTGGTGATCTGAAAATGTTCAGTAAGTTCCATGCATGCTTGAAATGAGTCTGGGAAGTTCCATGCATACTTGGAATGATAGTAGTCAGAGAAGTTCCATGCATGCTCGAAATGACAGTGGTCTGAGAAGTTCCATGCATGCTTGAAAGGGAAGTAGTCAGAGAAATTCCATGTGCATGCTTGAAATAATAGTAGACAGAGAAGTTCAAAAGCTTCACAATAAAGTGGGGAAAAAGTTGAGCTTTGTCATAGTGATGAGATGGTCTTTTTTTTTTGTTTTGAAAAATACAATTAAAAAAATAAAATAACAAAATAAAAATGTACGGTTCGATAGAGCCTGGTCCAGTTATTGTGTGCCAACTTTGGGGTAGTATCATGCTTGAAATGACAGTGGTCAGAGAAGTTCCATGCATGCTTGAAATGATAGTAGTCAGGGAAGTTACATGCATTCTTAGTGGTCAGTCACAATGGGACTTCTCAAACAGAGATATATAATTTACACATTCCAAGTTAGCCTTAGTCATTAATCTATTTCATGAATTCTCAAAAGAACAAGTCTGGTATAACAAGCTGTATTTTAAGGTATTAAAACAATACCCTACTGAAAGTTCAAAGAAGCAGTTCAAGTGGGGCTGATATCACTCACCTGATAGTTAACATATATCAGCTTGTGAATGCATATTCATAAAGAATTGAGACTGCAGTGCAGAAAGAAAAGTTTGGAACACATAGTTGCTATACTAATAATATTGGAACACATAGTTGCTATACTATTGATATTGGAACACATAGTTGCTATACTATTAATATTGAAACACAGTTACTATACTATTAATATTGGAACACATAGTTGCTATACTATTAATATTGAAACACAGTTACTATACTATTAATATTGGAACACATAGTTGCTATTAGGGCATAACCGACTTTTGATCCGGAAATCGGATTCCACCGGATAGTATGAACTTCGGATTAATCGGAGTCGGACAAGGCAGGAACGACCGATTCGGATAATAAAAATAATAAAGTTGAATTTCTATAGCACCGTGTCTAACACTGCGTGTCATTCGATAGTGCGAACTACAGATCGAGTATGAAAAACAATCACCGCTGTCAACATTCCAGCCTCAACAGAAGTGGATCCAGGACCTTCAACTTCGACTGGCCTAGATTCCTACTACCAGGAGTTATTTGCCTCTAGCACATCCGACCAAAATCTCGCCTCTGCATCCCTGTCATCTGAATTCACGTGCCAGTGCGAATTGGATTCGTATTTAGCTGAGAAAAATCAGCCGAGGACTTCACCACCAACGGACCCAGTTATATACTGGAAATCCTGGGAAAAAACTTTCCAGCTTCTGGCAGCTGTCGCTAAACGTTTTTGTTCAATACCGCCCTCTAGCGTCGATAGTGAAAGAAGTTTTAGCACCGCAGGTGCTATTTGCAGCGACAAACGATCGAGCATGTCCGCTGAAAAAACGGAGATGCTACTAATTCTTGCAAAGAACTTGGAAGTTATAAATTTTGATTATTAAATTTCTTTATTATCTATTAAACTGCGTGTTTTTACTTAGGTAGATGAAACATGGCAGAAATAAACTGCTTTTCATGGATTCTTTGTGGCTTTGAATTTCGTTGCATTTTGCTATAGTCCTGCCATATCCTTCCCCTTGTGACATCGGTGTGATATGCAAAACGTGTGTAACACGGTTTAAAAAGTTAATTTGAAAAACCTTTTAATTTAGCATTTCCGATTAATTGAATCGTATCCGGAATCGGAAAAATTTCATGCCCAAAATCCGGAATCGGAAATCAGTAGAAAAATGTTAATCGGTCATGCCCTAGTTGCTATACTATCAATATTGGAACACATAGTTGCTATACTATTAATATTGGAACACATAGTTGCTATACTATTAATATTGGAACACATAGTTGCTATACTATTAATATTGGAACACACAGTTGCTATACTATTAATATTGGAACACAAAGTTGCTATACTATTAATATTGGAACACATAGTTGCTATACTAATATTGGAACACATAGTTGCTATACTATTAATATTGGAACACATAGTTGCTATACTATTAATATTGGAACATATAGTTGCTATACTATTGATATTGGAGCACATAGTTGCTATACTATTAATATTGGTGTCATTTATCTTCCTTCCTAGATAATATACATGTGCTTACTTTCTATGCATAAAAATTACAAGTCATTTATACAACCAGCATTGTCCCCTGGATCTATCCATGCCCCCTGGGGGCAAGTCCCTAATTCAAAACTTAGTAACTGTTCATTTTACAGTGTTTCAGGACAAATGCATACTAGGCAATTTTGTTAAATTATAGCTTAAAATACCAAACATACGTTTAAAATAATTTCAGAGTTATGATTTTGAATACTGAAATACCATAAAATACTGTACAATATATGTGGTAACAAATAAGGGCTGTTCCAGGAAAACATACTTGGGACACTGGGAATGCACTTTCAATGTGGAGTAGTCTACCATAGATGCAATTTAAAATTTTGTATCATTTTCATATGAACTCTTTGAGTAATCAGAGTATCTTGGCATATATTTGTAAAAAAAAAAAAAGGAGTCCCTTGAAGGGATTGATGCTCCACTGGCAGAAAACAATTTCCAGGAATGCAAGATGAAACTATTTCTTCTTCTTAACTGACGAGTGGTAAAACCATCTCTGATAATCTTAAGCGACAAGATTTTCAAATTATCCACTGTGGCAGAAATATTGGATGTAAGACTGGAACCATTTTCATTTAAGACAAACTACACACCATTACTTTTGGTGAAAACCCCATGCTGATATGACCATCCATTCAAGAGAATTAGTGACAAGATCTTCAGTATGTTCATTGTGGCAGCCATATTTGTGGTCAGGTCAGCACCATTTTCATTCAGGAGCAACCAGAGATTATAATTAGTCTTTTGGTGAAAACCCCATGTCAAACTGACTTTTCATTTAGGAGTAGCAATAATAAGATTTTCAAAATGGATGCCATGGTGGCCATAATGGATGTCAAATCAATACTGTGTTCATCTAGTACCAACTAGACATCTTAAGAAATCTTGTGGTGAAAACCCCATGCCAATATGACCTTCTGTTGATGAGGAGTAGTGATAAAAAGATTTTCAAGATGGCTGCCATATTATATCTCAGATCAGCACCATTTTCATTTAGGACCAAGGAGACACCATAAAAAGACTTTTAGTGAAAACCCCATGTTGATAAGACCATGACCACACATTCAGAAGGAGTAGCAATAACAAGATTTTCAAGATGGCCATACTGGATGTCCAAATGGAACCTTTTTCATTTAGAACCATGCTGATATGACCTTCCATTCAGGAGGAGTTGCGATAACATTTTCAAGATGGCCACTGTGGAGGCCATATTGAAAGTTTGAGCAAAACCATTTTCATTTAGGTTCAAAGAGACATCATAAAAAGTCATCTTGTGAAAACCCGATGTCGATACAACTTTCCATTAGAAGGAAAAGCGATAAGATTTTCAAGATGGTTGCAGTGGCAGCCATATTGGATGTCAGATCAGATCCATTTTCGTTTAGGTCCAAGTACAGATCATAAGAACTCTTTCAGTCAAATCCCCATGCTGATATGACCATCCATTCCGAAGGCATAGCGATAACAAGATTTTTAAGATGCATGTCTGAGCAGCACCACTTTCATTTAGGACCAACCAGACATAAGACATCTTCTGGTGAAAACCCATATCAAAATGACTTTCCATTCAAGAGGAGTAGCAATAACAAGATTTTCAAGATGGCTGCCGTGGTGGCCATAGTGGATTTCTGAGAAGCAACATTTTCATTTAGGACCAATATAAACCTTGGGATGAATGTGTGTGTAAAATTTCGCAGCAATCCTCAAAGTAGTTTAGGAGGAGTAGCAATAACAAACATGCTAACGGATGGATGGACATCAGACAACAGGCCATCCCATAATTTTTTCTGGTCTAAAGACTGTCTTCACTGGGTACCATGTATGTTTAAATGTAACAGCCCTAAACAAATATTTCAGACGTTTAATATGGCAAATGCAGCAAATGTCAAACTCCATCAAACTTGCCTCAGAAATATTATAGAATCTTAAGTGTGGTCAAGATTTTGAAAAAAATTCTCTGCAAACATTTTTATAAATTTGGACATGGTTTTACAAGAAATATGTTCTTCTTAAATCAAAATCTGTTTTTCTGCACTGTAAAAAAATTCTCATATCTTTATGGGAAATTCTCATGCCGAGATATCTTTATGGGAAATTCTCATGCTGAGATATCTTTATGGGAAATTCTCATGCTGAGATATCTTTATGGGAAATTCTCATGCTGAGATAACTTTATGGGAAATTCTCATGCTGAGATATCTTTAAGTTGTTCAACATAGAAACATCTTTATGGGTGCATCAGAGATGCTTTAAGTTGTTCAACATAGAGACATCTTTATGGGTGCATCAGAGACACTTTGTTGTACAACAGAGAGGTTACATTATGTTATTAGCTACTTCCCACACAGCACTGTTCCTCAGTAAAAAACCCTTTGTCCACAATTCTGTAACAATTCATTGGTATTTACAAACTAGTCATACATAAAATTATATCATAAAATTATTATCAACTTAGAGTTGTATTTGCTATGTTGCTATTTTGTATTTTGTTCAGTTTAAATTAGAGATCATTTATAATCCCTAACAAGTATTATTTTGTTATTTTATATATATCCTGTTATATTGAAATTTATTCATCTTGTATGCTAAAATTATTTAAAAAAATTCTACAACAGGAAAAACTCTGCATAGCGCCAAGCCTGTGATTCTACATAGTCCTTATCATAGGTTACTTCCCTTGCTTTCTAGTAAAAAACTGGGATGTAAATGCATCCACTATATTTTGTGTATACATGGTTTCAATATGAAATTTCTAGAATTTAATATCTCGACATTCTATGAGTGTTATAAACAATAATCTAACGAACCAAAGCTGATAAAAATCTAATAAAAAATCTGGCCTCTGGAGTGGCAACAAGCTTAGCCAATCAGATACAAGATTACTATATTATCTGTTGTAAAACTGAGAAAATAAATAAATCTCATAACCTTGTGTACATAATGTTTATCGCCATGCACTGGCTGTATGTAGTATTTTAAATATAAAGATTGACTTTTTTACACATCTAGTATTAAGTTGCAATAATCCGATACATGCAGATACATCGAAGAATTTTGATCTATGGTTACTTACCTAATTTCACAGACTCCTTATCTTTGTAAAACAAAATGTTGCTAAAAGTTTATATACGATTAGTCCTTCATGGGAGTCACCGCATTGTTTGCATTTTATAGGCACAAAATGCTTTCCGATTGGTTAAATCACATGACCATATTCAGGTATTAAGTCAATTTCCCTATGTACATTCCTTTTATGTGTTATCTGTGAGCGATCTAATCTTGATCCAAAATGTTCTTAGATATAAAAAAATAAACAATTAATTCCATACACTTAATACTGATTAATTTTTATAATTCTAAAAAAGTAAGTGTTTTCTTAGGAGTTGAGGAGTTACTGTTTATTCTTGCGGAGAAACATTTTGTAAACAAATGAAGATTATATTGTACACATAGCCCTGGTATGAACAAATGAAGATTATATTGTACACATAGCCCTGGTATGAACAAATGAAGATTATATTGTACACAGCCCTGGTATGAACAATGAAGATTATATTGTACACATAGCCCTGGTATGAACAAATGAAGATTATATTGTACACATAGCCCTGGTATGAACAATGAAGATTAAATTGTACACATAGCCCTGGTATGAACAAATGAAGATTATATTGTACACATAGCCCTGGTATGAACAATGAAGATTATATTGTACACATAGCCCTGGTATGAACAATGAAGACTATACTGTACAAATAGCCCTGGTATGAACAATGAAGATTATATTGTACAATAGCCCTGGTATGAACAAATGAAGATTATATAGTACACATAGCCCTGGTATGAACAATGAAGACTATACTGTACAAATAGCCCTGGTATGAACAATGAAGATTATATTGTACAATAGCCCTGGTATGAACAAATGAAGATTATATTGTACACATAGCCATGGTATGAACAAATGAAGATTATATTGTACACATAGCCCTGGTATGAACAATCACCTTGTGGTGTGCAGGAGTAGGGGAATACAACTGTGAAATGCAGAGCACAAGTGGGAATCATGGGTAAAGGAGACATTTTGGTCTTTCTTAAGTTGCATAATGCCATTCTAAATTTATTTGTCTCCTTTCAAGTACGCAAATCTTGATATTACCGAGATTTATATAGATTTTTATCCTATTTCCTGGAATATTTGATCTTTTAAATGGCAAAATGCTATCTTAAATCTATCATATTGCCAGACAGTTTTGGACATTTTAATGATATAAAGTCACTTCAAAATTTGCTAAATGGTAAAATAAGAAAATTTCCATTTAGTCTAGAGTAGGTCATTTTAATATTTATAATCAATTTATAAATATCACAAGTTTTCTAATTAATCTTCTTTAATTCATCTGTGATGCAATGAATTCTTCGGATGATACGTAGTTTCGTTTAAAGTGGGTAATAAATGATGTAACATCATTACCCGAGTAAGATAATATTATAAATCATGAAGTGGGTAATAAATGATGTAACATCATTACCCGAGTAAGATAATATTATAAATCATCAAGTTCATGCATATTAGCAGGGATTGACATTTACGATTTTAATTAAAGGAGATTTTATTCATATAATGTTGTTTTTATGTATTCTCATTGTTGGTCACATATTGTAATTCAATTAGTGCTATTGTGCAACGCATATGGAGAAATATACAAGAAACAGTTTGGATTTAATGTTTATACATGTGTCAATGCAGTAATTTTATCTACTATACGTCTAAATCCCTGGTTTATGAGTATAAAAATAGCGAAATGCTATAAACATTCATAGACCTAAAAAATTCAAAAACTTCATGTCTCTGCATAAAGCCATTCTTCCAAATCATTTGCATATGAATCAGGTGCATGACCAGTCATTAATATTCATGGTTCTCACTCCTCATCAAACTCACCCGAGATCTTGATGATACAAGTTTATATACCAGGTCTGATCGAAATCATACAAGCTCAGCCAATCAGATGGAAGATAACCTCATTAATATGCATGGATGTTACTCATAATGGAACTCATCCAAGATCATTATGGTATAAAATTGTGTACCAGGTTTAATTTAAATCTGATCAGAAATGAAGCCTCTAGAGTGTTCACAAGCAAATGCTGATTACCTGGAGGCAGGGCATTACCACAATCAAATGTGGATTGCCTGGAGGCAGGGCATTACCATAAGCTAATGTTGATTGCCTGGAGGCAGGGCATTACCACAAGCTAATGTTGATTGCCTGGAGGCAGGGCATTACCATAAGCTAATGTTAATTTGCCTGGAGGCGGGGCATTACCATAAGCTAATGTTGATTGCCTGGAGGCAGGGCCATACCAAAAGCTCACTTGGTCATAGCCTTTGGTCAAGTGAGCCAAAAACTCACGTTGTTTCACTCTTGGGAGTAAAATGCCCAATTTATTAAAATCTTTATTTAGAGTTCTATGTCATTTACTTTAACTCACAAGCAGAATCAAAATTATATACTTGCACTAACAGGTCAATGAACATTAAATACGAAGTGCTTGGGTGTTATTTCTTGCTTATGTTTTGCTATTTCTAGACAACAAGCTGAATAACTATTTTCCTCACCATCATCCCAGCATTCAGACTGTGGAATGTGGACTTTCTTATAAGAAGGGAGGTCAACACAGCCACGGTCAATATCCCCATCTCCTTCCCTCCTGGCAGCTATAATATAAAGGAATTCTTATTGTGTATAAATGCATGGTATTAATGTTCTGGTTGCCAGTTTGTGGATAGTTTCTTTTACATAATCTTAAAATCCATTACCAGTTTGATTTAATGCCACATCCACTATGATGGAATTAGGGTACTGAAATTGGCAGTCTCCATGTGTATGTAACCGTAGTCAGAATCACTTTGAAAACCATCTGATGTGATCAAAATCAAAGCTTGAAAAATATATTTTGATGGCACATGAAAAATGTTTGTTTTATTATCAAGCAAAATCAATTAATGTGCTGCCTACATCTGTTAAGTTAGGTGTTAATGAAAAAAACAACACAACAACAACAACCACCTGCTTGACAGTTAATCATGAATATAGTCCTCTTTTCCTTCTCAAAAGAAGCACTTTATAAAAATGGTCCACTTACCATGGGCCAGATCTATTTCAATAGTAGCCCTGTCTGGACACACACCCAGGTGATACCTCAGCTCTGGCCTCGGCATCTCATGTTTGGCATTAAATGGACAGCTGGCAAATTCACTGCCTGTATAGTTCTTGAGAAGAAAATATAAGGAGTAGAGACAATTTCATATTCCAGTTCTTACGAGCATATGAATCTTTTTCTCTCAGGACTGATTTATGCCTACAATGCATAGTAACCACGTGTTACAGGAATAGCCAGACCCATGCTACACAATGCATAGTAACCACGTGTTAAAGGAATAGCCAGACCCATGCCATCAACACATTTTATATGGATTGCAGAAATTCCATACACAAGTAAGATGATTCATATTATGTATTTTCAGACAGGTGCAAATGTTTAATATTGGGTACCTCTAAAATCTCAGTAGATGAATTACAGATTGGAACTCACTCAACAGCATTGTTTCATGCCAGTATGCTGCTTCAAGTCCAACTATAGCCCCCTTTTCATCATGTGATTGGGCTTCAAGTCCAACTATAGCCCCCTTTTCATCATGTGATTGGGCTTTCAAAATGGCTTGTTCCATATGCAATTGAAGCTTTGGGGCCAAAAGAGCTGTCCAGATATCAACTGTTTTTTTTTTGGGGGGGGGTCATCATTCAAAGCAGATGTGTGAAAATTTGTACAACCTGTAGAAATAGCATTCTTCCTACACCAATTTCGTACAAATCATCACGAGTTGTTCGTGTTCCATGTAAGATAACCATGGATAAATCATCAGCCAGGTAGATTTGAACTTCCACACAGATTTCAGTTTGCTGGCAGTTTGTTCTTTGTCACAATCAAGAATCTTATGATCAAGGTCAGAAGACTTAGCAAGAAATTCTGTATATTATAACTGTGTCGTTGGGGTATTTATGATGTCTGAATAATGGCAACTCAGCCGTACTTTTGTGCATAATGTGAGTCACACCTTTGATGTAAGCCAATCTCATCACATTTTCCATACATATCATTAGCCTTGAGTGCAAGAAGATATAGTAGTGATTAGTTCAATTTCACTAACTTACTACAAACAATAGGGACATTGGCCAATCAAACCACAGGTATCAAAAATACAGAGGTGACTCGCTTACTAGAATATGAAATTGGCATTGTTTTGAAAGTACAAGAAAATATTATGGAATTAAATCACTAGGACAATAATCTTTATTAATTTATTTTCCCAAGATTCAATTGGACAAATTGTCCAATCTGGTCAAATCTTACTCAGACACTTAGAAAATTGATCAGACTATGATGACTGACACAAAACAAATTCCCTGTTGAGGAGTCTTTTTTCCCCATTTCACTGGCATGCATAAAATATGTAAGCATCACTATAAATCAAAGGAACAACCTCAATGAGCATCTTGTATTTCCTACAGGTACCATATTGTCTGTTCTATCATGAATGATGCTCCTTTTGAAACAAATTAAATCGAACAACAACAAAACATAGCAAAAGGCTGCATACACAGCCAAGAGAAACCTAAAATAACCAACAGCAAACATCTACAGCCTTTACCAGCATGACCAACTGAAGGGCTAAAATTTAAACTCTTTAAAATGTATCAAAATGTATGCTTGAAAAATTTTCTTCCCAAAATTATGCTGAGCATATTGGGCGACTTGGTGTACTCACATATCTACACTTCATTAGATGATAAGGAAACCTTTTGACTCTGATCATGTGTGTCTTGTCATATGGACACTCCATATATTCCTCTCCATCGGGTACTCTGTACTGGGCCATCTTGATAAAGTTTCAATTGCTCAACGATTGTAGTGAATTACTGAAAAATAATATGTACTACATTTAATACTGATTAAAGCTATGCAGTGCAAACTAATGCAATGTACACCACTCCCTCGACAACTCGCGCCCCCGCTTATAACGCATGGTCGGGCGTGGATCCCATTTTTTTAAAACTATAAAATACCCCCAAAAGATGGCCCCGATTTGTTGAACATGAAGAAAATTGCAAATAAAAATTGGTAAATGCAACCTTTATATATCACTCATTTTATCGTCAAAATGGTGGTTAGTACCTGGAAATCTGAATCAACATCATGAAATTCTCAACTTTTAATAAGTAGTCGTATATTCTGTTAAATTGTCTATCCAGACAACATTATCAGCACGCTGTAAATGTTAATATTTGACGAAATTTCAATCAAAGAAGATGTCACCAATGCCTGCTGGTGGCAACACTTTAATAAATAAATACCAATTAAATAAGCTTTGTCAAGTGAAATTTGTGTTTTAGTTCCATCTTTCAATTGGGTTTCAGTGTAAGCATCATAAATGAAATATCTTGTATTCAAGCATGAAAAATGTCAATCTACCATCACAGCTATGTCCACGAGTGTTTTTGTGCGAACCTAATTAAGTGCCAACTATGTTTTGATCTCCAACTTGCGGAAGTATTTGTTGTATTGTTACACTCAATTAAAAGCAAACCTGTTTTGTATTATCACATTAATTACATCTTTTGTATCAAATCAAATAAAGGGAGTGGAATAAAAGTTAAAAGGCATGTAACTCCTAACTGCACAAAAGCTAACATTCACAGTCGTGTGTAAGATCAACTCATTTCAACTGACCAATCGAACACCGTTATAAATATTATTATGTAATATAATTAAACTACCTTAAATTAGCCTACTCATTCATAAATGTGATCAAAGATAGCAAGGCAACCAAATTAAATGAGTACTTTGTGAATAAAAAGCTTTTTTTCACAGATACAGTTATGGAGAAGAGAGTTGCCGAGTTTGTAGTGAA
Source organism: Margaritifera margaritifera (assembly GCA_029931535.1). Classification (NCBI taxonomy): domain Eukaryota; kingdom Metazoa; phylum Mollusca; class Bivalvia; order Unionida; family Margaritiferidae; genus Margaritifera; species Margaritifera margaritifera. The sequence continues at coordinate 2,268,517 of JAQPZY010001445.1, forward strand.
TTGGCACTCTGAGATTTCCTCAAGGATGAGAAGTTGTTTCACTATTACTTGCAATGAAATCAAGGCATCAATATTTTACTAATAGAACAATTTTTAAAAAAAAGAGTTTTGACATTGATAGTTGTTTCAAAAAATAAATGTCCCTAGTTTAAAAAAAAAGGAATCTTGATTTGTTGTTAATCAACAACAAAACATAGCGACATACTACACAATGCTTTCACGTACACATGATGGTTGGTGAACCCTCTTGGAGTAATGTTGTTAACGATCTTTCAGAGGTTGGGTATCTTGAAAAATAAGGTCATTTATACAAAAAAATGAACAACTTCATTTAGAAAAAGTTCTTTGTTGACAATTATTCCCAACACAAGTATAAAATTAGTATTCAGCCATTAAACAGCCCTGTTCCCCACCCCCGTTTTTCTTGATGTCTAACGTGGATGGCATCCCCTTATTATATTTTTTTAGGTCCCTTGGTAACTCGTGCCCTCACTTATAGTGCGGTCTATGTTTTCAGACCCCGTTGTGCACAAGTTATCGAGGGAGAGGTGTATTATATCAACAAGCAGTGTTGCACATTGAGTGCAGGCTCGTGGGTTATTGGCAATTTTTGTCACGTCCCCCAAATCTTGACCATGTACGCCCCCATGTGTGCACTTTTTCATCAGAACAACATTGAAAAATATGCATACAACTTTTCATTAGTGGATGTCCACCACGTCAGAGACTGTTGGCACTAGCAATGGCCAAGTCGCAAAAGGTGATAAAACTGTAAGATGGCATTTAAACTATTAAAACAATGAAAACATTCAAGGTTTGCGGTAGTCAGCTGAATTGCAATGTAAAGTGTTTAATGGCCATTAATATAATGTATTTTCGAGGTTAAAGTCACCCCTAATGAGATGTAATTTATTTTGAGGTTGAAATAATGACAAAAGAAACTAAATTTATACAAATACACAATTTGTCATTTAATTAATGATTTGTTAGTTTGGAAAGAAAAGTACTTCAAAAAACATGGATATTGATTATATTAAATGCTGGTAGAAATGAGTGTATACTATACTCTGCAGCTGATTGAGAGCAAGATCCAGAACAGAAAATTCCATGGTGCAGCTCATTTCAGGTTAACCAGATATTCAAACATGTTATATAATAAAACTTTGATTTCAATAATGTTCTTGTCCAAAAATATGATAGTACAGTGCATACCACAAAGTTAAAGTGGCAAAACCATCAAAGCAAACATGATTATCTCATTTTTATAGCACTATTTGTGCATTATGTAATATTATTTTCATTTGTTTGTTCCTGTACAATGTTGTGTCCCCCAAATCTGGAGGGTGTGGGAAACAGTGACCCCTGTCCTTGGGATCATATGTGCAACGCTAAACATGGATTCCATAGAACACTGTCTGCTTTATTTAAATAGGAATTGTCACATTCCAATCTTACATCACATGGCCTTAATTTCAGGGGCACAAACCATGGACGTACTTCCGGAAATATATAAATTTGCAAAGAAATTATTGAAATTGACATAGAAAGTGTTCAACTATATCTACTTAATTTATTCATCATTAAAAAATGTTTATAAACTCTCCAAATTTAAAGTACTCTGTAGTATCAGAAATTTTCGTGGTTTTCGTTGTTGCTCCGAACCACGAATTTAAATACCCAACGAAAAATTAGCCACGTATGATGATGCCCCCCCCCCCCCCGCTCATTTTCTTACTATGTGTCATTCCTAGAGATTAAGGAACCTACTAGTATTTCATAAATCAACGTAAATACTATAATTTGGTACAGTAATAAAATATTAGCTTTTACACGCGTTTGTTTTATTTTAACCCTTTCAAAAAAGAATTATAAAGCATTTTATATTGTTTCAATGCACAAGTGTCAATAAGATATCCGATAGCTGTAATTTCCACTCACTGCCTCAAATCGATATGTGAGATAAGAAAGGATAGAGAGAAACGAGAAAAAGCATAAGGTATTCAAATACTAGTAATGCTGAAAATGAAAGAAAGAATAATAACAAATACTAGTATATGAAAATTAAATTTAATACTTATTCAAACCGATCCTTCATTCGAGTACAAATGTTGTTGAACAATTTAAATCCTCCTGAAACCACATTTCATTTTATCCACGCATTTTTAATCCAAAAGAACAACAAGCCTGTAAAATACTAGAACTATTGCTGAAGCACTATTATTAATGAAACGCTATGTATATATACTAATTACAGCAGAGTATTAAAGCTCACACTTCACTGATTTTTGGACAAAGCCACTCTATCAACATCGTTTCAATCAAGTCTCAATGTACACACAAATGCTTCTCAGGTAAATAATCCCCAAATTGCAAAATTAAACAAGTCCCGCTTTCTCCAAACCACTGATAATTAGGTCCCATGTTTCACTCATTGTCACATGAGCTGCAATTATCCATTCAGCCCAAATTGGCTTGATTAATGAGGTTGCAATCAGTGATGATCACCAGTAACATCTTCCTTTTTTTCGTGATAGCCTCCATGACCTGTTTAGCATACCAGTTGTGGAAGTGTGATTTTAATTATTCTTTGTACTCTTTATTTATTGTCAAGTCTAGTGGTTGAAGTTGGTCTGTACATGAGGCAGGCACAAACAAACGCGGGATTCCACTGTCTTTCAATTTAGTTAGTATCTTCTCACATTGATGGGCTCTAAACACATCAAATATTGCCACTGTCTGCTGATTTCATTCAGCAAAGCAACCAGTCACGTGTTTTGTTGCCTTTATGGACAGTGGTTAAATTAGAGATCATACCGGTGTACTTTAATAACCGATTGACTTAGTGTTGTTGGCTGCGTTGGCTTCCTTTGATGTTGAGCACTCAGAAGAAAAAATGGTGTAAGTGATTGATCTTAACATGTGTTTTGTTTGTGATCATTGAGGCAGTAGTATTGTTTTAGTTTTGTTGGCCGAGTCGGCTTTCCTTGATGTTATTCACTTGGACAAAAACTCTGTGTCAGTATTGAACTTGTCAGGTCTTTGATTTGTGCTCATACACGTGGAAGTATTGTTATAAATATTCAAGTGACCGCCGTTTGCATCGGCATAGTTTTATTCTTTTTTATTCTTTATTTTGTGTATTTGTAGAGGTTAAACAACGAAATTAAACACTTAGTAATATGCTAATTTGACAGGCAAAACCACGAATTTAAGTACCCACGAAAATGTCTTTTTTATTTTACAAAACCACGAAAATTGAGCCTCACGAAAATAAATTATACTACAGTACTCTGCAGCCTATTCTGCTAGAGCATACATGTAAGGCACAGCAGATCCGGGTCTATGCTATTTGAGATAATCATATAAATATAGTAACAAGAAATTCACAGCAAAACATCAATGCACTGGGGATTTGTTCCCCCCCCCCCCCCCCCATGACTTAGATTGGTGACCAAACCCATAATTTACAAATTCCCAAACCAATCTACCACTCTTATCAGTCATGATGTTTATTCCTATTCTGACCGACTTATGCCACATTTTGTGTGATTGATTCTAGTCCATTTCATGCTCTAGAAGGAATATCCTTCCAATGTTCTGAAAATATACTTCAACCAATCAAAAATGATATCTACAAACCTTGACAACAGTAACTCAATCAATTTGAAGCAGGTAAATAAATGCCAATATCAGTTAAAAATGTAATTTATCTGGGTCTCCGGGCTGCTGAAATCCATGCAAAAAGTTTTAAATTTTGGACGCATGAAAATTCCAGCAGCCAAGACCTCTCTATGAAAGTTTTTTGTCAGAAAACTTCTGTCTTTGTTTGACCTGTTTCTACAAAGCAAGCATCAATCATGTGGTGTGTGGGTTATCAAACAAAGTTCAAGTGATTGTAAAGGGATTAGGTGGAGCCGCATAGGTTAGGGCTTAGCAGGCAAGGAGATTAAGCCACATGTTAATCAATTGCCAGCACCTAATGAACAGTTTAGTTAAAGGACCAATTACACACGTGTGCTTTGACACCTCGCTTTGATAAGCATCACTCAGCACACTATTAATCCATCATATTTCAAATCTTTCTGTGATGTCTGGAACACTTGCATTTTACCATATACCATATTTAGAAAAATAGTGCAAAGATTTTGGGACTATTTTTGTTTGTCGGAGGAATATAAACTCCCTTGTTAATCATCATAAAAATCAGATGTTTTTCTGTGTCATGTACAGATATACTTTCATTTTTGAGTGATTATCTCATGTTTACTCTTCCGATGGCAACTTTACATAATTTCTAACGGTAACTTTACATAATTTCTTTGGTACTAAGCGCAAAGCTGCAGATGAACCTGGGGTGCTAAAACTGTCTAACTATAAAGCAGTGTGATTCAATAATAATCTGTCACCTTGGCCTGTTTTACAATATCAATGAGCTAAACAGAAAAACTTAACCAAAGCCTGTCAAAGATGAAAAAATAAGCCACAGTGAACTTCTTTTCATGAAAGGGTGTGCTAATGGAAATGGATATCTTCATAAATTTCATGATTCTAGCATCAACAATGACTGAAAAATAAATATCAACAATCAGGGTTCTCAATAAATGCGTACCCTAGGGTTTTGATGCCTGGAATTTAAATGTGACCCATTTCTGACGCATGGAAAATTCAACCTGTGCTTTTTTATGATGCATGTTGATTTGGGCTGGAACATCAGCCTTAATTACCCTTGATTCATCTCTGGAACAATTTCCTACTGAGTGCACGCTGCCCATAACAAAATGACTGTATGTGTCAGTGATTGACATTTGCTAGACTACTGTTTACACCTTATCGGCCGATAATATTGCAAAATCAATATTAACTGGGCAGAGCCAACAGGTCATTATTGTCATGTTTAGGTGGACATAACTGAATCAAGGTTAGACTGTTTCGATATTATTTTTGAAATTTATGATACAGGAAGAGGGAATCAATTATGAGTCAATTAGATTAACTTATGATCACACATTGGCGTTTTGTTTCATTGCCCATCAAATTGTCATCAATTAGACGAAACTGTGGAAAATACAGTGACATGTGAAACCGGTTGTCAAAGGTAAGTGGACAAGCTTTAATGGTGTTTAACTGGCAATTGATTTGCATCAATTGGTGTAATGTTTACAAATTTGGGTGTTTTAATTAATGTCTCATCGAGTAAGAATTTACTGGACATTACTCTCAGGAATTTATTTCATGCTTTGGAATTACTCAAGATTCAATAACGAGATGGCATCATTTTGTTATGTTAGATGTATTTATGAACTGTTAAATGACAATGGCTCAAAGAAGTATATTTTCTTTTCTGTCTCAGTCTCAGAAATGACCTGCCAGTGATGATCATTCCGAGCCTCAGACTCCAAAGAAACATAAAGTTACTAACAATTCTGATGAAGAGAATAAATCTCTTTTTAAAGTTGTAAGAAATTTTTAACATCAGTTTGCTCCATGAATAACGAACAATCCCAGCTACAAGCTCACGACTCAAAAACAAAAGACTCTGGATTTTCATTTTGACTCTCGAGATTATGGTGTCAAGGGTCAAAAGACTCTTCAGTTTTTTAATCTGTTGAGAACCCTAACACAAGTTAGCGATGCACAAAATATGGGCCATAATGACCTGCATCTGAAACAAAAGAACAGTGCTAATCAAAATGCATCCCCTCAAAAAAAGTTTCATGATTGTACAGTGAAACCCCACTATAACGCGAATTCGGATATAACATGATCATGGCGTGGCTCCCAAAATTTCATATATTCATTCGTACATGAACTTTTTTTTTTTGCAAAGTACGAGAAATAGTGTATAAAATGTGTATATTACAGTATCATTTTGGGGAAGAGATCGTGTATGAATTCGAGTACAATACGTTTGTGGCGTGGTTCCTGAAATTGTATATACATGTACATGTATTTTTCTCGTACACGGAAAAAAAAATTATTTTTTTTAAGTACGAGAAATAGTGTATAAAAAGTTTATTATCATTTTGGGGTAGAGATCACGTATGAATTCGATCGTGGCGTGGCTTCTGAAATTTAACAATTTCACCAATTTCTTGAAGTGTTATGCCAAAATAAACATTTTCGGAAATGTTACTTATTACTGATCCATGAGTAAAGCCAGTAAGTCTTCTTTATGTTTGTCTTCAATTCATTATGTATACAATCATTGCTCAAACAATAGCCGACATGTTTTTCTTCTTTAACTGCATACACAACCGAGCATCAGACAATGTGGTGGTTGATAAAAGATTCTCACGATTTAATAAACATAAAAAACGTAAGCCGCCAACACGTGCACTGGACTTCAATTCATCCTGTATACAATCATTGCGCAAACAATAGACGACTTATGTTTCTTCTTTAGCTGCATACACAACCAAGCACCAGACAATGCGGTGGTTGATCAAAGATTGTCATATGTGGGTGCTTATGTAGAGCCTGAGCTTGGGCGGCAAGATCAAAGATTGTCATATGTGGGTGCTTATGTAGAGACTGAGCTTGGGCGGCAAGATCACAGGGAGTTCAAATAACCACTCTCTGTTACTTAGCACTGAACAAGCACAGCTGTATCAAACTCGTGGCTCAATCAAAGGGTTGTCATGTGGGAAAACAAAGACGGATCAATATCAGATAGTAAACGGTGTTGATACCCTATTCAATGCTATACATTAGACGTGTATACGTTGTTCTCTGAAAAAAGTAAAATATAGTAACACCCCGCAATAACGCGACCCCGCTTTTTCCGCGATCGAATTTTATGGACCCCAAATATCGCGTTATAGCGGGGTTTCACTGTACATAGGATAGTACATAAAAAAGGTCATGAGTTAAATGCCAAAACTTAATGTAAACCAGTAAAATGTGAAATGTGGATCAACCTTTTATTTGTTGTTGTAACAATGTAGTACTAATAGAGATGCATACAATCTTCAAGTTTGATGATTCTAGCTTGAAAAGTAAAACTTAAAACCCAAAATGTAACCAAAGTCGATGAAGCATAAAATATGAGTCACATTAACATACTATTGTGATAAGGGTTTAGTCTTTGCAAGATACATCCCTACACCAAGTTACACGATTCCAGGTACATAGTTATATTAATCATGAATGTACAAACAATACACATTTATGTAGCCCCATCTCCAGCAGGTTGGTGCTATGAACACCAGTCAACTGTTGCCTTGGACAGAGCAAGAAAGGCCATGATGCACAGAGGCTGTACATATGTATATACTTTTACAGATGCCAACTCTAGGTACATATGTATATACTTTTACAGATGCCAACTCTAGGTACATATGTATATACTTTTACAGATGCCAACTCTAGGTACATATGTATATACTTTTACAGATGCCAACTCTAGGGTACATATGTATATACTTTTACAGATGCCAACTCTAGTTTTATAGATGCCAACTCTAGGCCAACTCTAGGGGTAGTACAATAGCTCTCTTTTACTTTATACAGACAATCTAAAAATAAGTTGTCCTTAACATATATCTTTTCATGCCAAGCAGGTGTGGTTGATTTCAAATTATGAGTACAATAGCTTGCTTCTACTTTGTAGAGGCAATCTAAAAATAACTGCCATCCTTAAAAACTCCCATCATTTCATTCCAAACAGGTGGAGTTGATCTCAAACAATGCTGGGTTTATTTGAGTACTGAACATTTTAAGGTTAATTCCCCCTTCCATTTGAGAAAAAGGGTAAGTTTCAAAATCTAGGAGTGTTATTCTAAGCAAAGTATGACAGGGTTTGCCAAAATCATTTAAGATTTTCATGCGTACAGTTGATTTTTCTGTGCAACTGCTTAGAAATTAGCATGAACTTCAGTCACATGTAAAACAATAAACCCTGACAATGGTGCTGCAATTATCTACAAACCATCCTATCAATATCAGAATGTTTCTATGAGGAATCTTGAATGGTGTAGATGTTTCACAGCAAGACATACATGCAACCATTTATACAAGGAGGCATGGTCATAGTTTAAATTTTTCTTGCAAATGCAATATGATAATTATTTCAACACTTTGACTTTGTCTTGACTGCTACAACTACATATACTATTACTAAGAAAAGATTTATTTATAGTCGGCATGATTTTAAACAACAATTCAACATAAGCTCTAATGAACTTTTACCAACATTATGAACAGCACCGTGATTAGAACACTGTAACTCTCATATGATTTTCTTTCATTACGAATTTTACAATCAGGTGACAGTCATCAACAAAATGCACACTTAAACTTTTAGAGTGGTTAATGGTATATCAATTCATTTTAAAGCAATAATTATGATCATCAAGTTCGAATGTTTCACCAATGACTGAAAACAGTCCTGAAGGCAAATCTTTACTGCATGGATACACCAACAACAAAAGAAAAAGACTTTGCCGAATGCAAATCTCATTTCATCAAAATATAAACATAATTAAACACAGCTTTATGTGGAGCTGGTTTGAAATAGCTAGTAATAAACATTAAAATAACCACAAAATTACATGTGATAAAAAAAAGGTTAAGTTCTAAATCTCAAGTTATGTGTTTTCATCTCTAACATGTTGAAATATTCCAATATCATAAAAGACTAAATCCCATTTTTATTGAACTATTACTGATTTTCATGCATTTCATATCAGTCTGTATACATAGAATGGCACCTTACCTGTTGTCAATGATAATTACAAAATTCCCAATGTGGAAGTATCAGTTCATTAAGTCTGAGGCTGCAGCAAACAAGAGAAGTACAAAACAAACAAGTTTTTACAACTGTGTGTTAATATTCACCAAGATATATGTTCCAGATTTAGAAGCATGTGGGGTTTTCTTAGATACTAAAAATAGAATATTTGTACATCACCAGTAATTTCTCCAGGATTTTTAACACACCTTGTATTCTGGTCATATGACTTTAAATGAGCACAACAGAAACTATATTACTATATATTGTAATGAATTTTAATTTTAAGTAGTACCTAGCTTACACTATAGTATAAAACTTCACCAAAAACTGAACAAGCCAAAAACATTCACATACAATTTTGAACTGACTACATGCAGTTGTAAAACAAACCTCACCAAGAGCTGACCATTCACATTCAACACCAAGAACTGACCATTCACATTCAACACCAAGAGCTGACCATTCACATTCAACACCAAGAACTGACCATTCACATTCAACACCAAGAACTGACCATTCACATTCAATTTTGAATGCACATACATGCAGTTGTAAAGTTGACATCACAAAGAACTGACCAAGTCTAAAAAAGTCAGAATTTTGAACTGACTCCCTGCAGCCCCCCCCCCCTTTTTTTTTTTTATCTAAAGACCCAACATAGAAGAATTCTGAGCAAAAGGGATTTGACCACAGTTATGGCATTAACATAGTAGTAGTTATTACCATTAAAAAAAAAAAGAACAAAATGGCTTTGTCAGTCTTAGGTGTATGGTCCTTATTTAGAAGTCAGCAGGGCTTTCCAAGTAGCTAAAAATAGAACCGTAACAACGCAATACAACTGTAAATATTGGTCGACGATCAATTGTCGCTATGGTTATATTTTTTCGCGAACGCAAGCGAATTTCAGTTTCTGGTTTTTATAGTATGAAGAGAACGCAAGGTTGACAATCATCTGCAAAAACGAGATATGTCATATACTCGCCAAATCAAAATGAAGATTACACAGTGGGCCTCCAAGTACCTGAACATAGTTCTATTACGTCTACTCAGTACGTGGTTAAACGTCATAAATAATTTTTTTTTGAAAACAAACAGTAGGAAGACCGGGGCTTCGTATAAATAAAATCTCAAGGAATTTATATTAATTCTTTATGAATTTGTCATGGTTGCAAAATGGCGGGACTACATTTTCATTGAAATCGTGCTTCTCACCGTGAAATGAGAAAATGACAGATATAAGAACTGAGCTTCAACCATTGGCGTTAACTGTTCTGCGTTTATACCATATTTTCTAAGAAAAAGAAAAACAACACACTTTACTGTCATTTCTACTAGTTATTCACTCACCTTGCTTTCTACTGTACGCCCATCAATCAGTCGCTAACATTGAATAACGCACAATCTGATAAACACCGAGTTGTCGCGGTCTATCTCGAGAAATTGCGAGACCAGACCAAGTGATATAAATAGACCGGTCCCTTCGGATTAGCTTGCGTCATAATCGTACATGATCGAATGGCAACACTATACATTTTAAATAAATTTGGCTTTGGACATAAATTCTGCACTTGGGCTAAGATTCTGTGCACAAATATATATGCCAGAGTGCAAGTTAATGGAGCAAACACCAATTATTTTAACATAGAAAGATCAGCGAGACAGGGATTCCCCCCTGTCCATGTTGCTTTACGTTATAGCTATCGAAGTTTTATGTAAGAAAATAAACAACAATAACCTTATAAATGGAATAAATATACCAAATTTACAACATGGATTAAAAATGGTGCAGCATGCAGATGACTGCACCAATTTTATTGCAGATGACTCGTCATTTAAACATCTGGAGAAAGAATTTTTAAACTTTGGAAAAGCGACAGGTTACTTGGTGAACCATGCGAAAATGGAGATACTTTTAATTGGTAACTGGTGGGACAACCACCAGGGCCTGCCACCATACCTAATAAAAACTAAAGTGAAAACCCTAGGGATAACTTTTGGACCTAATGCAATAGAAGCAAATTCTAAACAAGCTAGAGAAAATATCAGAAATAATATAGAAATATGGTCTTCTTCAAACCTAAACCTGATTGAAAGAATACAAGTCGCACAGACATATATATATAGTAAAATAAATTACATAATAAATATATAGATTTAACCGACTTAATGCTAGAAACAATCGACAAAGAAATAATACACTTCTTATGGAGGGGGAAACTACATTACCTCCCCAGGGAATATTTATGCAAACCAAAAAATGAAGGTGGACTAGGCATTCCACATCTAAGATACAAAAAAAAAAAAACAAGTAACATCCTAAACAGGATAAAGCGTTTGACAGAAAATACAAGATATGCATGGAAAGCTATATATATATATATAGATATATATATATATATATATATATATATATATATATATATATATATATATATATATATATACACTGGTATGGGTATGTACTAAACCAGTATAAAGATATATACAGAAACAATAAACTAACCAAATTGTTAGAGTCACCAAGGAAAACCAGATATATAAAAGATTTAATAGTTAAATATAGAGACACAAAACAAATATGGGAAAAAAACTGATAATGATATATATAGTATAATCAAAAAGGAGATGGACAAAAATGTTAAAATAAAAGTAGAGATTAGGACTTGTACGGTACAATGGAAATCCGTGTGGAAAAATTGGGCGAAGATAAAATCAACCCAAAAACAAAGTAACTCGTACAAATACCTACATGATGTATGACTGACGGGGGAGGTGGCCCTCCGAAGGCACATCATAAGAGTTTTAATTAAATGCCCCTTATGTAAAATAGGCTATTTCACAAAAAAAACACGTGACTCTAAAATGTAAAGAAACAGAAAATGAAAGAAACAAGATAATAAATGTAATAAAAACTATATATATATATATATATATATATATATATATATATATATATATATATATATATATATATAGATATATATATACATGATAACCAAATACTCTATCTAGATAAAGTAAATAATAAAGAAATAATAGGAAAAATAATAAATTACAAAAGTAGTATCCGGGGGGTACTGGGGGACAAGGGGGTCTCCTATGTTAAACAGGTAAAAAGTTTATAGGGACAAGGGGAATTTAACATGGGACACTTTGGGTCATACGAGAAAAGAGGAACAGGCGTGGGTACTTGGGGTCATACGAGAAAGAGGAACAGGCGTGGGGTACTTGGGGTCACACACACACACACACACACACACGGGACACACACACACACACACACACACACACACACACACACACACACTTGGGTCACACACACACACACACACCGAGACGATAGTGGATGATTCCGTTATGTCGGCACCCCTTAGCCCCATCCCAGCATATATAGCTGGTTAGGACTTAGAGATGTCGCCTTGTTTTGTCGAATAGTAATTTTTCAATTATTATTGTGTTTTTTTCCTTGTCTTTCCTTTTTTTTTTTTTTGTTTCTTGTGTGCGAGATAAAATAATATATACAAATTTTGAATTTATTTTTGCACAAGGTTGATCTTTGTTCGTCCTGTCATATTCATTCGAGTTATTTTATTCCTTTTTAGATATGAGAACTTAGTCTCGTACTGTCCCTCCAGCAGGTATTTACCTGTAGGAGGAGTTCCTTGCCTTTTTTTTTTTTCCCCTTTTTTTTTTTTTTTTTTTTGAGTTGTATAATCAGTTAGTACCTCTGCCCTAGAGGTTTAGTTTCCGTTTTTTGTCCCTTTATGTGGTGCTATATGTGAATGCTTATTGTTGTTGTGGTGGTGTATATTCAGACCCATTTCTATGTTAGGGACGGGTCTATCTAGATCATATTCTTGTATAGTTTCTTTTTTTATCTATGTATCCTAAATATAATATATAAAATTTAGAAGGAAAAAGAATATTATATTTATTTATTTTGGAAATAAAAATGAAAATAAGTAATAAGATGTTTAAATGTGTTTGTTTTTGTTTATGCGTGCATGTTTGTTTATGCGTGCATGGATGATTCCACACTTGTTCACATTTTGTTTTTTCTTTAGGAGTGGTCTTGGAGAAAAAAAACCGGTGAAGCTTTATGAGACAAGCGGTGGTATATATACCTTACGATCGGATTGAAATTCATCGAAATGAACTATCAATCCAAAAGCGCGTTACAAGTGGGTCGGTTTTTCTTCCAATGGGAAGAGAGCGGGGGTGTGACGTCATTTTGGGTATAAAGGCATCACAGCGTTCGTAGTGGTTTTACCTTGAGCAACCGAATGGAGACCGCAAAGACCAGTATGTATTGGAGTGAGCCTGCAACGACGAATGCTGCTGTGTTGAACTTCCAACCGGAAGAGTTTAATTTAGATTTTCTGTCTCAAGAATTTGAGCCTGAAACTACCACGACTGTTGTTCTACCACTACCCTCTTTGCTGTCTGTCATGGATGATTTTAAAAAGAGGCAACAAGAAGAACTGGAAATTTTTTTAAAGCAACAGAGAGAAGCGGAAGAAGTGTTTCTTCAGCAAGAAGAGGAAAGGAGAAAGCGAGAAGAAGAACTAAGAAAGATAGAAGAGGAGAAGTGTGAAGGACAGAAGGAAAACAAAACGGTGAGTGTGTTACAAGACATTTTATCAGAGTTAAACCATCTGAGAAAGCTGTATGAGTATTCTTTAACTCAACCTAAGAGAAAAAGACCATCACGGGCGAAACATGCGAAGCCCATTACAACTGAGATGCTACCACCACCACCACCAGTGACTACCACCATAAGCAAAACACCAGCAGTAGCAGCAGCATTAGCAGGATTTGGATTGGGTCGTGGTAAAGGACTACGACAATTGAAGTTGATTATGTAAAAACTTCACAAGTTTGTTTTAACCAAACAACAACAAAAACAAACACCCCAACGGTCCTTCTAAGGACCACCCAGATTTCTAGAAAAGAAATCAAATTGCCAAAAATCAAGTAAAACTTAAAAAATCCCATTGTGTTGTATATAAGTGTGAGTGTGTGCGTGCGTGCATCTATACTCTAAAACAAAATAACACAAAATCACTTACTTTTTTTCCAGTCTGGTGTATTCCGCCATTTTTTACAAAATAATTCACCAATAACATATAACACCACACTCCAAAAAAAAAACAAAAACAAAGTTCCTTTTTTTTCACTGTCTGTCTCTCTTGTTTTTCTTGAATTTCTTCTTCATAGGAATCCTGATCGTCACAGGAATCATATTTTCCTTTTCTTCTTCATTCTCACTGTCTTCCATTCTTCTCACTCTCTTCTTACTTTTCTTGATGATATGTTCTTCTTCTTCTTCTAGGTTTGAAGATCCTTCTTCTTCTTCCTCCCTCTCCTCTGGTAGATTTTCTTCTTCTTCTTTCTGAGGGCACTCCGAAGACCAATGTCCTTTTCCTTGACAATGATAACAGGTATCTTTCCCTTTATCTCTCTTTTCTTTTTCTTGACGTTGTGGACATTCTGGAGCCCAATGTCCTTTCTCTTGGCAGATATAACAAGTATCTTGACTTTTATCTCGAGAGGTAGAGGAGGAGTAGTTCTTAGTCTTATCGGTATACTTTCCAAGGACTCTCTGTAAAATTTTGATAGCCACAGCCGTCTGTTGTGCTGAAATTTTGAGCAGAAGGGCAAGGTTTTCTGACTTCTTCTCTTCCATCTTCACTGTTTGAAAGTGGAATCACGAATAGTGATTCTGAGGATAGGAAGGTCTCTATATATAGGGAGAGACCCCGTGTTAAACTTATGACAATTAAAACATACACCCCTTAACTCCAACAAAAAAAGGTAGCCACTAAACCCTGATATACAACCATACTATACAATCACGCACACGTAGGCAAGGGCACACTACTATAACCCTCACACAAACATAACTATCACAAGAGAAGGGGTTTTAAGTTTTAGTGTACAACACAGACAAAGACATACACAAACATAAAAATATTGGCATTGATGCAAGGTTGAAAACGTTGTAACGTAAGACTAGAGTTCCATTCCGTTGGCACAGTGTCATTTTATCATCAATGGTCACTACTTTTCTGAGCTAACGAAAATAGATAACCATAATGTTCACAAAACCACTTTGTTATTGACCTTTATCCTGACTCGTGGACTATTTTGACTTTCTACTGTGAGCATAGTGCACAGAAATTAGCATCACTTGAACATTCTTATACAATATCAAAGATAAACACTAATTTCAATACATTAACTTACTTAAAGCTAGTAGTGGCTAAAGTTTACTAGCCTGCATACACGCCGTTTCGTACTGATTGACCTAGTCACGCGAACAACGTCTTTAGCTACTGTGAGCAGTGTACACAATGAAATATTGTCAAATGAACGCAGTAATAATTTTTAAAAACCTATGGTTTGCCTCAAACAGAGAGAAGGTTACTCTTTCTTTGAATTTCTGAAGACAAGGGTAAATTCTGTGATAGAAATGTTCATTGGCAAAATTGTTTTCATTCATCAGTTTTTTAAAAAGTCGTGTTACATACAATTCTTGTCGAATGATTGCAATAGCATTTGTTGAATGCCTCCCAAATATTTAAGATAGGTTATGTTTTTTTGCTGCACACGCCTTGCGGCTACAAACAATGTTACAACATTTCCCAAAACCGAAGACGGGAGAACAGTAAAAACACGTCTTGTTTTATCGACAGTCTAAAATGGACTGACTCAAAATAGGGCATGCATTGTTACAGTTTTACTGAACGCATGTTTTGGGCTCAAGAATGAGAGTGTAGAATAGGACGGGTTATAGAGTGCAGAATTAGATGGGTTATACTCGAGGCATTCTTACACCGTAAAGCTATGTGCTTGTTTTGTTTTTGTTTTTGTTTGGTTTCCTTCGGAAAACGGTAGATCTAGAATTTTTTTTCGTGACACATTGCAGTGTCAAAATAGGAACAAAGCTAAGATACCTGACATGCACAAGAACAACTAAACTCAAGATTTTTTATAATCCAACGATTGACCTATGAAAGAAAAATCGTTGTACAATTTTTAAGGGGTGCAAGTTTTTGAAAAATTTACAACACTAACGTCACATTTTACATAATCATTGTGACTACTGCCAACGTTTGTGGAGAGGCATCTTAAAAACGGGAACAGATACCATGATCATTTCAATCGAAATCATTGTATAAGAAACTTAGTGTGTGTTTGTGAAACAGAGAGAATTGACATTACGACGGAGAGAGAGAGAGAGAGAGAGAAAGAGAGAATATTTTATTCCTACTTTTAAAAATATCACGACACTTATTTGTGGAGAGGCATCTTAAAAACGGGAACAGATACCATGATCATTTCAATCGAAATCATTGTATAAGAAACTTAGTGTGTGTTTGTGAAACAGAGAGAATTGACATTACGACGGAGAGAGAGAGAAAGAGAGAATATTTTATTCCTACTTTTAAAAATATCACGACACTTACGTTTTTTATGGTATATTTTCCTTAAGAAATTTCAAAAACACACATTCCATTTTTAAAAAATCACATCGATAGGAAAAAATCCTCTTTTTTCGGTAAAATATCACAAGATTGAGTTGGAGACATAGTCTACTAAAATCCTTCTTTTGAAAACGTAGATGTAAAATTCTCACAAAATATTACATCCAAACGTTTCGTGATGTATTTTGACTTAAGGCTGATACAATTTCCATTGATCCCAAATTATACGATGGGGTTGTGCGTTAGCTTTTATTTTGTAAAGAGACTAACGGTCAGGCACAGAAAAAACACGTCTATTCTTCTCACTGTGTCAATAGCAACTGAGGGCGATTCAAAACCAACGCGGTAAGAAAATATTTGTAGCCAATGAAATTACTTATAATGAGTGACGAAGTGTTTTGTTATAGATTCCAGACAGGCAGTGTGGCAAAAATAATGCCTTTGGCCTGGTTTTTTACGATTGCGGTGCAGACAGACTAGAGGGAATTTGCAATCATGTTAAGAATTTGTGTACTGTAACATTTTTTCTCGCCACGCTAAATACTGAACTGTAACATTATTGGCTCGGGTTTAGAAACTGAAAAAAAAAAAAATGTTGTCACTGAGTCATTTTGACATACACACACATAGGTAGGTAGGTAGAGAGAGAGAGAGAGAGAGAGAGAGAGAGAGAGAGAGAGAGAGAGAGAGAGAGAGAGAGAGAGAGAGAGAGAGAGAGAGAGAGAGAGAGAGAGAGAGAAAGAGAGAGAAGGGCTACGCTATTTAGGGGTCGTATTTTTCAAACTAGTGAATTTGGAGACTTGCATGAAGTTACGATTTCTGGTACAGTTACAAGTTTTTGTGTCTTTGGAAAAAGGGCAAACATCGGATAGACATTTGTGTCGTGACACATGTAAAGTTGAGAGTCTGTGCTAGTTTCAAAAACCACAAATCAATAACTGCATCTTCAAAGAATCAACATAGAACGAACTCATACAACAGCAATAACAACTTTATTACCAAACCAAACTAACTCTCAAATGCAAGCAAGATAACAAACACATCACTCCATGATCTCATGCTACAACCATTCCTAACCTGATATAGAACAACACCCAAATTCCGATATAGTTTTCAATCACGTCCGCTCAAAAACTGATTTCAATCCTACATGAAGCACTAAGCTACAGACACAGCATTCCACCCAAATTTCGATATAGTTTTCAATCACGTCCGCGCAAAAATTAATTTCAATCCCTTTCCAAACCACAAGATATACATACAACACAGAACCCGATTATCGCTATAGTTTTCAATTACCTCTCCACAATTGCAATTTTCAATCCATTCCAAAATGTATTCTCAATCATTATTAGAAATAAATTATAACCCACAAAGAGTTTTAATAATTTTTTATTTTTATTTTTAATAAAACACAAACACACCCTACATACAAATTTTTTTTTTAAATCAAACACAAACACCCTGCATACAAAATTTTTTATTTTTATTTTTTATCAAACACAAGCACACCCTACATACAAAAGTTTTTTTTAAAAATCAAACACAAACACCCTGCATACAAAATTTTTTATTTTTATTTTTTATCAAACACAAACACACCCTACATGCAAAAGTTTTTATTTTTATTTTTTAAATCAAACACAAACACCCTACATACAAAAGTTATCAGAATTATTAGGCTGATCCTCTTGATACTCAATGTATTCAAATTCCGTTGAAGAGTTATCAACATCATATACATCATGAATGTTCAAATAAGATCTCACAGACATCTTATTTATCAGATTTTATTAAAATGACATTGTCCACATGTTTTCAACAAGGTCGTTGCGATCACATGTGATTGTATCAACGCTAGTAAAAAATTGGATTAGTTACTGACGGTCTTATCGTCGATGACATTGGCGATGACAATGGTGTTGTAACATTGTTATTAACCATGATTTCTTTTGTTGTTTTGATCATTGCTTTTGCTATCTCAGGAGTTGGAGCAATATCTTTTATCACATCATTTATCTGTTTTTGTGTCGGCGCTGTCATTGACAGGGGCGATGCCGACTTTCTAATCGAATCAGCGATCTTTTGTCCAACTGCAGTTCCAGCCGCAGACAAGGCACCTGTAGCAAAAGATTTTGCAGCATCAAATGCAATTGGCCCAACCTTAGTCGCAGCTTTGCCAAATAAATTACCGATCCAATCAGTTAAGATATTACCTCCGATTTTTTTTGTCTCGTAAATTGAAATTGGTGATATTTTCTGCGCGATTCCTGGTCTTAAATGAGCAACCTTTGAATATATACCTCCAAGAAATCCTCCAACAATTTTTTTGTTTTTGATTTTTCGCTTTCGCATTATTATTATTATCCTTTCATTGTTATTAACGTTGTTATCAACAACGTGTAAACAAGTCCCACATGATATTATTGATAACGACGTTGTCATCGATATTGACAAAGTCAACGTTGTCGTTGACAACGGTGTTGGCAACGTCGTTGGCATCGCCAACGTTTACGTGGCCTTACGAAGGTGCAAGTAACAAGTAACTCTTTCATTATTAAAATTCAATTGCCTTCCAGATTGATCTGTTATCAATATTGTAACATCTGATATTCTATCTTTGACATTAAGTGGATAGTATATAGTTTTTCTTGGAGACACTTGCATCAATGAACCTGGAGGAACATCTGGACTGAATGAATAAATTGTTTAGCCACGGCCTCCTTTAGATGTGTGGGATCCATAAATGATTGAGCAATTAATCAGAATAGAATCAACTTCTGTTATGCTTACTGCGGACTCACCGCTTATTTTTATATCACCAGTGTTGTTAACACCGGAGCCGTATGTTTGACGATTAAAACCTAATATCGTACCAATTGTATCCGAACCAGTAAAATCAACCTGAAAGTTATTTTTTAGATTTAATGTTGACAGCAATGTGTTATAATTAGGTTCAAGAGTGAAATCATCGCTTTGATACCCAAGTTCGGTTAATTTGCTTTTATTGTACTTGTTGATGTTATCAACGTTGTATGCTCCAGTCGGAATCTCAATGGAATCTCAATGGAACCCATTGTCGGCTCCCCTTTTGGAATTGACTCTGTCAACGACGTCGCAGTGAAAATAAATTTATTATTGTTATTACTTTTAATATTAAAAAATGAGTGCCACATTGTCGCTGATAATAATCCAAGTTCGTAATTAGTGTTTGGTTCAAGTTCAATTGCTGGATAATATGATATCCTAAAATTCGCACTATCCTGATTAGACATAGAGGAATCTATAAGTAAAGTTACAGCGGACATCCTTGTTATTTATTATCGTTGATAATATCAAGGCATCATAAAAATGTGATCATTGTTGTCGTTGACTTTGTCATCGCCCAATAAACTTGTTTACAAAGGATTTATACATTTTATTTGATAAACATATGATACCTCTAAGATAATCTAATAATTCTATGATCTCGTATTCAATCTCTGAACCAGCATTACCAGCTTGTTTTGATGTATAAGCGTATCAAGTCTATCAATAGCATCATTTTTATTTTTAAAGATCTTAACACCTGATCCCATTGCCATTGGCAATGTTGTTGTCTTTGGCAACTATGGCAACGTTGACAATGCCTGTGTGAGTGCTTCAATTAGATTTAAATCTTTACCGAATAAATAATCTCGAACAGGTTTTAATTTTTTAATAATATTTTCACCGGCCTGTTGCTTTTTTCGCTGCTTCTGCTGTTCCTTGGCTTTATTTTTTGACTTAATTGCAATCAACTGCTCAAGTGCGTCAACCTTGTCATCCTTCCGTCCTTGTTGATAACGGCGTGAGGATCGAGCACGTATACCTGATTCTTGTTTTTCTTCTTTAAGTTTTTTGCGCTTTTGATTTTTATAAATTTCTGATAGTACGCGATTTTGATGAATGCTATAGTCAATTTCATTTCGTTCCATCTCATTCTTAGATTTTGATTTTTTGTTACCTAAAATTCTGTTATTATAACTTATACAACTTTTTTTCTGCTCTAATTCACTAACAGTAAGTCCATCTAAATTAGCTTCATTGCGTAAACCAAGCTCATTTTTATAAATATTAAACATATCATTTACATGTTGTGTTATTATTTTACCACTTGTAGATTTATCTTGTTTTGATTCTAAATAGGCCTCCTTAAGAACATATAATTTGATTTTTAATTCTTCGTCTTGAATATTTTTTTAATCATTATCTGCATGTTCTTCTGACGCTTTAATCTCGTCATAATCTTTGGTACCTTCTAAAAAATCATCTTCTTCCTTTTCATTTTTAAATTTATAATCATCATCAATACTATGGGCATCATTAATATCTTGTTTTAAGTTTTTTAAGTAGTTAAATGTTTTATCATTAATAGTGTAATATTCGTCATATTTTTTTGATAAATCTTCATCATATTCTTTTGCTTTTGCTGCTTCATCCAATCCTGAGTCATCACCTGTCAACGATTTTACAGCATAGTCATCAAATCCTGCTTCATCATCATCCCTATAAGGGCCAGGTGGCTGTGCTGCTGCTTCTGCTTCTGCTTCCTCAAACATACGTTGAACCCCAAACTCATTCGGATTAACAAGACTTAAATTTAAATCCTCTATTTGACGGTTTATTCCAGAAAGAGAGTCTCCCATTGGCCCCATTTGAGCTTTCATTTCCGCGATAGTTTTTTCTGTCGGTTTAAAACCGCGAGCAATAGCTGTTGATAAATCCATTTCTTGCTCCTTTCCAGTCTTTTCATCTGTGAATGTTCCAATGAAAAACTTACGAACAGGTTTTAAAAGTCGTAAAAGAGATTCTTCTTCTACTTGCTCACCATACCTTCCAGATTGAAACAATCTTTGATTTTTGTATTTGGCTGCAGCAAGTTGCTCTAGTAATTCTATTCACTTATTAGCACTATTAACATTCTCTATGTAATATCTTTCCATGCTTTATTATTAACAACTGTTACATAAATCCAAAATGCCTTATAGAAATAAATTTGCTCATCATCGTTGTCAGAGACAACGGTTACAGCAACATTGTCAGAGACATTGTCGATGTCGTTGACTATTGTCAACATTGTTGAAAACAACGGTTACAGAAATTCATTTAAATTCTTTCGAAACATTTTTTTTAGGATCTGAGGAGCATTTATCATACACAAAGAAATCGTATTTACCCGCTGTAGCACGTCTGTAGAGATTAATAAACTTATCTTTGGTAACATCTGCTCCACAAAAATCGTTAGCAATTCTTCCTACATCATTGTTATCAAGTCCTCGGAATAAAATAAAACAACCTGTATTTCGCCTTATTGATTTTGGAACAGTAAAATAACCTTGTGCAAGATAAACTGAATTACAACGCTTATTTCTCGACATAGCAAAATATGACTCAATAGGCTTAATATCTCGTGATGTTAGTGGTATATCATCAAAAACAACAATTTTATTTTCTTCAGCATCTAACTCAGCAACAGGAATAACATCATCTGGAGAATGAAACGTAATAATATTATCCCCGTCATTGGCATTGCCAATGGTGACAAAGTTGTTTTCAACCATTATTTTATCATCGTTACCGCTGGACAATATTGGCTTTAAAACTCTATCATTAAATTGCTGTAAAAGATCGTACTTTTGCTGCTGCGGATTGATTGTGTAAACATGAACTCTATCGTAATTAAATATTTTCTGAGTTATCAGATTCATCAACAAATTAGTTTTACCAGAACCTGTTCTCCCTACGATCAAATAATGCGTGTCAGGTAATTCATGTTTGTGTTTAGTTTTAGTATTTCTCAACGGATCATCAAAGTATATTATTGACATTATTAATATCATTTTATGATATTTTCAACGATGTTAATAACATCGACATTGGCATTGCTGATAAAAAGTGGGCGCAATCCGCGAGCGGATCGGGGATAAGATGATATCATAATTATCAACGCATTGTTTATAACAAGTATTAATAATGTCCTACTACACCAAATGTGGTACATTAATAAAATCAGAGGAAGAAGCTAAAACCACAAAGGAAGGCACCACAGACATATCAGGATTAGTGAAAAAAACCGGTGACACAATGACTGGAAACTTAACAATGAGTAATTCAAGAATTTTAGGCTTGGAAACAGATTATCCAGTAATTAACCCAAATGACACACAAGCAATAAGTCTGAGTCAGATGACCTCTATTGGAATGTTAAAAGTTAACAAATCAGGTGACACAATGACTGGACAACTGTCAATGGGTGTTAATAAAATCACTTCTTCAGCATTTCCTACTCAGCCGTATTATCTTGTGAACAAAACGTACGTTGATGATGTGACATCACTAAATATCAAACGCACCAGCGATATGATGGCTGGTATATTAACTATGTCCAATAATGCTAAAATAACTGGTCTACCAACAGCTTATCCACCAACAAGCGCAAGTGATGCAATTTCTTATGCGCAAATGTTAACAAAGTTCGCGGATTATGTGCCTCGAGGAGGATCTACAATGCTTGGCTCACTGAACATGGGTGGATTTGTTCTGAATGGAATCAATACAAACCAAGCATGGGCACTTGACAATGCGGTTAGCGTAAGCTACATGAACGATAATGCTGTACTTAAAACCGGCAGCACAATGACAGGAACTTTAGACATGAACAACAGAATACTAAAAAACTTACCAGTGCCATCTAATCCAGGCGACGCTGTTCCGTACTCATCATTGTTGAACCTCAGTAGCACAGTTGTTAACAAGGTAGGTGACACAATGACAGGAAATCTCATTATGAGTGCAAACTCAGTTGTCAAATGCACATCAGCACCAACAGCAACAGATGATCTCGCTAACAAGGCTTATGTTGATTCACGAGTATTGGGCAGCGTTCGAATCAAAAACAATGTTGGCTATATTCCACCACTATCTAGAAACACTGGAAATCGTACAGGATTTACTGTATCATCATCGTCACCATATCCTGGTTACGCTCCTTTCAACGCCTTTGCTTCCCCGCTGCAGTCGGCGTTAAACACAAACGAATGGGCGACTAATGGTGTGTCAACAAACTTCTGGATCAAGATTGAATGTCCTGCAAGTGTAGCAGTATGGAAACTTCAACTTCGCGGCCGAGCAAGTGGTGTAGAAAGAATATACAACTGGAGATTTCAGGGCTCTACTGATGACGTTAACTGGACAGATTTGCACTCTGCAACAAGTTACTACAACTCAAATTCTGTTCAAAGTTTTAACATAACACCGGCTAATACGATCAACAAATACTGGTTATTCAGATTATTTGTGGTCGCTGCCGAACCAACAAATCCATGACAAACACTAATGCAGATATTCACGCTAGACGATTCCATGTAACCGTTGTTTTCAACAACGACTGCGTTGATTTTATCAATGCGATTATATAGACAGATACAATGAGTGAAATTGTTGATATGTGCCGCGAGTTCTACAATAAAATCTTCGAATTGGATCACTCACAATTGACTAAACCTGAATTTACCACATCAATTCCTACTGGTAAAACACCGCAAGAAAAAACAGAAGTTCAAAGACAAGAAAATGTTCGAACAGCTGTTAAGGAGCTAGCAAATATGCTAATCAATCCAGATGAAATCACTGATAATATTACAAACCTAAGATCTCTTATTTCAATGAGAAAGGCTCAGATGAAAGAAATGTTGGACAGATATGACATGTTTGTTAAATTTTGTGTTGCAGCAGAAATGGAAAAGCTGGAGGAACAAATTAAGAATTTACCTCATGATATAATTGTAGAGTTGACTCGTGATAATGTTTTACAATAATGAAGACAAAGTCAGTACAAAAACTGAAATTTGGAGGAGGAGGTAAAGAACAACAGCATAAAAGTAGGTTGGACTGCTTAGATAATATTTTTGATAAGAAACGGCTCGGTCTAGGAAGAAACGCAAGAGCACTTAATAATTTTAGTAAACGACCTTTTTTCAGAGAAATTGGATTAGATTACAATGACTCTGAAACAGTTGTTGCTGTACATAATGAACCAGATGATGCACATGCGCTGGCTACAAGCTACTTAATACTAGTAGCATCAAAAACACCAGGATTTAGGAACAAATACAATGATGATGATATAGCAACTGCATTTGATACCGTGGAAACAATTGAAAGAAGATTAAAAGGATTACCAACAGAAGCTGAAAGAAAGATTTTTTACGATGAAATAAGTGCTTTTACGGAAATACAGGATAAAATAAGCTGGAAACCTAATTCAAGTCAAAAAACGTATAATAGTGTGATAACCAATGGAGATGAGAATCGTTTATTAAAAGCCTTTATGGAAGAACCACTATATTCAGATTTACGTGATCTAATAAGAGAAAAATTAAAGGTAAACGAGATTTTGTCTGAAGATAATTTACTGGGTGATTACGCTGCAGCATACACAATATTATACCAATACTTGTTGTTAGACACTATACCAATAAACGCTGTAAAATCAGCCATTGAATTTATCGAATCAAATAAAGATATTGATGTTAGCAAGATACAACAGGTTCCAGATGCTTTTGAGTTTGTGGGTAAATTAACACTTACAGAAGAACAGGAAAATATGTTAAAAAATAAAAAATCTATTTTCTTCAACAAATACAGAGAGTTTCTAAATGATATCAAAAATAAAAAGTTTAAAGAACTGGTTACGAACGCTGCAGCAACTTTAAAATTCGAGGAGGCTATTAAATATTATGATAACTTAAACAAATTCATTGATGCGGTTTTTATTATTTTTATTAGCATTAATGTACTATATCTATTTAACGAAAATTTTAATATTTTTAGAGCGGCTGTTGATTCTTATAATAAGAATAAGCAGTTATTAAATAAAATAAAAATCACTGATTTGCATAAAATAAAAGAGTGGATAAGTGAAGACAATATTAAAAATTATATTTTTTCTTATGATGATGCACCACAAAAACAAGAGACAAATACAATATATCTCTTTAAGATTAATGATGAAATACTTGCTAACATTAGGCATATTAAATTAATATCTCTTTTAGATCGATTTAACCCAGACATAGGAAAAAATGAATATAAAACACACATATGGCCGGATTCTTATTCATTAACTCAAAATGATCAACCCAATCAATCGCAGATTGATCGATCACATGTGATTGCAAATGTAAAAGAAAGGTTCGCAACAGCGTATGTAATACTACACCAATACTTTATTCCAAGTAATATTAACATCGACTTTATCAAAGCAGCTGTCGACTTCATTGATTTACATGAACATAATATCTGTGAAATAAATGATATTGCAACAGTTTCAGAGACACTAGATCACAAATCAACAAAAGAATATGATGACGAACAAGAAAGACGGCTTCGAAATCATAAATCCAAATTGTTCGACAAATATAGAGCAGTACTTGATAATGTACGTGATGCAGATTTTAAAGCATTAGTTGTTAAAACTGCTGCAACGTTTAAAATTACAAGTTAATGGATTTAACATAATCCTTATCATAATGAGGCAAAGTATTGATTTTAATCACATTTCAAAAACTATACCAGAAGATGAAAGAGAACAGCTGATATCATACTTTAAAACATATCATAAAAGGCTATACTGCGTAAAGAAAGCAAACAGATACTACAGCCGACTAATAAAATTAATATTCTATACATCACTATTATTAACAACAGGTGGCATTATTTCGGTAGGTAGTTTATTAAACCCTCCTCTTCTGATATTATCAGGAGCTGGCATATTTATCAGTACTGGATTCAAACGAAATGAACCAAAGATCGAACACAAAAAATCATCGTGTAAATTAGCATCAGCTGTATACTCAAAAATACTATCACAATTACAAGCATATCTCAGAGGTACAAAATATGACTCTGTAGGCTTAACACATGAACTACAAACAAAGGAGGACCTATTAATCGATATTGTACCTAACAGGGCAAACAAATACTCAAATAAATATTCTAAAAAATACACACAATAATTATTTTTAAAAAATTTTTACACGCATAAGTATACCAATGACCACCCAAAAAATCGAACTCAAAAATGAGAGAGGCGTTAGACGTGTTATGATCGGAAAGAAAAATTTTGAGATAACGATAGAATCAGAATTAATGGCTAAAAACTTTCCTGATCTGAAAAGCAATGGATATCATAAAAAAAAACTATCCCTCCGTGTTGATGAAAGCAGCAAATATTATCAGGAGTTAACAGCTCTTGAAGAAAAATTAGCGGAAATTGAGCCAAAATACGCAAACAATGCAATTAAACAGGAGCAATACACTTGTATAATAATAGACCAAAGTACAACAGTATACGAGGAAGGAGATACTAAACGTATTCCACCCAGGGAAGTTGCCAATGCATTAAAAGATAAAAAGCCTAAAGTGAGCGGAAGGATTAAATTTAGCTTATACAAACCTGATAAAAAGAAAGAATATTATTTGCTGGCAGAAGCTATAACATTAAAGCTAAAATACAATTACGATATCTCGGATTCCAGTGATACTGGGAGTGATAATGATGATGCCAATGACGCTGAGGATGAGTAGGCTTTTACCTTGTTACAATCACATGCATTGACGATGTCAATGGAGGTGTTATTTTAAACAAATGAAAACCAAAGACGTACTTTTGGGGAAAGAGGGTAGTTTTTCTATAGAACAGTTTGTTTACTATTTAGATGCTTCTATCTCAAAAAAATCAGGTTTCTCGGGGGGTCAAAAAAGGTGGTGTGCCAGAAACCGCCTTTTACCTAACTACTTTTGTAAATCTGTATTGATAATTTCATGATCAGTTTACCCGGATACTGTTAGGCATACAATTTTACTACAGTATATTATAATTTACTTACAGGACTGTAAATATTTACAAGAAAATAAAGGACTAAAAAGGAACTGGCTATATATGGGTTTTTTTCCTAAACACTGCATGAAACGAGTTCATGAAAATGACTCCCATTGTGCAATCGGTTTTACACAAAAGTATTAACTTTGATTTCTTTGTAACCGTATCTTGGCAAAAGACTTTGTTTCTAAAATGTACAAAAAAGTACACTTAAGGGGTATAAAACAATCTATGACTTAATCAGTGTTAAATAAATCCATATAAGTAATACCTTTCATACATGTACATGCAACAACTAATAAAGAAAATTTCTACATCCAGCGTCTTTTGACACTAAAGCATGATTACATATGGCTGTCTGGAATTTTGGAAAAATTACAGGATGGTTGTATAATTTAATGGAAACTTTGTCCTCTATGGACGTGAGATCAGGGTCTATACTGTTTTGTAGACATTATCTGTATAACATACAAGACTGTGGAGCCTGATCATTGGTGTAGCAAGAAATTCGGTCCCCACTTGACCCCCGAAAAACTTAATTCTGGGTCCCCTTCCCAATAAAAAAAAAGGTTGTTTGATGTGAATCTTGGGCCATAACTGGGACTCGTCCCCCCACCCGGGAACAGTTGTGGGGGTTGCTTGGGCTGTTGCTACGCCACTGACCTTGATAGATTTGCCAGTACATTATGCAATGACAGACTCTGTATATGCTGTTTGTAAGACATCATCTGTACAACATTATTCAACGACAGATCAAAATTGTATATTTATATGCACGCTTTGACTGTTATTATCGTCAGTGATTGCCTGCAGGCTCTTTATCTTGTGAAATCAAACTGCTGATAATTACACACAAACGTGCAAAATGTTTAAATTTTTCTCTGCAATGGAAAGTCTATTCCAACCTTGCACGTGACACGTTGAGGTAAGTACCACTTCACTATCCAATACTGCACAAAGAGTAATGCGAACTAAACTGTGTGAGCAAACCAAGTCCACTTTTTCATTACAAACAACACAAGTGATAATTCTGCAAGATCAACTAAAATATATGAAAGAGCACCTTGAACAGCACACTACACACCAGCCCGTTTTGAATAGTCCTCTTTGCAGACAACTCAACATTTTTGTGCAGAAACCACTTTTCTTTGTCAGTGACTTTGACTTTTGATGTTTTGACTCCCAAATCGATAGGCTTCTTCCTTACACCATGTGCGAGTCATTAACCGGTTTGGTCGAGGTCTATGATCTAGAAGTAATGTTATTGTGTCAAAACCATTTTTTTTCTTTCAGTCAGTTGCCTTGTCCTTTCACTATTTAATCCCCAAATTGATATGCTTTATCCTGACCCTAAGTGCAAGCCATGCAAAACGTTTGGTGTATGTGATGCATAACTAATGTTATGTTGTGGAAAACCATTTTTTCTTTCAGTCAGTGACCTTGACCTTTTTACCCCGAAATTGATAGAGTTCTTCGTTACCCTGTATAAACCTTCCACAAAGTTTTGTTAACAACAGGCTATGGAGAACTCAAGTTATTGTGCTAAAAACAATTTTTTCCCCTTTGTTGGTGATGTTAACCTATTGACCTCAAAATCAATAGGGCCCTTCCTTACCTCAAGTGCAACCCATCCTCAATGTTTGGTAAATGTGGATGGTAAGAAACTAGAGTTATTATGCAGAAACTATGTTTCTTTTTTCAGTCACATGGACCTTAGCCTTTAGTTTTTGACACCAATTGGATTTTCTTACCTTAAGTGCAAGTCATCCACAAAGTTTGGTAACTAGATGGTCGAACAGCTCTAGTTCTTGTGCAGAAACCAAACTGGTAAGAAACAGGCATCGTAATACGTTCAGCCGGTGGGCATATACAAATGTTTGAGAGAAATGGAGCTTTGAGCTATTAGAATATAGTAGTGACACACAAAAACAGACCTAGGAATTTTAGCAGTATGGATTAACACACCTAGGAATTTTAGCAGTATGGATTAACACACCTAGGAATTTTAGAAGTATGGATTAACACACCTAGGAATTTAGCAATATGGATTAACACACCTAGGAATTTTAGCAGTATGGATTAACACACCTAGGAATATTAGCAGTATGGATTAACACACCTAGAAACTTTAGCAGTATGGATTAACACACCTAGACATTTTAGCAGTATGGATTAACACACCTATTAATTTTAGCAGTATGGATTAACACACCTAGGAATTTTAGCAGTATGGATTAACACACCTAGGAATTTTAGCAGTATGGATTAACACACCTAGGAATTTTAGCAGCATGGATTAACACACCTAGGAATTTTAGAAGTATGGATTAACACACCTAGGAATTTTAGCAGTATGGATTAACACACCTAGGAATTTTAGCAGTATCAATTAACACACCTAGGAATTTTAGCAGTATGGATTAACACACCTAGGAATATTAGCAGTATGGATTAACACACCTAGGAATTTTAGAAGTATGGATTAACACACCTAGGAATTTTAGCAGTATGGATTAACACACCTAGGAATTTTAGCAGTATGGATTAACACAACTAGGAATTTTAGCAGTATGGATTTTCATTCAAGTCAAAAAACTATTTAAAAGAGAGATTAGAGGGACTTTTTTTAAATCAGAATTACAGTTCAATATAATAAGTAAAACCTGTAACCAATTTATATAGGGACTTTATTTAAATGAGGATCACAGTCCAATATAATTGGTAAAACCTGTAACCAATTTATATAGGGACTTTATTTCAACAAAGAGCAATCCAATATAATAAGTAAAACCTGTAACCAATTTATATAAGGACTTTACTTTAAAGAGGATCACAGTCCAATATAACAAGTCAAACCTGTAACAAATTTATGTAGGGACTTTAGCAGTTAAGGGAGGGGGGGGGGTAAATAGGCCCAAGATTTTCCAGGTGGGCACTATAGGCCCAAACGGGAATGGAATATGGGGCCTCTACAGGCCCAAACGGGAATGGAATATGGGGGCCTCTACAGACCCAAACGGGAAAGGAACGGGAAAAGGAAACAAGGGAGGAAGGGAGGGAGGGATAGAAGTATGGCAATAATGAAAATTAATCTTTTCTTGTTTAATGAGTGGCCCTGAAAAGGGCCGTTGGAGTCATGTGAACCAATTCAGTTAACATAGAAGACATCTCCTGGAGGGTCTTCTTTTCCTTAGACTTCGTCTGACTTCCGGACCGTAAATCAAGACACGCTTCAAGCATCCTTGGCGTTCCACATAAATCCTTCGTTTCCAGATAGCGGTCTCGGTCATTTTCGTAATCGCCCATGAGGCCTTGACATACATGGGATAGTCTGGGTCGAAGAGCATTCCCGAGATGTTGGTAGATGACTCTACGCTAGTCCACATCTTTTGTTTTTTCTGGAGTGGTCTTGGAGAAAACCGGTGAAGCTCTATGAGACAAGCGGTGGTATATATAGCCTAAGAGCGGATTGAAATGGATTGAAATGAACTACCAATCCAAGCGCGCGTTACAACCGGGTAGGTTTTTCTTCCAATGGGAAGAGAGCGGGGGTGTGACGTAATCTTGAGTATAAAGGCATCACAGCGTTCGTAGGGTTTTTACTTTGGATAGCCTAAGTATGACGGAGACCACAAAGGCCATGTATTTGAGTGAGCCTGCGACGACGATGACAGCAACGAATGCCGTGTGAACTTCCAACCGGAAGATTTTAATTTAGATTTTGGGGATTTTTGTCTTCTTCTCAATAATTTGTACCTGAAACTACCACGACTGCTGCTATACCACTAGCCTCTTTGCCTGTCATGGATGATTTCAAAAAGAGGCAGAAAGAAGAATTAGAATTTTTTTTACAGCGTCAGAGAAAAGCCGAAGAAGTTTTCTTCAGCAAGAAGAGGAAAGAAGAAAACAAGAAGAAGAAATAAGAAAGTTAGAAGAGGAGAAGGGTGAAGAACAGAAGGAAGAGAGTGAGGAAAACAAAACGGTGAGTGTGTTACAAGACATTTTAGCGGAGTTAAAAAATCTGAGAAACATGTATCAGATTTCTTTAACACAACCTAAGAGAAAGAGACCATCACGGGCCAAACATTCTAAACCCATCACTACTACTACTACTAGTGAGATGCTACCACCACCACCATCACCATTCACTACTACTACTACCACCAAAGCAGCAACAGGAGATGGAGAAATAGGAGTTGGTCGTGGAAAGGGATTGAGACAGTTGAAGCTGATCATGTCCAGTCCATAAGTTTGTTTAACAAACAAACACCCCAACGGTCCTTTTCAAAGCCACCCCATTTGCCAAGAAAAGATAATAATCCAATTTGCCAATAAATCAAGTAAAACTTTAAAATCCCATCTTTGGTTTGTGTAAGAGTGAGTGTGCGCATGCGTCCATACTCTAAAAACAAAAAAACAAAAAAAAAAAAAAAAGAAACTTTTTTTCCATTCTGGTCTATTCTCTTTTTTTTTTTACAAAAAAATCACAATGAACATAACACCACACTCAAAAAAGTTCATCGTTCACTGTTTGTCTCTCTTTTTCTTGAATTTCTTCACAGGGATCAGGGCTCTTTTTCTTCTTCTTCTTTCTCACTGTCTTCCAGTCGTCTAGCTTTCTTGCTTTTCTTGACGATGGGGATAGGTTCTTCTTCTTCTTCTTCTTCTGCGACTGAAGAACGCTCTGCTTCCTCCCTCTCTTGTAGGTTTTCTTGTTTCTGAGGACACTCCGAAGACCAATGTCCTTTTTCTTGACAATGATAACAGGTATCTTTCGTTTTGTCTCTCTTTTCGTTTCTTTGATTTTGTTGACGTTGTGGACATTCTGGAGCCCAATGTCCTTTCTCTTGGCAGATATAGCAAGTATCTTGACTTTTACCTCTCTTTCGTTTTCTTTGAGGACAAAATGAAGAAAAATGTCCTTTCTTTTGGCAGATATAGCAAGTATCTTGACTTTTATCTCGAGCGCAGTAGTTTTGAAATTTGTTGTTTTCTATAGCCATATTGTATTTGCCAGGGTTATGAATTCGATTATAGATTCTTGACTTTTCCATCTTCACAGTTTGAAAGTGGAATCACGAATACTGATTCTGAGGGTAAGAAGGTCTCTCTATATATAGTCTCCCTGTGTGAAACTGAATCAGATTCTAATCAGACATCAAGATGAAAAGATCACGCCCAATCTATGAGAAAACAGAAGAAGAAACGAAGAGGCCACGACGACGATGACTTTCCGTGCCGCCTGAAACACCGCTTGCTGAAGTGCTAGCTTAAGTTCATGCTAGCGACTTCGAAGAAGAGACGAGTGAGCCTGAAACCATACCACCTTCTACCCAACCCAAAGAATCCAGAACCCATGACCAAGAAAGTCCTACCGTGGCTCCCGAAAATTACTATCGGATTCGAGACGCAAAAAATGACCTCCAGAAAATTTAGAACCACGGCATACACTTACACGGTTCGCTTTAAAGACTTCAAGTCCGAAGTGCCTCCCGAGAAAGCTGCAGGGTTCATTACCCATTTGTGGGATTCTGTGTTACAGAACTTTAAACAACAATGCGGAACCAAAGAGGACGATCGATTGAGACTGTCCATCCATCACGACAGTTTGAAGTCGCCCGTTTGGATCGAGTTCAGCACCCCGGCAGAATTAACACCAGCCAAAGTCATGACCAAAATCGAACACGTTCAACAATCCAACGAAGAGTTTGCCATCACGGATGGAAAGGCTACACTTCACATGACTCACGTCTCCCCTCCTCGAGGTAGCAGGAAAGCGTTACTGGTGGACGACCATCGTAGTACCAAACACAGTGTCGTCCAAATCGACAATTCTCAGGACCAGATGTGCTTGGCTCGGGCCATCGTGGTGGGGCGAACGTATGCCGACAAGAACGAGACTTCATAATGGAAAAGAGCCTAGAAGAACATAAGACAATCGGACAGACCCCAACAAGCAGAACTCCTGTTACGACAAGCAGGCATCCCCAAAGACACCGTGTGTGGCATTTCTCAAATGCAACAACTTCAAGACGTCTTGGCTCCTGGCTACACCTTGAAAGTACACCCTCAAGAAGTGCGCGGAGATCTGCTGTTTCGAGGACCCGATTTCCCCGAGGGAAAATATATTCACCTCTATTACCATCGAGAACATGCCATCACCAGTATCACAGGATTTCTAGGATACTCTTACTATTGCGAGAAATGCGAGCAAGGATTTAACAGTCGAGAGCGACACATTCATTGCAGTGAGAGATGTCGGGGTTGTTTAGCTGCCAAGCCGTGCCTTCCTGAACAACACGTCCATTGTGAGACGTGTCGACGAACTTTTGTCAGTCCCTCTTGTTACGAACAACATGGCAGGACACAAGGGCACCAACAAAAATGTGCTTGCGACTTACTTAAATTGTGCTCCACGTGTGGACACCTGATTCAAACCAACGACCCCAAGAGACACACTTGTACCGGTAAGAAAAGATGCCACATTTGTGACCAGATGGTGGATTATGATCATCAATGTTTCATGCAAAAGTACGACAATACACTAAAGAAAGAATTAAAGAGGGATCAGAACAAGAAGAAGAACAAGAACAAAGTGGATTTCATCTTTTTTTATTTTGAATGCATGCAAGAAACAGGCATTCACATTCCAAATTTCTGCGTCGCTCATCGGGCTTGTGAGAAGTGCATCCAAGAATCTATCCATTTTCACTGTCCTCATTGTAGTAGGATTCCAGGAGGACGTGAAAAAATCTTTCGTGGTCCTAACACTTTGCCCGAGTTTGCTGAATGGATTTTAGACCCTACCGACGACATTTGGAGCGAAGAGGACATTCAACGTTACTTAGACTGTCATCGCTATGCGACCGTCATGGCTCACAATTTCTCGGGATACGATGGACAGTTTTTGTTAAAATATTATTCGCAACAAGGTACCGAATGCCCTAAAGTCACCATGAACGGAGCCAAACTCATCTACATGCAAGTGGGACAAGTGCAATTCAAAGATTCCATGAGTTATTTAGCCATGCCTTTGAGTCGAATGCCTAAAACATTTGGTATGACGGAAATGGCCAAAGGATATTTTCCCCACTTCTTCAAAGCCAATCAACACTTCGTGCTACCGCATTTGCCTGACGTTGACTATTACGACCCCGATGGAATGCACCCCGAACACCGAGAACCCTTTCACGCTTGGTACCACGCTCACCATTCAGAACCGTTTGACTTCCAAGAAGAAATGTTAAAGTATTGTCGATCCGATGTGGACATTTTACGCCGTTGCTGTGGAAAGTTTCGACAGTTATTTCTAGATCAAGGAGACATCGATCCTTTGAAGGAAGTGTGATCCCTACCCAATGCCTGTACCTTAGTGTACACCAAAAATTTCATGCCCGAGAACGAACTAGCCATCATAGACCCAAATACGTCTCTCTTTGCCAGTCGTCAATACTCGGCCAAAGCTTTACGTTGGCTCCATTACTTGAGTCAAAAGGAAGACAAATGGATACAACATGCCAGAAACGGAGGAGGAGAAAAGAAAATAGGCAGTCTTTCAGTGGATGGTTGGGATTTAGAAAACCCTCACACGGTGTACGAATTTCAGGGCTGTTTGTTTCACGGATGCCCTACCTGTTTTCCTAAACGAGACCTGAAAAATCCTCTCACGGGAGCCAGCATGGGAGAGTTGTACGAACACACTTACCAACGACGACTAAAGTTAGAAAGTCAAGGATACCAAGTGGTAGAAATGTGGGAGCACGAGTACGATCGACGTTTCAAAACCGATCCTGAATTTAGGAGCATTGCCGAAAGTTACGACGTGGTCGACATCGAACCTTTGGATCCGCGCCACAGTTTGTTTGGAGGACGAACCAATGCCACTCGTTTGCTGTACGACGTAGACGAATCAAGAGGAGAGGAAATCAAGTACATCGACGTGTGTTCGTTGTATCCTTGGGTGTGCCAATATGCTCGATTTCCGACCGGTCACCCTGAAATCTTGACAGAACACATCGACGTGGAACACATTCGGCAATACGAAGGATTGATCAAATGCAAAGTCTTACCCCCGACCTACTTGTACCATCCTATCTTACCTCATCATTGCCAAGGAAAAGTGATGTTTCCTTTATGCCGTACGTGTGCCGAAACATGCAACCAAGATCACCCCTGTCACCACAAGGAGGAAGAACGCGCTTTGATAGGAACGTGGGTCAGCGCCGAATTGTTTCGGGCTCTGGATCGAGGATACCGTTTGTTGAAAGTGTACGAGATCTGGCACTTTCCAACCACAGCACAATACCAAAAGGACGACGCCTCGAATCCAGGCATTTTCTCGGGGTACGTCAACCAATTTTTAAAACTGAAACAAGAAGCCAGCGGCTATCCCTCGTGTTGTCAGACTCCCGAAGACCAAGTCCAATTCAAAGAAGAGTACCGTGCCGTCGAAGGGATCACTTTGGAAGACGTAGAAAAGAACGAAGGAAGAAGATCGTTTGCCAAAGTCATGCTCAATTGCTTGTGGAGAAAAATGGCACAACGTTCGATCTTGACCAAGACGGAATACTTGACCGATCCTAGTGACTACTTAAAACTGGTGGACGACAAAAGTAAACTGAAGAAACATGTAGAAATCGTCCGTGAAGATTTAATCTTAGTCAATTTCGAAGAAGAATGCAAGTTTGTACACCCGACAAGTTTAGCAAGGTGGTCATTGCAGCCTACGTAACAGCCCATGCTCGCTTGAAATTGTAGGACGAAGCTTTAGAAGTCTTGGGAGATCGTGTCCTG
The DNA here is from genome assembly GCA_029931535.1 of Margaritifera margaritifera. Lineage (NCBI taxonomy): Eukaryota > Metazoa > Mollusca > Bivalvia > Unionida > Margaritiferidae > Margaritifera > Margaritifera margaritifera. The sequence continues at coordinate 2,304,431 of JAQPZY010001445.1, forward strand.
TACTTTGAAACCGACAGTTGTATGTACATCCATCGCCCTGGTTGCCCACATCCTACCATCCAAGGAGATCGTTTAGGAGCCTGGACCGACGAGCACCCTCAAGACACCATTCTGAGTTTTGCCAGCGGCGGTCCTAAAAATTACGGGTACCGATACCGAGACCAACAAGGACAATTTCACACCAAATGTAAAGTCAAAGGATTAACCCTGAACTATCGAACCAGCCGAGTGGTCAACTTTGAGGTTTTGAAAAATGCTTTGCTGTCTGGACAAGTGGAAGACTTTCGAGTGCAAACGTTAGAACCTCACAAGATCGTACGGTTACCTAATCACCAAATCGTCAGTCGCCCTTTATAAAAAGTTTACCAAATTGTGTACCAGAAACGAGTGAGACTTCCAGACCACACCACTTAGCCTTACGGACACGCCGATCTTCAGTATAAAAAAGGGACCACTTCCAAGCCTAACCATTCATTAGGACTTCCAACGTTGACCGAGCAAGAAGACAAAAGATGAAGAAGATGATGAATGCTCATACCACCCACCCACTGAGTGAGGGATCTACTGTGAACTCCAAGTGCGATCACGACCTGGAGTGCGATGCGGTGCCATGCGACGAGACGGATGCCGTTCGCTTTGACATCAGCGATGATGCTGTGCGTGTGCCTTACCGTCCCTCTAGCGATGCAGGACGCCCTATCTTCTTTATTGGGAATGCGAAACGTATCCCTACTTGTGTATGCCATCCCTACATGGGTAAAGAATTGACGATACCTGTGGTTTTGCCTGGCTATTCCAAGTTTAAAAAGCGACTCCAGACGTTCCAAGAGAGGTGGCCTAAATATCTGCAAGGACCTACTCCCAATGCTTTAGCCAGATCTGCATTTATCTACTTGGGGGAAGGAGATAAATTTGTGTTTCAGTTGCGGTGTGAGACTTCACCAATGGGAGCCTAACGACTCAGCTTACTTCGAACATGCCAGATGGTCTCCGCACTGTCAGTACTTGCCTTTTGTTGGTGAAGAGTACGGGTACGATGAGCCGGATGCCAGTTCCAAGAAGTAACATGTCGGATGATACTTTACAATGGTACATTCGTGGTTTGCCTTGGGAGCTGCGACAACGCATTTGCCAAGAATTGGTCCAGATACAAGTGAAACGTAAAGAACAGTTACATCCTTTACGGCACAGACAATTTAACCAGTGGTATCTGAATGCTATAAGAAGTTGAATTGCTTTGAAAATATTCAAATGGTCAGACATTGATCAAATAAGAAATTGGGCTCGTCAGAGATTGGATGGCACCACCTACAATGTGGGAGTGATACACAAAATTCTATGGAACGAAGTGGAGGAAAAAATAGTGATCAACTTTGAAGAATACCAAAAACGTTTACAAGAAGTGTTACCTCAAGATGAAACGCCTTTACGTCGTCTGAGGTGTAAGGTATTCAGTGAACATCTTGGAAAGCCTGAAACCACCGATTCCAATTGTCAAGTGTATGACTATTTCGTCACCAAGAAAGTTGTGCTTGTGAATGACTAGTTTAGAAGAGCGCATTCGTGGCTTGCCTTTGGAGCTGCGAGAACGTATTTACAGAGAGTTTGTCAAGATACAAGTGAAACGTAAACTCAAAGTCATTTCTCGATTTTTAAGCTATGCTTACTTCCAAACTGTAAGAAGAGTGATTCTGGGGAGAACCTTTCATAGTAGGTACCCGGGAGTAGTCTATCACAAAAGATACCAACCTTGGGAACCTGGATATAAAAACCCACCATGACAGGACCGTTGTCTTCACTCGTGAAACGTATTCCGTGGAAGAAAGTCAACGATCGTGTTCAGACCTTAGAGGATTATAAACACTTGATACAAGAACTGTTTCCATTGAATTATGCCGTGTGTGTCTTCGTGACCAATTCCAGGACATTCGTTGTGGACTTTTTTTGAGGACGAGTGTTGGTTATGGGTGATTCATGAACGGTACAACCAAAAACCATGACCATTCATGCTTTATCGGCACACGAAAGACAAATTGTGCTCAAAGTGTTGAGACTTGTGATGAACACGAGTTGTGTACCTCCGTGTGAAAAAGACATTAGTCAAACTTTATCTACCCTTCACACGTTTCAAGAAGTGTGCATCGCTAGTTGGTTACACCAACAACTTTACGATTGGAAAGATGTACGTGACTGGAAAAGTATTGGTTTCGATGCTTGGCTACAAGAAGTGGCACAGTTTGCCAAAGACCTGGCACGTCACTAAGTTTCCAAGACCCAAAGAAGTCAACCACTTGAAATCCAAGTTCACCACCATGACACTCCAACCTAAAAAAGAAAAAGAAGACCACACCGTCGTCGTCGTACAAATGGAAACACCTCAAGAACAAACCCCTTTCCGTCAAAGACATTTCATTCTTCCACCACGACAGAGACCAGAATACCACCAGTGCGTGTGCACTCCATTCGTAAGACACACCTTCATCCAGAATGTTGTACATTGACTTGATTATACAAAACTTTGATTCTTTTACTGATAGTCTTATTGTTGTACCTCACTATTTTTGCGGTATGCATTTTTGTCCTTCATGACTTGTAAAATATGGTTTTTTTTGTGGTTGTTTTACAAACAATAAACGTGTATGAAACGTATAAAATGTCTTGTGTCTTTTGTCTTCTTCTCAAAATTCTTCCTACCTCAGTCATGGCTGCATCTTCTTCCTCTGCCTCGTCTGCCTCTTCTGTGGTCAAAGTGATCGACGAAAAGTTAGATAATCCCAGTTGGGAAGCTTTGTATCTGCGCCATCCTTTTTACATGTTGATTGCTGGACCCAGTGGTTCAGGCAAAACCGAATTTGTCAAACGTTTGATCGAACACAAATCTCATCTGTTCGATCGTCCACGTCAACGCATCGTGTGGTGTTACAAAGAGTGGCAATCGTCTTACACGTTACTTCGTGAAAGTCAAAGAGAGGCCATTTCGTTTGTGGAAGGCATTCCTCGCGAAGACGATGGGATCGTGTCTGACGTGAGTCAAACACATCTGGTCATCTTCGACGACATGTTAGGAGAAGACGAAGTAGAAATTAAACTTTGGTTTACACGAAAAGGACATCATCGGAATGCCAGCATCATTTACATTACTCAAAATTTATTTCAACAAAGTAAAGCCCATCGGACCATCAGTCTCAACGCTCATTACGTGGTGTTGTTTAAAAACCCCAGAGACAAATCTCAAGTGCAAGTGTTAGCCAAACAGTTAGGCACTCCTTGGCTGAATTATGCGTACGACGATGCCTATCAAACACCTCATGCGTATTTACTCATCGACTTAAAACCTACCACTCCCGACTATTTGAGATTTCGTACCCAATTGTTTCACCATTGGTGCCAAGAAGGAGGTCCCGTCATTTACACCTCCCCTTCGGCCACTCTCTGAAAGGAAAAAACTATAAAAACATCTACTGCGTCATTTCTTTCTCACAGTCTTCGAGATGACATCCTTTCAAGCTCATCCTTCTGCCAAATTGATTCGTGCCTTTTATGGCATCAGTCGCGAAAAAAATGCACAAGTCCGTACCCGTTTGTTAGAAGTTAGGCTCAAAGAAGTGTTACGATGGTTTACTTTGACGGCACGTCAATTACTGCAAGGCATCATTCACATCCCTCATCAAACCCAACGTTTTTTTCAAAAACATAAAGTGGCGTTGTGGACTAAAAAGCAAATCATTTTGACCCCTGGAGGTAGCGGTTCTTTAGAAGGGGTCATGATTCGTTCACTTTTGAAATGGGATCCTAATGCTCAAACCAAAAAACTAAAAACCAAAAAGAAAAACCTCAAGAAGAAAAGCCCTAAGAAGAAGAAAGCCTCCCAGAAAAAGAAAAAGAAAAGCCCTGCCAAGAAAACACCAACCACAGCGACCCGCAAGAGATGTACTGCTGCGAGGACGCAAACGTACACCCGCAAACCACGACAGGTAGCAGTGACGAGGTCTCCTTCTCTTCCGTCCACTTCTTCTTCGTCTTCGTCCCCCTTCGTGATGATGCCTGCCAAACCGGACTTAAGACGAGTGTTTCCTAATTTGATGCAAAAATGGAAACCCATTTCGAAAGTCACCACTCCGGGACCCTCGACTTCGGCTGGTCTGGCCACTGCAGCAGCCGCTAACAAAGTACCGTCCCCTAAAACCAAAGTCCAAGAGAGAACCGGTATGTTACAAAGTTTAGTGGATTTATCCAAAGAAGAACTGAGACGATTTAGTCCGTTGAAAACACCTTAACGTCGAGTGATGCCTGTCATGAAGATGGTACGTCGTGCAGACAATCAGTGGAGACGTGTTCCAGTATAAAATAGAAGTGTGACCTCCCAGACACCACAGTTCTATTTTTCGCTCCTGACATCTAAGATGACTCCCAAACGTGCACACCACCACCACCAAAAGAAGAAAGGCAAAACCAAAAAAGGACTTCCACCTCGTCTGGCTAGACATTGGGACGTCTTGTCTGTCCTGACCAAATCCAATCCTTCCATGTGAAAACAACTCATTCAAACAGCCCCTAAAGAAATCATCGATACCGTGTGTGAATGTTGTTTGAATGTCTTGAAAGGAACGGTACCTTTGTCCAAGATACAGAAACAGAAATTAGGCAAACATCGGAACGTTCTTCGCCAAATGGACCAAAAAGAAAATACCTCTCCAGCAAAAGAAAAAAATGTTGGTGCAACGAGGAGGATTTCTACCCATGCTGATAGGACCGTTGTTAAAAAAAGCGGCTCCTTTGTTAGGAACGATTGCTGGACCGCTTTTAGGAGGTGTCATGCGATAAAAGGACGGGAAGATTAAAGAAGATAAAAAGGACACCCTTCTCTGGAAAGACCACACACTTGTACCTTTGGATGAGATGGAAGGACGAAAACTGACTTTAGTTCCTTACAAACGATGGATAGAATTTCATCGTTGGAACGAACAACGGATACCTCATTTACCTCCCAATCCCAATCTCCAAGAGATGTCACAGTTACAACAAGAATTACAAGCGCTGATGGATCAAAGCGATTTGTCAGAAACAGAAAAATCGCAACGGTACGGCCAACTCTTGCAACGTCTTCAACTCTTTCACCGAAAGCTGTAGATGAAACAGCTCAACCCACTCTGAGAGATTTCAAATCCCTGATGAAAAGCCAACCTAAAGTCACTACCACTAAAACAGACATCGCCGCGGGGACGACAGAAGAAGACGACGAGCCTCAAGAGGTGTTTCAAACTCCGTCTGCTCCTTCCATCTCTAGTAAGATTGCCGCGGCCTTGTTGACACCCTCACCTACCCTTCATCGAGAAAAAATGAAAGATTGGGTTCATAAGAGGATGTCCACTCCTTCTTCAGCAGAAGAAAAAGAGAAAGAAAGAAAGACTGAAGTGAAAAAAGACACCACCAAGAAGAAACCTGCCATCACCCCTTCTTCACTACCCACTCCTGTGGCTCGTCGAACGCGTCAAGCCACTTCGTCCAAACCTCACGACACCCAAAGTAGTAGCATCGAACAGTGGGTGACTTATTGAGAAGTCAAACCATGGAGAAATTTTTAGCAAGTCTCTACTACAATCCTGGCCATGCTGCTGGTTACGGAGGAGTTAAAAAATTGTATCGGGCTGCTAAAAGAAAATTAAAAAGTGTACGTTTGCCAGAAGTACAACGATGGTTACAAGAACAATCGACGTACACGTTACACAAACCCATTCGACGAAAATTTTCTAGAAGTCAAACCCAAGTGGAGGGCATCGATCTTCAATGGCAAGCAGATTTAGCCGACGTCTCTCATTTGGCAGCCTACAATCGTGGTCACAAATATTTGTTTTGTGTCATCGACGTGTTTTCCAAATTCGCTTGGGTCGTGCCTTTGACTTCTAAAAGCAGTACCGAATTGGTACGTGCCTTAAAACTGGTCTTGAAACAAAGTTGTCGTCACCCTTTACGATGGCAAACAGACAAAGGCACCGAATTTCTACACCAAGCTTTTCAAAAAGAATTTAAACAAAGACACATTCATTTTTTTACCACCGAAAATCCTGAAACCAAAGCTAGTGTCGTGGAACGTTTTCAAAGAACTTTGAAAGAACGCATGTGGAAATATTTTACACATCAACCCAATCTCAAGTACATCGACGTGATACCACGTTTGGTCAAAGCGTACAATCAATCGAACCATCGAAGCATCGGATGTGCCCCCGAAGAGGTCACCCCTGAAAACGAAGTGAAGGTGTTTGATCGATTGTTTGGTATACCCCAGAGGAGACACCAGAAGAAAGCCCTGCTGCTTCAAACGGAAGATTGGGTTCGCATCGGAAAAAACAAACGCACTTTTGACAAAGGTTATTTACCCAACTGGACTACCGAATTGTTTCGTGTAACTGGACCCGTGCGTGGACGTGATCCTCCCGTCTATAAATTGGAAGACATGCACGGAGAAGTGTTAAAAGGATCATTTTACTTGCCTGAGTTACAACGAGTAACCAAAAAAGAAGACAACTTGTACGACATTGAAAGCATTCTCGAACGAAGAACACGCAAAGTGGGCAAACGTCGAGTCGAAGAAGTCAAAGTACGTTGGAAAGGATATACTCCTAGTTTTGATTCTTGGATTGCCGCTTCCCAAGTCGTCGACTATAAAAAGAAGAAGTAACCAACATGCCGTTCAACACAGCCACGACCTCTACTCCTTCGCAGAGTTCTTCTCTTCAAGAATTACAAAAACAACCTTTGTGGGTGTGGTGCGGAGAACGTGTGCCTAAAAATCAAATCGTCTTTTTCTGCCAAATCTTTGCGGTGTATTGTCATCGGAGCAGCCATTGCCAATTTGAGTTTGCAACAAGGGGACAAACAATTGTGGACCATTTTACTCAGCAGTTGCATCGGTTATCTTCTACCCAGTCCCTCCTTGAAATTTACGACGACGGACAGTCACAACAACAACAACAGCCACCACAACGGTACGGCCAACCCCAGTCCACCTTCTTCCAGTCACCACAACACCAGTCCTCTTTTGGAACCGTTTGAACATCATTCTCCTGTACACTCGAGTGACTCCTCGGATAGCAAAACCCTCGAACTACTATGAATGACCAATTTTATTTAACTTTACCTAGTGACAGTTCCATGGATGTGTTTCCCAACAACACCTTATGTTGTTTCATGGCCAAATTACCTCAGTCCATCCAATTTGATCACGAAGCTCATTGGGAAGTGGCTTTGGTAGAAATCATTCATCCTATGCAAGTCCAAAACATCGACAAAGATCAAAACACTTTCATCGCGGATATCTTGAACGAGGAAGTGCAACAACACTTGGACAAATTTCAACCTGGCTTTTACGAATCCAAAGAGGTACCAGATAAAAATTCTCCCTTGACGACCTATACCATGAGAATTCCTGAAGGGTATTATTTTAGTGGACGACATTTGGTGGACACCATTGCGGCCATCTTCGAGGCTCAATTTGCCAAAGCCTTAGAAAAAGCCAATAAATCGGTACAGATCAATTACCATCCTGTGGCACGCCATATCGTCTTGCAATTTTCGAACGCAAAAACCTTAGCCATCACTTTTTCTCCTGGGTTGTATGCTATTTTGGGTGGGAACAAATTCTTACTCAATAAAAAATTCCAAAGCAACTTAGATTTTGCCAAGGGTTTTCATCACCCTATAGAATTGAATTTTGGACTGAATTTAATGTTTGTGTACTTGAATGTGGTGGAATACAACATGGTTGGAAACACAGCCGCTCCGTTACTGAGAGTCATTCCTTTCAAAGTGGATTCTGCTGTTGCCGCGTACGAAGAAGGTGGAAACACGTATCACGTTCACCGTAAATTTGTACACCCTCATTATCTTCCAGTCAACAAATCGTATTTTGACAGTGTCAACATTAGTATAAAAGGAGATTTGGGACAAAATGTTCCATTCATTGACAAAGGAAAAGTCACGGTGAAACTACATTTTCAAAAAAGGTTCTCCAGCGAATTGTAACATAAAAAAAAATGTATCCGGTGTACCACGGAGTGGCTCGACAACGAGGACACAGTTTAGGAGATATGTTAAAATCTGCTTTTCAGACGGTAGCCCCCATTTTGAAATCTATGGTGACTCGAGGATTGCATGCCTTAAAAGATGCCGCTTTGACGCAAGAAAAAGAATTTCTGCAAAACGTCCTCATCGACAAACAAAATCCAAAAGAAGCCTTTATGAGAGCAGGAAAAAATGTGTTGCTGCAAACTGGCAAAGATCTTTTAGCTCGCCGAGAGACTCCTATAAATGTACTTCACACTTCTGGTCCTGGCATTACTTCTTCCTTCACTCCACAGCAAAGACAAGGCAGAAAGAGACGACGTCGACCTCCCTTCAGAGCTCATAAAACACACAGTGTTCCAAAAAAGAATAAGAAAAGAAGAACGGTCAGAAAATTAGACGTGTTTGATTACTAAGCCATTGAAAATGATGCACCGAGATTCTTGCGAATGTACAAAGTCAGAACTGGATCTGTTTACCATGCCCCCCCAACCCCCACCATGATGATGATGCAAGAATCCCAATGGGTGGAATTTCATCCTGTATCGTCTTTGACGGCTTCAGCTCCTATCGAATTTGAAATCAAAGGACAAATCAAAGATTACATCGATCTGAATAGCAGCCACTTGTACTTGAAACTCAGTGATCAAATCGGACAACAGCAATCCTGGGGCCGATGCCAGAGTGGCACCCGTCAATAATTTCATGCATTCCTTGTTCAGCGAAGTGGATTTGTACTTGAATAACAAACTGGTCAGCAGCAGCATGGATACTTACCCTTACCGTGCTTGCTTGGAAAATCTCTTGACGTACGGAAAAGAAGCCAAGAACACTCATCTGGATGCTTGCGTGGTCTGGAAACCTGACACTTGGGAAAATTTCAATGACACAGACTTGGCTGTAGCGGCGGCTGGTGATAATCCAGGAGATGAGCATAATGAGGGATTTAACAAGCATCGAAAGAAAATCTTACAAGGGTGCAGTTTAGAACTGATGGATCGTTTACATTTGGACATGTGGTTGCAAGACAAGTATTTGTTTAACGGAGTGGATATACGCCCGAGACTGAATCGAAGTAGTGCCGTCTTCCATTTGATGGCTAATGTCAACGAGTACAAAACCATCATCGAAGAAGCCAGACTTTACGTGCGCCGTGTGGAAGTCTTACCTAAATTAGCCAACGACATCAGTCAAACTTTGAGCAGAACCACCGCCCGGTATCCTGTGCGACGAGTGGAAGTGAAAACGTTTACCATAGCCACTGGACTCAGATCCAAAGTCGAAGATCACGTCTTCCAAGGACAGCTCCCCAAACGTTTGCTGATTGGCATCGTTAGTAATGCAGCCTTCAACGGAGTCCACAACGAAAATACGTACAACTTTCATCACTACAACGTCTCCAAGATAGAAGTCAGTCGAGATGGCAAGACATTGTGTACCAGACCTTTTGAACCTAACTTTGGCAACGTGAAAAATTAGTTGCGATCTTACTTAGCCCTGTTTGAAGCCACTGGACAGTTAGGCACCAACACCAGCCACTGCATTTCGTACGAAGAATATGCAGGAGGATATGCGTTGTAGGGGATTTGATTTCACTCCTGACCAAGGCAGCGATGAAGGACATTTCCACCCTATAAAATCAGGCCAACTTCGTGTGGAACTTCAGTTTGCATAACCTCTACCTCACACGGTGAACGTCGTCTTGTATGCAGAATTTGAAAATACTCTTGAGATCAATAGTTTGAGATAAGTGATTCTAGACTATTAGAAGAAGAAAAGAAAAAAAGATGCAACACGAAGAACCTATGGAGATAGACGAAGAAGATGAGGGATGTTGTGAAGCACAGCAGCAGGAGTCACTACTCTCTACCACTGATGATGAGGTAATTCATCCAGAACCGCAAAAAGAAGAAGAGAACAATAGTGTACCCAAGTTTGCTGGATTTATGGCTTGTCGATGGCCAGAACAAGAACAACATTTAGTCTGATGTTATGTTACTGAATTGGCTTAAAGAATTACCACCCTGACCCGAGAACATTGTCATGGATGTCAACTCGATCATCCCAGCCAGAAACAACACGACAAATGTATGATGATGACTGCAGAAGAAAAAATGGACGAATATTTGGAGGACGCTTGGTCTCAGATCTCGGAAGAAAAGGTGTTGAGAAAATGGTATAAAGACCTGCAGAATTCTTCTTCACCTCCACTCACTCCTCTGGAGATCAAACTCATCAAAGCTCTCTTGCAACAGCGTACAGAGACCCGCCATGATTCGTCGTGGACTTACTTGACAGATCAATTCAAGCATAAAGTCAAGTGTGAAATGACGACTTATTATTACCTGTGAACCAAGAAAAAATGGATACCTGGGAACTTCATTACCTGTTGACTCGCAGTTCGTAAACTTCGTCTTGGAATCCTGTGGTGTGTGCCAATGATGAACTTCCCCATCGCAAACCTAAAGACGTTCATGCCTATGTCATCAATACCGACGACAGTCATCGACCAGGAACCCATTGGGTGGCCGTGTACTTTCCCAACGATCACCGTGTGGAATATTTTGATTCTTATGGATTACCTCCTTTGGACGATGACATCATCGACTTTATGAGAAGAAATGCTGTCTCCACTCGATTCAATAATGTCCGATTACAAGGATCGGATTCTATAGTGTGTGGACAATATTGTGTACATTTTCTTCATCAACGCAGTCTGGGATATTCCTTAGAACATGTAGTGACTTGTTTTTATAGAGAGTATGCTCGAAACGATGCTGAAGTAGAAAGATGGTTTTGTGAACATTATGGTTATCTCTTGTCTTTAGCTCAGAAACGTAGTGTGCATCAGAATGATGTAGAACAGTGGAAGTTCAGTTTGCCTTCCCAACGTTGTCAACCCTGTAAATACGTTCATGTTTAATCTTGTTGTTTGATGGTTTGCATTTTTATGTTAGAGAAGCTTCTTGTTATTAAAAAATGTTGATGTTTTGAAGAAGAAAAATGGTGTTGTGTGGTGTATTGGATTTGAAAAAAATGATATATGTATAGACTCTATCTCTCTATCGATCTGAGGTCACCGACTCTTTCCCTTCACTATCGATCTGAACCATGTTTTCCATCACGTCCGCACTTCCAGCATATAAAGCGGTGCATTACCCAGTTCAGTCATTGCTGCGATGGAGGGGTGTACTAAATCAGTAAAGTGTCAGGTGTGTTGCAAACTGTCAACACACCTGACCATAACATTAGTGTGCTCAGCACACACTGAACCCCCCTATGCGTGCTTCGCACGCTGTGGGGGTAAATAGTCGTACATGCCCGAAGGACCAACACGACTTTAATTCAAGTATCAATCAATCAATCAGTTCAGTCACTCTCGTTGACTCGTCAATATCTCAACAACATGACTGCTAAAATTAGCAAGTTGAACGAAGCGATGGTGAACATGCAGAGGGTGAGGCATCATTTGCTTCAGAACAACCCTTAGAAGAAGACGATGATCTTCCTGCAAATGGCTCAAGATCTGGTGGAAGAAGTCCTTAGAGAAGAAATCATCAGGGACAGAACAGAATGGGAGGAGAGACAAAGACTGCAGCAGCAACAGCAAAGACAACAACAGCAGCAGCAGCTACAACTCTTGCAGCAGCTGAAACTACCAGACGGAGAAGTCACCTGTAAAATGGACTGTTATGAGTTTGCCTTCTCTTTCATCCGAAAGAGAGCTTGTCCTACAGCCAGGAGACCAGTGGCGAAACGTGGCAGTCCTGCTGCGGCTTCCGCTACTACTGCTACTATAAGTTAAACATAACTCTTAACCCCAACGGCCCTTTTCAGGGCCACGTAGATCTCTAGAAAAGATAACCACTCTCAGAGTGCCTAAAAAATTTTGTGTTTGTGTGTTTGTGTTTGTGTTTGTCTTCCCACTCCAAAACAAAATCCCATTCCCTGATATGTGTTTGTATAAATTGTGTTTGTGTTTAATAAAAAATAAAAAATTTAAAAAAGGATTGTGTGGTGTGTGTTTGTGTTTGTGTTTTGATAAAATTTTAAAAAGTATTTTCTTTTAGGTCCGCGTACTGGGTCTGTTTTTTTTGGTAAGGGTGGTGGAGTGCAGAATCCGCGAAGCATAGAATGACGTCATAGGGATGACGTCAGATGCGAGTAGTGTGGTTGATGTTTTTTTAAGGTGCGAGGGATGTTTTCCTTCACGTCCGCGCTTCCCACATATAAAGTGACGCCTTCCCCGGGTTGAGCTACCCACGTTTTATTTATGAAGATGAACAAAACAGAAATTATAAGACAGATCCGAGTGCATCTAGAGGTAGCATGGCACCTACTAAGGGAAGTGGAGAAGAGGGAGGAGGAGGAGAGAGAGAAGAAGGAGCCCATCAGGCCGCATCAGATGATGACGGACAATTGGGAGTGTGAAGCGACCCATCATCCGTCGGGTTTCCTTATCTCCAAGAAACAACGACAACGGAGCAGTAAAGCTAGATTGAGTTGGAGCTGTGCGGCCGTTTAGGGATGGACCAGGGAGGTACCCACACCTTTAGATACACTTAAAAAACCCAAAGGCCCTTTTTCAGGGCCTTCCATTTACCAAGAAAAGATTAATCTCAGATTGCCATATGTATGTGTTTCTGGTGTGTGTTTGTATAGTGTGTGTGTTTGTGTTTTGATAAAAAATAAAAAATAAAAAAATGGATTGTGTGGTGTGTTTGATAAAAAATAAAAAAAATGGATTGTGTGGTGTGTGTTTGTGTTTGGATAAAAAATAAAAAAATAAGAATGGATTGTGTGGTGTGTGTTTGATAAAAAAATATATAAAAATTGTATGTAGGGTGTATGTATGTATGTATAAAAATTTTATCAAAAATACTTTCTTTTAGGTCCGCGTACTGGGTCTGTGTTTTTTTTAGGTGTGAAAAGATTTTGTATGCATGTTTTTGGGAAAGGATGTTTTCCTTCACGTCCATGCTTCCAGCATATAATGCAGCGCCTTCCGAAGTCGCACCATTCAACATCATGACTACAGTAGAACTATTGCAGGAAGCCTGGGATGTGATGGTAGGTGTGGAGGCTTTGGTGGAAAGGATGGAGTGTTGGTGGAGATACCCTGCCACCAAGCCATACGTCACCAGCCAAGTAGCAGCTCTGACCTCAGCAAGGAGGTTGGTGAACGATGTCTCGGTGGAGGAATCCCAAACAACTTCCTTGACCCCTTGTCGTGTGGGATTCATTAAAACGAGCCTAGACTTACTGGAAGGGGTGGAGTACTTTCTTCACCAAGTTCAACAAGATGAATGGTTGTATCCACCCCCCAGTAGCGTCAGGCTCGAAGAGGTGAACCTCCACAACGCCAAGTTATTGTTAAAGAAAGTTTTGGAGAAGGAAGTGGCCCACATTAAGATCCTGTGGGCACTAGAAAGAACTAAGAAGGAGCAGGTCAAGAAAGAACAGGAATTCCAGCGCCTGAATTTGAACTGGATGAAAATCCAGGACAAGTTCAGGCGAATGGGACATCGAGACTGGCTGCCGGATTCTTCACCACCACCACTCCAGAAGAAAAAGACCAACACCCTCCTAGGCTTCCTAACCAAATGTTGGAGAAAACATTAACCCACTCCAACGGCCCTTTTCAGGGCCACTCATTTAACAAGAAAAAATTAATTTTCATTATTGCCATACTTCTATCCCTCCCTCCCTCGTTTCCTTTTCCCGTTCCTTTCCCATTTGGGTCTGTCAAGGCCCCATATTCTATTCCCGTTTGGGTCTGTAGAGGCCCCCATATTCCATTCCTTTTTGGGCTTGTAGAGGCCCTATATTCCATTCCCGTTTGGGCCTGTGGAGGCCCCATATTCCATTCCCGTTTGGGCCTGTAGAGGCCCCATATTCCATTCCCGTTTGGGTTGTACTGTGCCCAGCTGGAAAATCTTGGGTTATTTACCCCCCCTTAACTACTGACTTTATTTTAAAAAGGATCATAGTCCAATATAACAAGTACAACCTGTAACCAATTTATATAGGGACTTTACTTAAATGAGGATCACAGTCCAATATAACAAGTACAACCTGTAACCAATTTACGTAGGGACTTTATTTAAATGAGGATCACAGTCCAATATAAGAAGTAAAAACTTGTAACCAATTTATATATTGATAATACCTTTATTCCAAAAAATAAAACTGTACAACACAAGCCATAAGCTATAAGAACAGTTGCACAAGATTTTCCACAGGACTGCTGTAAAAGATTGCTGACTAGACAATATATAAAACAATCAGCCCTTTAAACTTCTAAAAATTCAAACTAAAAGTATGATAAAAAAAAAAGAGAGAGACTGACCATATTATCAGTTACCATACATTTTATCACATTAGTGAAGGTAACAACTTTGACGATCTCATTCCGATTCCTCCTTTATGTTGACAGCTATCCCAGAAATGAATAGGGTGGGTGGGGTGGAAGACACCTCTTTAATGGCCCCAACACTCTTCAAATTTCAAACAGACTGGTCAAGTTAATATACTTAAGACAGTCTGGATTACCCCTACCACCCATATTTAATAAAATTAAGTGAGTTGCAACCAATTCTCCCACCTATCCACTTTTTATTACGGAACAGTCCTGACCATCTTTACCTGTGGCATCTGGCTACAAAACATGGATATCTCTAAGATCATATGGGAGATTCTATTGTCCGAATTAAAGTGTGTATGACTCCACACTTAGCTGCAAAGCCAGTACAGTATATAATACCATATTAAAACCTAATCTAAACTGCTAAAAGGAAGTTAAGGCTATTCTGAATTGCTAAGATATGTGTTTGTAAAACAAGTATGCCACCACTCCACACCCATTCCTTGAAAAATGTTCAAAAATGTGCAAAATAAATTGAAAAATTGAGATATTGGCATTTACAACAGATCAGGTCAAATACAAATATACCTTCCAAATTTTATTTGTCTACCTCAAGTGGATTCTGATTATTCATACTAACAAAGTTTTTGTCAAAAAAGTCCAAGTCCAAAAAGTTTAAAAATGTGCCAAATATTTACTAATTGCAAAACTGACCTAATAAGGTCATCAACATACATATATGAATACAAATATGCCTACCAAATGCAATTTGTCTCCTTCAAGTGGTTTTTTCTTAATTGTACTAACAAGGTTTTTGTCAAGAAGTCTGAATCCAACTAGCTTAAAAAGGTTTAAAAAAATTTTAAAAAATCAGGAATGGCCTGAAAATCTAATCAGTTTATCTACATATGGATACAAATATACAAGAAAAATTTCATTTGTCTATGCCGGATGACCAACTAAGATGGGGTGGGTGGGTGACAAAATACATCTGCTGCAATAGCTAACATTTATTGCGAATGATGTGTGTTAAATGACACCTTCTAGTGATGATGTCTAATTATACCATGTTTCATCACTTAAACTCAAAATGCTTTAAAGTTATGGAGTGGAAAGGGAGTGTGTAATAAAAAATGTAAAATACTGAGCAGAGACTTTGACCTTGAAGACAGAACCCCAATGCTGTATGTACTACACCTTCTAGTGATAATACACAAGTATACAAAGTTTCCTCCTTTAATCTCAAACAGCTTTAAAGTTATAGAGCAGAAGGGAATAAGTGATGGAAAACTGAAAATGATGAGCTGTGACTGTGACGTTGAAGATTGCACCCCCCAAGGTGGTATGTGACACATCTTCAAGTGATGATGTACAAACAGCTTTAAAGTTACAGTGTGAAAGAAAAAGGGTGATGAAATCTGAAAATATTCAGCTGTGACATTGACCAAACATAGGACCCTCTATGTGGTATATGATCATGTTCGAACACTGACATAAAGTATACCAAGTTTCATTCCTTAATCTCAAATGGTTTTCAAGTTACAGAATTGAAGTGAAAGTATGATGGATGGAACAATAGAAAGTATGATGGATGTAACAATAGAAAGTATGATGGATGGAACAATAGAAAGTATGATGGATGGAACAATAGAAAGTATGATGGATGGAACAATAGAAAGTATGATGGATGGAACAATAGAAAGTATGATGGCTGGAACAGTGGGGAACAATAGAAAAATATGCAGACTTTAGATAAACTGTTTTAGGTGGAAGACGATGTATAAAGGAGGACATAGACATCATAAAAACTGAATGCACAAGAAGAAATTTGCAAAGTTTTTCAAATTCATATCTTGCAAATCTTACTTTGCGTATTTATGCCATGGTTATAAATTTTGCATATTTAGTCGAAAAAATTTGTCCTACATGTACGAGCACATCACAATTGCCATAGACATATACACAGATAAAAGAATCATTTTTATACAGCAATTTTTAAAATTTATTTTAAAGCTTGGAAAATCCGACCAGAATTTTACAGGTTATTTTCAAAGTAAGCTTATACCTGAAAAAAGCTGAAAATAAATATTCAAAGAATGCCTTTAAGCGGGATTGAAATGAACAAATTGAGTAAAGCTGAACATAAATATTCAAAGAATGCCCTTAAGTAAAATTGAAATGCAGATATGGTAAGTTTTATCTAGAATGCCAATTATAATTGTCCCTGAGAAAAATCAATATTTAAAGTCCCTGAGAAAAATTATTATTGTAATATTTACCAAAGACATGCAAGTTACCAAAAATGGCTACATTTTTCTATTGTAATTTTACATAGAAGTACACATATTTGCAAAACTAAACAGTTTCTATAGGAGACTTCCAAGAAGAAAAACAAGCCCCTCGAAGGGACTGACACACTACTGGTTGAAAAAAATGTCCAGGAATTCAAGATGGGACCATTTGTTCTTTTAACAGCCGAGTGTTGAAACCATCTCTGATACTCTTCAGCGATAACAAAATTTTCAAAATTAGCTGCTGTAGTGGACATACTGTATGTCAGATTGGCAACATCTTCATTTAGGACCAACAAGACATCATAAGAAGTCTTCTGGTGGAAACCCCATGATAATATGACATTTCATTTTGGAAGAGTATTGATAAAAAGATTTTCAAGATGGCTGCCATGGTGGCCATATTGGATATCCGACTGGCACCATTTGCATTTAGTGCCAACTAGATATCATAAGAAGTCTTTTGGCGAAAGCACAATGTCAATATAACCATCCAGCTAGAAGTTGGTTTGGCACATTCTGAAAAGAAATACACAGTAGAATTAAGAGAATGAGCATGAAATATTGGCCACTCAGTGGAAAGTCTTTTATAACATTTGAAAACATAACTGGAAAATAAAATCTTCTGTCAAGTTAACACTTCCTTCAAGGCAGTAAATACATTCTTATATCATCTTGATCAGTCCAGTCTGTCTCTAGCATTGTGTCTTCCTCAAGATTTTGTAATCAATTTAAACTTTTTGTGATGTGACAAATTTTGGGGATTTGGTGTTTGCTAAAAACCACAAATTGAAAAACCCCAACATAAAATGTCTTTGCCATAACTACCATTTCCATCAGAGCTGCCTCCAAAAATAAATCCATGTTATTCTACTTTTTCACTAAATTCTTACAACATTTCTCCCCCATTCCAAAATTGTCTGGCATTCAAGCTTTTTTCGATGAGGATTTGTCATAAATGTGGATTAAGTTTCTGATGAAGGAAGAAATGATGAAGCTAGAAAAGAATTGACTGTTAAAGTTGATACAAGACTCGTGTTCCACAAACGCGGTGACTCTCATGGAGCTATTTTGCCAGACCCAATAACCTCTGTCCCAGACTTTCATAAACTAAATTTTTTTAAAATATTGTTGACCAGGATGAAAAAAAAAATTTCTGCTTAAGTAGGAGAGACAGGCAAGACTTGAACTCCTTGCATCTCAGCATATAAACTGATGCAGAAAATATGTGACTTTTAAAAATGTTAACATTATTTGCCATGATGCCATGAGCTTTGTGCTTAAACAGGTAAAGAGAGGCAAGACAGGAACTCCTAGCATAACATGGCATAAACTAGACCAACTGTGATATTATTCCCAAGTTTCACTCGAATGCAGCGTATCATGGCATAAATCAGACCAACTGTGATACTATTCCCAAGTTTCACTCGAATGCAGCGTATCATGGCATAAATCAGACCAACTGTGATACTACTCCCAAGTTTCACTCAAATGCAGCGTATCATGGCATAAATCAGACCAACTGTGATACTATCCCCATGGCATAAACCAGACCAACTGTGATATTTATCTCAAAGTTTCACTTGAATGTTGCAACTGATGTAGAAGATTTATAACTTCAAAAATGTATCACACAAAACTTTAATACTGTTGATGATGACAATGCCATCGTAGCCTCCAGAAAGTGACTACTGCATCTCATCATGCTTTTACAGGTGGGACCAAAATAATTTCTATTTTTTTTAGATTTTTACCGATAATACAAAAATGAAGAAGCCCAAGTGGGAATGAGATTGCTCACCTGGCTGATATCTACCTAACAGCCAGATGCAAAATGTAGTTGGCCAAGAAATCTGGGTCAGTAGGATACTTTCTTATTATTCTATGGAATGCACGTTATGAAAACAATTGATTTAAGATTCCTCTATTTTTTTGGTATCTTCATCAATATTTAAGGCAAATCATTTGTCCAACATCAAAAGGACTTTATGCCAGGATGATTTCAGTCCAATACAGTTCTATTCTGTTCAGTGAATTCTGAGAAAAAGTCCTTTAAAGGGTTTTTCCTATTTTAGGAGTGGTGGCCATTTTTTTATGGCAGATTGGCATCATTAGTACAACTCTGAAGGACCTTAAAGGCAGAATGGCATCATTAGTACAACTCTGAAGGACCTTTAAGGCAGATTGGAATCATTAGTACAACTCTGAAGGACCTTTAAGGCAGAATGTTTTTTTGTCAAATTTGGTCAAGTTTTGCAGAGCAGTTTTTTTCCTTCTATTTTTGAATAAAGGATGCCAAGTAGTGTATATAAAGGCGGAGCGTGACACAAAACAATTTTGCCTCGTTTTTTCTTAATCATAGAACCATTTGTTTGCGCGATGAAGAGCATTATGATGAAGAAAAAACAGAGCAAAAACGTGGTCAACAGCGCGTTTAAAATCAGTGGAAACAACTCTGGCAAAAACATGTGTAGAACCGTCAAAAATTATTATTAAGTATTTGTTTTAAGGTAAAAAAATCCTCCCATTGTAAATAAAATTTATGATCATCGTCGACGTTTAAGTAAATAAAAAGTCAAGTTCAGTGTTATTATTATCGAATTGATGGTTATTTTGATAGTGGCCAATCGCGTACGTGTTTATTTTATCTTCGCACCATCGTTTATCATCATAGTTGTTTAATCCGGCTTTATTTATCACTGTTGTAGTAATTTTATGTTTATCAGATCGGAATGTTGTCATTAGCACATGATCACGCTTTCCAGCTAATGCATCTTTATAATCATCAAAGTTTATCTTTTTTTCAACAACAGCCTTCTGTATTCCTTTGGCACGTTTTTTTACTGTTCCATCAGCTAGTTTAACACTGTACAGTTTACTTCTTAATCCAACGAATTCAGATATTGGAACGAAGTTTGTTTCATCCTTGAATTTTCCTATTACTTTTTTGTTTTCATCAGATTTAAATCCACTACTAGCAGGATAATCTGATAGATCAAACCATTGACGATTATCGTGCATGTCCTGGTAAACATCATCGGTGAACACGTGAATACAGAGAGAATCAGTGTCTGTGAATAACAATTGTGATTTATCGCCTGGGTACAGTTTTTTAATAACATTATAGTAAAAGTCACACATTAATGTTTTTGAAAGATCTAAAACAGCTTCACCATTTGCAATAGGTTTATTCAGTATTAGGTTTGTTTTACGCATATGAGCTGCTATTAAATTTTCATTAAATATTTTTGTTGAAATAAAATTATCTTTTGCTATCACTTTATCTCGTCGTTCTTCGTTATTAATAAGTTCAATTTGCTCACGTTTTCTTAAGTTTTCCATTGTTTTACCGTAAACACTGTTGTTCATAAGTTTAAAAAGGTTTTTATTAAATTCTGTTGTTGCAGCTGCTCTCTGGATTGTGTTAAATTCAATGTAGTCCTTTAGCCAACAAGATTGTTTAAACTTTAGAACACGGTAAATACGTGTTATTTTTAAACCAGCGTCAACTGCTTGTTTTAATGCTTTGTGATGTATTATGTATCTTTTTTTGTTCATTAAATTTGGAACTAACTTTTCTGTAGTGCTTTTACAACCATTTTGAACCTGAGTTGGAGAAAGCTGTTCACTACTTATTTTAATTTGTTCAGCACAGAATGGATAGTCATTATGAAGATCATGTAGCTCAGATGGATATTCAAGATCAACTTCTATAAAATATCCAATACTATCATTTGGCTTTTCGTTTAGGTATTTTTCTTCTGTTATCCACTTATAGTTTCCAACTGGTAAACTTTGACACATTGCCCAGCCATACAGATTATTAGGATCCAAATAGATTATATAACTTGTTTCCTTACCAGCATCATAATCTGGTAAATATTTGTTGTTTGCTTTTGCATATTTCTTTGTTATTACTGATATTCCTGCTCGAATACCTTTTTCAATAAACAAATACATATCAGCATCTGTGAACAAATCAAGTGTTATATTACTACGTTTTAATGCTGCATCCCAAGCGAGTCCTGGAGATGAAAAATACCATAACGGATCTAATCCATAATTAATATTACAGCTACAACGAAATTGCTCAAATACATCAGCTAGAAGAAGAACATCAGTTATCAAATACAGATCGTGATAATCGCCAAGGTTTTTACATTGAAACTGTTTCCACATTTGTTCAGCGTACTCGTATTCACTTTGTTTTATTCCAGCGATATTAATCTTTGAATAAAATTTTTCAATGTTTGGCAACATTGTCTCATCAAATCTTGAAAAAGCGTCCATGTACTCGTACGGATAAACACCTTTGCGTTTAACATAATCAGAATCAGTGCCAAAGTACTCTTCTAGGTTATTAAAAACAGTACAACCCTTTACAAGTTTATCTAATGATTCTGCCATGAACTGATAAGAGTCAATAAATCTAAGTTGTTTTATTGTAACCGATAAATACTTCTCAGCACTATTTGGAATACATTTGATTGTTTTAACACTAAAATTTTTGTTTCCAAGAGCATCAACAATAATATGTGCATCATATCCTCTAAAGTTGTGGAAAACCACTGGAATAAACCATTGCAATTTATTATACTTGTTATCAGCGATTAAGACTTTTTAAATTTTTTTTACTTCGATTAATAAATTTGTTAACAACCATTCTGTTGGATTGACACCAGGATACGACTCAATGTTCTTTGATTTTGATCTGTCGTACTCGCAAACAATTTTGTAGGCAACACTACAAGGAATATGATTTTGAATTTTTGTTGTTGATGATATATTTGGGTTGTTTATTGCAACATCAATTGGTTCTAATAATGCTTCAAAATCAGCATATATCACAAAAGGTATTTTTTCACAACGTTGTGGATTTTTAAAACTTAATTTAGAGTGTTCGCTGTCTGGCATAGTAATCTTTTGTTTGCTTGTGCAGTATTCTAAATGTCCATCTAATACTTCCTGTTTTGTAAACCTGCTTAAACAACGATAACAGAAATAAAGTTTTCCTTTATGTTTATTGTTTTGACTGCTATTGAAACCATTAAAGTTTTTGATCCAACAGTAGTGATTTTTATAAAATAACAGGTTAATTACATTGTTCACCTGCACATTTTTATCACGTAAACGATCACTTATTATTAGTGGATATGAAAATAGGTCTCCGGTGATTTTTGCGTAGTCTAAACCAAATAAGTTTATAATTAAACCATTTTGTCTGGCAAACTTTTCTATTTTGTTGATTTGTACTGGAAATTCGATTTTATCAAAATTTAAGCTGCTGACATGTTCTTTGTAATTTGATACTCTATTTGGATTTGAATCAGCTGGATATAATTTTGAGAGAACCGCCCACTGAAAACACTTGTTATCGTTGTTCTTAACGTTCACAATACATTTTGAGTTTTTATAATATCCCGGCAACTCAATAAAACTTGATCCACCTGCTGGATTAACATTGTGTGTGCTAAGTGAAACTGCTATAATTGTTCTAAATTTCCATCCAGATCCAGCTCCCTCATGGTTTTCAATTTGGTCACTGAGATCTTTGTGCAATTTTATCAAAATCTCGTCGACGCTTAATCCTCGTGTTATTAATGTTGTTTTAGTTGTTTTATATGATTCTGATTCTTCTTCAAGCACAATAAGCTCACCTATCACAAACAATACATTGTACTGAATATTAATTTTTATTGCGTATTTTTGTTGTAAATGATTGTTTATTATTGGTTTAACCATGGAGATCAGATCTTGTGGTCGTATTCCAAAACTTCCTGTGTTCAACGTGTACGTCTCCGAAGATGCATTTAATACTTGTTGATTATCAAAAATAAAATTTCTGTCAGAGCCTGCAAATGCCTTATCAGTCTCTTTCATCGTAAAATTTGTGTTTTCTAATACTTTTTTCATGGCTATCTCACGGAGCGATTTTAACATTATATATTAGTGTGCATATCTTTAAATGAAAAATATTTAAATATTTTAATTATTATTTTTTTTTATTTAAATACAAACATAAATATAATGACAGAAATATTTTACACACATCCTGTTTATGAAAATTACGAGGGAAATTCACTTGGTGCTATTAGGCATAAGCGTAACAAGCAACCGCTTGGTACTTTAAGTAATATGGGATATCTTAAAATAAATGTTCCTTTCAATGGTAAGGATGGAAAACGACAGAAAACAGTTTTAGCACATAGATTTATTTATGAGGTGTTTAACGGTATTATTAGTACTGGATTAGTTATTGATCATCTTAATAGTATTACCACTGACAACAGGATTGAAAATTTAGATTTGGTTACGCAAAAGGAAAACTGTCGCCGTGGTAAAAGTTCAAATGCTTATTATAAACCACCTAGACCTGTGATGTCAACGGATTTGATTACAGGTGAAAAACAATCGTTTAAGTCAATTACATCTGCTGGAAAACATCTTGGTGTTAATCTTAGTTCTGTGAAATTTGTTGCCGACCACATATATAAATCAGCTTTCTCAAAGAAATATGATCGTAGATTTTCTTTTGATTACATAAATGATGTTAAAAGCGCTTCTGATCTTGTTAATGGTGCTGATGACAAAATCGTTGACAAAATCATTGACAGCGTCGTTGATCTGGTTGTTAACACAGACAATGTTAAAAACATTATTATTGATAGGATTATTAATAAGTTATTTTGAATCCAATATTCGCATCAGTTCTTCAACCTTAATACAGCTGTGGCTGTAGTTCATTAATGCATCAGCATCCCAAGTTGTAATAATAGTCCCATTTTTTTTAAACATTTTTATTTCATCTAAGGTTAAAAGTACGTTATTTGGCTTAATAGTGCTTCCATCAGCGCTGTCAACATCAATTTTAAGTTTAATGTTGATTGGAATGCAAAAACAAAAACGTATTGCCTCATTAAGATCGTTAATGTTCTGTATATATCCCTTGGTTTGGTATTTTTCCATTTAATATTAATAAAATTATATTAAAATACAATGACATCAATGACAACAATGACAGAAAAATTAATTTTATTGTTAAATGATAATACACCTTGTCCATTGAAAAAGCCAACAAAGACTTTGGTTGGAGTTTCTTATTTTTGTGACTGTTTAAATGCTCATCCAAATGATCCACTATTATATGATAATTATTCACTCAATATTATTAATATTGCTAACACTGATGACAACGTCATTGGCGATGGTATTGTTTCAGATACACAAATTGTTAATAACAATAACGATGACAGCATTGTTAAAAACAACGTTAAAAATGTTGTCGACTCAAATTCGTATAAATGTTACAGAAAGCACCCACAACGTTATAATGTTAAATATCATCTTAGAAGTAAAATAGAAAAGTTTAGTTTGACTTTATGTGAACAGGAAGCATTTAACGAGCGAATTAAAATATTTATGAACATCAGTATTCCAGGGAGACAAAAAAATATAAAATTTGATTTTATTTTTGTTAAGATATTTTTATTACTTGCTGATACTGGTATTATTGATTTAGAACGTGCAAATACACTAATTAAGATGTGTAAGCCATTAAAGTCTAATCGGCTGCTACCAAAATATAATAAGATATATGATACTATAATCGCTGCCAATGGCAATAATCAATGAATTCGTTGAAAGCGGATCATAATCTGGTTTTTAATAGTTCCTGCTCATAAAAGCTTCCTATGATTGGTTCCTCGTTTAAATCTTTGATTCTGTACGTGACAGGAATCGTCAAAAGTATTTCATCGACGATAAATATTTCATCAGTATAATTAGGTGTAAAACCTTTTTCAAATTGTTTTTTTACCACTGAGATCCTAACTCGATCACCAACATTAAATTTATGTCTCCGATACAAGTTTTCGTTTGCAAGAACAGGATTATTTACCGCATCATTTGGTGTCATTTTGATTGTTCTGTGTTTTGTATTATTGTAGTCGGAAACAATCGCCTGAAGGTCATCTATGTATCTATCAGTGTTTGCTGCTGTCATTTTCTTGTAGATCTTTTCTTTTAATGTTCTGTTAAATCGTTCAACTATCACACTTTTTTTTTCGTTGCCTGTGACATACTTTTTAATATTGTGTTTATCCAACCAATCATTGAACTGCTTATTATAAAATTCTGGTCCGTGATCTGTCCATATTTTATTTGGTTGTCTGCCACTATTAGTAACAATTTTATTTAGTGCGATTAAAACTGTGTTTCCCATCTTATTTTTTATTGGTTCACTAAACGCATATCTACTTTGCACGTCTACGACATTAAGTAAAAAATTTGTGTTATCATTTCTAGAAGCCAGCGATGACATATCTGTTAAATCAACAGACCAAATATCATCTACAGCATTTGCTACAACACGCCTGCACTGGAACTTTTTTTTATTGGTGCGTGTAGTTCATCAGAACGAATTTGATTAGCATTTTCAATACCGTCACCGTAGACATCGTCATCGATGGCGTCATCGTCAATTCCTAACATGTTTTCAACAACCTCGCCAGCATCGTTATCGTTGTCATAGACAACGCCGTCGCCAGTGATAACATCACCAAGCCCGAGTTTATATTTTGCTCCGATTATACCTTGTACAAATCGTCTGTCAATTCGCTCTCTTATATTTTCTGGTTGCATCTCTCCGAGCTTGTCAAGCATCTCTCTATCGCACATGTGTTTATCTGATGGGTTATCCCGATAACAAATATCATGTTTCATTGCAATTGCGTCAACTTGATTAAAAGGTTCTTGTCCTGGTAGTGGTTGGTCATTGCTATCAAGTTGTTCATCTAGTGGATTCCAAGGGCCTGTGTATTTATGTCCTGGAAGTGTCCATCCACCTTTTGGTTTTGGAAGTTTTCCAATGAGATTATGAATATCTATAGCTCCTCCAAGTATTTGACGGTGTTCACATTTGTTACAATAACATACGAGTTTATTTCCCTCAATTGAAAGCATTTTACTATCATGATCACACGATCGATTACAAATCATTGTTTTATAAACACACTTTTATTTTTCTTACAAATCGTAAAAATACTTTTTATCATGGTTCTATTATTTTTTGTTCTAACAACAGTTTCGTTTAGATTGCCAGTTTTTTTCTTACATTTTAAACAGTATGTTTCCTCCATGTAATTGTTAATAGTTTTTACATTATTATTACATAATAGTTTATACAATAAACTTTGATAAAAAATCAACAGCAATTTGATCATTATTGTTACTTCCAGAGACATTAGCAGAGCTAATTGGTTCAAACTGTGAAATAAAGTCTAACATTGATTTGCCTTTGGAAAGCTCTTTAATAAACATTATACAGTAATATCCACATGCGTTGGTGCCATTTTGCTGAATTTGATTGCTAACGTATTTGATTGGTGTACTAGTAAATTTGGGAAAAGATTGAACATATCTTTTAAGGTGATCGCTAGGAGGAAAAAAAAACTATCGAAATAATTGTTGTCATATAATGCAACCCAGTGGGTTCCTGAACCATCATTAAAGTTCTGTATGTTTACAACACAGTGTGTATCAGTTCTTTTAGAACTGCCGTCGTTTTTTAACTGATCTTTTTAAAATACACCATTGAATCCTTTGACTGCTTTAAGCTGATCACTTATATCAAAATTACTTAACGGTTTAATCGTTGGTAAATACCAATGGGTTAATACATCCCTGGTACTGTTCCTGGCAATGTCAGACCGTTTCCAAGTAGTTTTGAGATCAGTGGGCCACCAAGTAATCCTGCTAGCGCTGGAAGTATCATTTGAAGGAAGCCACCCTTCTTTTCCGTTGTAACTAGCTTGTCCAACTTGGTAAACATCGGAATCATTTTTTTTACTATTTGTTGAACTTCTCTTGATTTTTTTACTTCTGGTGATTTAATTGTTCCTGGCTTTGACATCGTCTTTGTTTTAGGAGTCCGCGGTGACTTTGACACTGTTTTCTTTGCAGCACGGTCTGCTTTCTTCGCGGCAGCTGATTCTTTCTTTAATTTTATTGTGGCTCTTTTTACTGCTAATGCTGCTTTCTTTATTTCCATTTCCGCTTTAGTTGCTCTTTTCTTTCTTGGTTTTTTTTACTGTTGATGATGTTAACGCTGTTAACAATGACATATCATTAACGTTTTTATATAAAAAAACGATTACAATTTTGGAACTGTATGCATTACCATAGCCGTTGTTACAATAACGTTGCTGTTCTGATTCATGAACCTTGTACAGCTTTATTTGTTGCACCAGATATTGCACCTGTTGCAGCAGCCATTCCAAGTGTTCCAAGCACTGTCAAAACCTTTGGTAACAATGATTTAATCAAAACTGATACTGCTGGTCCAATAAAACCGCCAGTTTTTGTAATATCGTCTGTTAGGATTCGTTCAATTTTTCCTGTCAAAGTTTTTATCTGTCCAATTATTTTTATTGTTTGTTTTATTCTTGTTAAATGTTTTTTTGTCAGCAACACTGACACTGCTTTTAATTTTTTTCGTAGGCATTTATACAATAACGTTTATACAATAAACGATGGATCTACCAAAGGTAGATCTTACACAACTTGCACTGTCATCTTTCCCTTCAGAACATCAAGTGTAAGATATCTATCAGATGTCACAAATGCAAATGCTTGATATCCTGCTCCAGGAGCCACTCCAAGCTTCCATGATACTTCAATGTCCGCCATTGATAATGATAGTCTTTCAGCGTGTTTACTAACATCAAAATGAAATATTGGATACAATGTTCTAAATTCCTCAATTGATATTTGACTACCAGTGTCAGTATCAAGATATTTTTGCATAGTGACATATAAGCACGTGAAACATTTCTTGTAGCCACATTAAAATCACAAACTAACTCTTTTTCTGGTACTGTCGTGAATTTATTCTGGCTGTTATACTTGTAACGTTCATATTATCAAATATACGCTTGTTAATTGTTTGATCCCCTGCATACCTTGCAGCGGTTTGAAACACTATAAATATGTGACGCGGCAGCTGTTCTTATGGTGATGTTGTTATTCGCCATGTGTAACTCTGTCCATCTGGTATTGACTGTGTGTATATCTTATTTTGCTCAAAATGAATTTTCTTTGTAAATGCCTCTAACTTATTTTCAAGATCAAGTTGTTTTGCCAACAATGGAATTATTTTTGGTATCCACAGTGAAAGATTGCTAATAACAAACTGTCCATCATTGCCACCAATTCTTAAAACGATGTTATTGTTTGTATTTCTGTTAAAAATGACAGTATGCTTTATACCTCTGAAAACTTTGTTAACATCACGACAGAATCCGAATATTGCACTTAATGGAAGTAACATTGTAATCTGTGCACCATTATCAGTGAATTTTTGTCGTTTTACATATCCATCATTGTTACCTGTTGCAAGTGTTTGCCTAATATTATTAATCATAGTACCAACTGCACCGGCAGGATTTAGTGGTGCAATAATATTAGCAGTTATTTCTGTGGCAAGTGTATTAACAGATACACTAGTGGCTGCTACATCAGCATAAGCATTTGCTATTGCAGTAAGTGGTGTTAAATTACCGTACATAGCATTTAAATCAGCAATATTTGCTGTTGCTTCACCGGTACCATTGTCTTTAAACCAAAACATATTTGTTGCAGTTGATCTCGAGTAATCTTCACTAAATGACAAAATATTTAAAATAGTGCTTGCAATTGGTAAATTATCTTGTATGTCCTCGATTGTCTGATTATTCAGCTGGTAACGAGCATTTTTAAATAATCCAAATCCATTGTTTTGTAGTGTAATATTTGTTCCTGCAGGAAACGCGTTTGCAGCATTAGCTGCTGTTCTTAAATTCCCACGAATCTCAAGATATCCTTTATGTGGTAACAGCCAAACGTCTTCATCTCGCGTGCTTATTTTTCTTTCAGTGTTTATGTTCATGTCATTGACGCCTTCAATATACTCAATGTACTCAAATTCAACAGCAGTGTTGTCGATCATGTATGGCTCATCAATATTAAAATATATGCTTGTTGATGACATTATCCTTATTATTAATAATGGTTACATAATATTACTGTTGTTAAAATGCTGCAATGTCTGCCCGCATTCGATCTCCTGCAATTTTATCGCCGTTGGCGTTGCCAATGATCTTATCGCTAGTGATCTTATCACTCAGTGATTTAATAATTCGTTCACTATCATTGGACAGTAATTTTTTTGCTGTTTTAATCATTGCTCTTGCTGCTTCTGGTGATAGTGCTATTTCCCTGATCTGATCTTTGTCGAGAGGTTGAGGTTTTGGTTTTATCAACTTATCTGCGATTAAGTTTCCAGCAGTGTCTCCAATTTTACTTGCTGAAGCTGTTGCAGCTGATTCCAGTGCTTTAAATGCTACTGGTGCTAATTTCGTTGCAATTCCTGGCCCATGTTGAATTATCTTTGAGAATATGTTTCCAAGTAAACTTCCGCCAATTGTATGCGGATAATATATTTTTCTTCTATTGCTCATTAGTGACATTATATAATAAACAACATTAATTTAATCACTGTGCGATAAGATCATTGGCAACGCCAACGGCGACAAGATGTAAATAATATGTTACTATTTCGTTATTAAGATCTAGTTGACGTCCAGTTTGATCTGTTAACTTCATTGTGATTGAATTTATTTGTGATTCAACATTAATTTGATAATAAATAATTTGCCTTGGATTAACCTGAATTAATGATCCAGGTGGAACATCAAGTGAAAAACTGTAGATTGCACGATTACGTGATCCAGATGCTGAGTACGATCTATTTGCAATACTACAGTCGATCAATATTGAATTAATATCAGTGATATTAACAGGTTTTTCACCTTCAAAAGAAGCTGTTCCGGCTGATGGTGCACTATACTGTTTTTGCACAAAACCAAGCAGTTGTGCAAGTGAAAATGGTGCTCCAAAATCAACAGTAAATCCATTTTTAAGTGTCATCTGAGCACGTAACGTATTATAATTTGCTTCGATGGTGCAGTCGGTTAACCCAAATACTGTTGTATTAATACGATTAATACCAGGTAAATTATATGCTCCAGGAGTAATTGTTTTTGTAATCCATGGCGATGCATTATTTAACCTGTATACGAAAATTGTTGTTCACGCCATCTTTGATGTTAAAAAAACTGTTCCACAACGTAGCAGAAATAAGTCCAATTCGATATTTACGACTTGAATCAAGAATAACTGGTGGGTTAAATGATACAGTAAAATTTGCGCTGTTGTCGCTGGTCTGAGACGAATCAAGAAAAAATGTTTCTTCGTTCATCTTCGTCTATAATAATCGCATAGATAAAATCAATTAGTCAATGAGGTCTCTGCTGAGAACCTGATACTCATCTGTGGTGATAAAATTATTTGACCGAAAGTAATCCAACATCTCAGTTATTTCGTTGTCAATTTCAACACCAGTGTTCCCGGCATTTTTCGATGAAATAATCAACATAAATCTATCAAAAACCTCAGATGGAGATGAAAACACTTTTATTCCAGTTCCTGTTTTCTCAACTATTTCTGCGTCTTTTACAGAGTAAATAAATGCTTTTTTATACTGTGTTGTAAGATTCTGATAATACGGATTTGTTTTTTTTAAATCATCATTAATTTTAGGATCCTTTTTCAGCTTTCCAGCTTGCTGATTATGTGATTTAACTTTTTTTGACAGTGATAATAACTGTTCAGGTTTCATTCGTTCAAGTACGTCATCGGGAGGTAAAGTATCAAAAATAATACTTGTTTGTTTAGATGCCGCAGAAACATCTGAAAGAAGTTTATTAAATTCTCTATCAGATAGCACGTTAACAGGTGCTTTAACCCCTTTGATTTCTTTACCATAAAATTTTTTTTCCAAGGAATCAAATTCATCATCAATTTTCTTTCTTTCACTAATAGAATCAGTTTTTAAAGTTTCAATTTGCTTTTTAGCTTCTTCAAGTTTTTCTGTTAACGTATTAACTTGTTGACTTAGTTGTTCAATGTTATCTTGAATTTCTTGTCTTCGTGTAGGATCAGTTTCTCTCGTTAACTCCTCTTCAAAAAATTCAATCTGATTCCCTAATTTTTGAACATATTCAGCAACAAATGCAATATCAGTTTTCGTAAATAATTTTGTAATTTTTTTTTGCATATCCTCACCTGATGCTTGTAATAGATCTCTAAGTGATTCTATTTTTTTAGTTGTTCCTGTTGAAAGTAAATTGACTAAATTCTTTATCGAATCAGTTTTATCTGTTAACGCTTTACCAGATTCTTCAATAGCACTTGTAACAGGTTTAAATATTTCGTTTAGTTCTTCTTCAGTTCGAGTCTTTCCAATAGCTGTTTCTTGTATTAACTGTTTATTTCGCTGTCTAGCTTGAATTAATCGCTCAAGTATTTTTTTATTAACTGACATTTTTACGTTTACGGTTATATACACTATTATTACATAATACTTGTTACCATCACATGTGATAGCAAGATTGATAAAAAATCTACGACGTTGTTGACAACAACAAATTATCAGTCTAAACAGTTACGAAACATCTTATTAGCATCTGTTGTTATTCGATCAAATATGAAAAACTTATGTTGGCCATTAGTTGCCTCATGATAATGTTTAATAAACTCTTCCTTGGAAATAGCCCCACAAAAGTCATGTGCGATTTTTTCAATATCAGTGTTATCAAGACCGTTAAAAAGTATGAAACAACCAGTATTACGTCTAATGAATTTATTTACGTTAAAAAATCCCTGAGCTAAGAAAATCGAATTACACCGTTTATTTCTCGACATTGAAAAGTATGCCTTAATTTTTTCAATTTCATTGTGCTCAAGTGGAATATCATCAAATACAATAATTTTATTTTCATCAGCGTCAAGTTCTGTAATCGGAATAACATCCTCTGGATCTCTTATAATAAAGATGTCTTTTGATTTGTCACCCATTGCCTCCTTAAGAGGTTCATTATAATCGCTTAATGTGTTGTATTTATCTTGTTGTGGGTTAACCGTATAAATGTAGACGCGATCGTAGTTCAGCTTGTTATTCAGCAAAAGATTAAGTAAAAGATTACTTTTACCAGATCCTGTTCTCCCTACGATTAAATAATGGCAGTTTGGCAGATCACAATTATGTTTGTTTTTTATTACATTACACGAATCAAAATTTATTATTGACATTATTGTTTATACACTATTATTACATAATTGCACTGATAAAAAATCAATGCGTTTATGTATAAACGTCATTATAATGTCATATTACACAAAATTTGGAACAACAATTTTATCAACTTCAACAGCTGATACAAGTAAACAAGCAGATCTCACAAATTATTTAAAACGAACAGGTGATTCAATGGTTGGTGTACTAAACATGTCAGGTAATAAAATTGCTGGTTTGATAACAGATTATCCACCAGTAGACATTGATCCAACACAAGCTGTCAGTCTAAACCAATTAGTGTTATCTGATAATTCACATGTTAGAAAAGCCGGAGACACAATGGAAGGAACTCTTAACATGGGCTCAAATAAAATAAAATCATTAGCGCTACCTACACAACTGACTGATCTCGTGAATAAAACGTATGTGGATGACATTACATCACAGTATATCAGCCGAGCAGGTGATACAATGGATGGAACATTAACAATGGCAAACAATGCTAAAATAACTGGATTACCAACAACTTATCCACCAGGAAACATTTCTGATGCTACATCTTATGCTCAAGTAACAACAAGACTAGCGGAATATGTACCAAGAACCGGAACAACAATGATTGGTTCGGTAAACATGGGCGGATATGTTCTAAATGGACTTAACACATACTTATCATATGCACTTGACAACGCAGTTAACGTTAAATATATGAATGATAATGCTGTTCTTAGAACTGGAAGCACAATGACGGGAATTTTAAACATGAACAATGTGGCAATAACAAATGTACCAGTACCAGTCAATCCTGGTGATGCTATTCTGTATTCATCTCTGTTGAATCTAAAAAGCACCGTGGTCAACAAAATCGGTGATACAATGACAGGAAACCTTGTGATGACAAATTGCGTTGTTAAATGCGCAACAGCTCCAACTGCAGCAGATGACCTAACCAATAAATCTTATGTTGATTCTAAAATTGTAG
Organism: Margaritifera margaritifera; assembly: GCA_029931535.1. Taxonomy (NCBI): domain Eukaryota; kingdom Metazoa; phylum Mollusca; class Bivalvia; order Unionida; family Margaritiferidae; genus Margaritifera; species Margaritifera margaritifera. Next base: position 2,337,301 of record JAQPZY010001445.1, read on the forward strand.
GTACTATTCGTGTCAAAAACAGTGTTGGTTATATTCCACCTCTATCAGGAAATAGCAACAGCCGTACTGGATTTATAGCAACATCATCGTCAGCGTATTCAGGATTTGATCCTTGTTATGTATTTACATATCATCTGTATTCTGGCGTAAATGCAAATGAATGGGCAACCAATGGTATGTCAGCCAACTTCTGGATCAAAATTCAGTGTCCATCTCCGGTTGCCATATGGAAATTTCAACTTCGTGGACGAGCCACAAACCAAGAACGAATATATAATTGGCGACTTGAGGGTTCCAACAATGATGTGGGTTATACAACCTTATATACAGTCGCGCCAGGTGTTAATTATATTGGAACAACACTTCAAGAATTTACTTTATCTAATACAACTAAGTATTCGTATTTTAGATTGTATGTGGTTAATGCTGAACCTGTAAATCCTGGTCTTAGTATGTTTCAAATATTTTCATTGGATGATGCTGTGTAACATTGATTTTTATCAATGCGTTTATTATATAATAACAATGCCAGAAATTGTTGAAGTGTGTCATGAGTTTTACAATAAAATATTTGAATTCGATCACACATAGCTTGATAAACCTGATTTTACTGCTCCTATTCCTCCTGGTAAAACAAAACAAGAAAAAGATGAAGCGCAACGACAAGAAAATATTCGATCAGCGCTTCGCGAATTATCAAATATGATAAAAAATACAGATGAAAAAGCTCCAAATACTGAAAACTTAAGATCAGTTATCACAATGAGAAAGCCTCAGATGAAAGAAATTCTAAATAAATATGATATATTTGTAAAATTCTGTACACAAGCGGAAATGGAACGAATTGAGAGTGAAATTGAAAAATTACTTCATGATACTATCACAGAATTATCCCGCGATAACGTTTTAATGATAATGCGATCAAAGTTAGTGCAAAAACCGAAATTTACACAAAATAAAGGAGAAAGAGAACACAAAGAAAGAATAGATTGTTTAGATAAAATTTTTGATAAAAAGCGACATGGTCTTGGAAGAAACGAAAAAGCGTTCCATAACTTTGCTAAAAGGCGACTGTTCAGAGAGCTCGGGTTAGATTATAATGACACTGAAACAATTATTGCCATCCACAACGAACCAGATGACGCACACGCGCTGTCCGCAGGTTATTTAGTATTAATGTCATCAAAAACACCAGGATTTAAAAAGAAATACAGTGGAGATGATATAGCAACTGCATTTGATGTTGTGGAAACAATTGAAAAAAATTAAAATCACTACCTGTAGCCGGCATATTCAATATTATGTCAGTATTTGTTACTCGATACTATGCCAGTAGAAATTGTAAAATCAGCTTTAGAATTTATTAACTCACATAAAGATGATCTTGATGTAAATAACATAGTAGAAGTCCCAGATAAATTTGAGTTTATTGGTAAATTAACTTATACGGAAGAACAAGAAAAAAATTTCATGGATAAAAAATCAGATATATTTGACACAGCTAGATCTTTTCTTACAGATGTAAAAAATGATAAATTTAGAAAATTAATAATAAGCACTGCAGCAAATAGAAAGTTCGTGGAAGTTATAAATTACTATAATAATTTTAAAAAATTTATTGATGCGATTTTGACTATATTTATATACTTTCACATGTCTGCTCACGGGGAATTTTCTGGTTTGAAGTCTTTTGAAAAAATAAAAGATCTTTATTTAGGTAATGTTAGTGCAGCTTTTGATTTTTATGAAAAAAATAAGCATTTAAATTATAAAACAAAACCAAGTGATTTTCATAAAATAAAAGAATTTACAAGATTTGATGATCTTAAAAAATACTTTTTTTCTCACTATGATGTATCACAAGATAAACAGTTAACACAAAGTTCATTTTATTCTAAAGTAAATTCCACTAAAATTTTCGATGATATTTTTTATTATAGGGATAAATCATTAACAACATTTGTTGATCAAAAATTTAATCCAGATACAAATATATTAGAAATTAGAACGATGCTTTTTACTTGTGGTCCTGATAAGTTAAAATATGAAAATTGTACTCCAGCATCAAATCAGCTACAAATGAATCAACCGCAATCAAATATAAAGGAAAGATTCGCAACAGCATACGTAATACTCCGCCAATACTTTATTCCAAAAAATATTAACATCGATTTTGTTAAAGCAGCCATAGAATTCATTGATTTGCATGAACATGATATTGGTGAAATAAATGATATTGCAGCAGTTTCAGATAAACTCGACTATAAATCAACAAAAGAATACACAGACAAACAAGAAGAAGAACTGCGGCGTCCTACAGCAAATATGTTTAACAAATACCGAACAACACTTACAGATGTTAGAAATGCAGATTTTAATGCATTAGTTTCAGGCGCTGCTACAAACTTAAAGATCACAAGTTAATATTTATCGATGATTATATCATAATGAGACAAATTATTGACTTTAATCATATTTCTGAAGCAATACCAAAAGATCAACGAAATCAGCTAATATCATACTTTAAAACGTATCACAAAAAGTTGTACTGTGCAAAGAAAGCAAGCAAGTACTATAGTCGACTAATAAAATTAATCTTTTATACGCCATTGCTGCTCACAACAAGTGGAATTATATCAGCAGGTAGTTTATTTAATCCTTTTCTTCTTATATTATCTGCAGCTGGTATATTTATCAATACTGGATTTAAACGTCTTGAACCAAAGCTAGAACATAAAAAAGCATCATGTAAACTAGCAACAGCTGTTTACTCAAAAATACTATTACAATTACAAGCGTATCTTAGAGGCAGACAATATAACATTATAGGATTAATACATGAACTACAAACCAAGGAAGATTTATTAATCGATATTGTACCTAATAGAACATCAAAGTACGAAGACGAGTACACCAAAAAATATGTTTGATAGAACTATTAATTTGTTGATCTAAAGCTAAATTCTATTATTAACAATCAATTAAAGATATAATTTTATGTGTATTATATATAATGTCAACAAATCAAAAAATCACACTTTTACAAAAATATGGAGATAATCATGTTATGATTGAAAATAAATTTTACACACTGGAGATAACCTCAATGGATGTTAATAAAATCTATCATAATTCAGGAAGAACTGAAATAGAAATCTGTATAACAGATACGGATAAATATTACAAGGATATAGTAAATCTTGAAACAGAAATTAAAACAATGGTAAAAAATTACAGTGGAGATGTAATCAGAAAACAACAATTTGCAAAGATAAACATTGACAGCAGTTCAAAATTATTTGAAAAAAGTGATACAAGAACAAAGATTCCACCAAGGGATTATTCTATGTTACAATCACAAAATCTTAAAGTAACTGGAAAAATTGCTTTTAGAGTAAAAAAATATGAAAATAAAAATTATCTTAATGCATATGCTGTAGAATTAGATCTTGTTTACAAATACAATGATTCAGATGATGAAGCTGATGATACAGATATTTTAAACATAAAACACTTACAATTATAAAACTTTAACATAATATAATTGCGCTTATAAAACTTTTCATTTTCATTAAAAAAATATTTTTTTAGCAACTTTGTGGATAGTTTGCCAGAGTTGTTTCCACTGATTTTAAACGCGCTGTTGACCACGTTTTTGCTCTGTTTTTTCTTCATCATAATGGTCTTCATCGCGCAAACAAATGGTTCTATGATTAAGAAAAAAAGAGGCAAAATTGTTTTGTGTCACGCTCCGCCTTTATATACACTACTGGCCATATTTGACAATGGATCAGTATCATTTGTATCAACTTGAACATCCTTTATGACTTGAACATCCTTTATGACAGGGTGATTTTTGTCAAATTAGGTCAATTTCTTTTGAATAGTTTTTGAGTTGTTGTTAAATTGTTGGGTTTTTGTTGTTGTTGTTTTAATATGTTGGTGGATTGGTATCTTTTATATATTTATATACATTTTAAAGGCCTTAAGGCCAGGATCCTTCTTGCCATTTTTCTTAAAATTCTGTTCACAGTTTTTGAAACGTCGCTTAACAAATTTTTATATTTTTAGTAAAAAGGCTTACCTGCATCATTTGTACAACTTACCAAATTCTGTTCAGGGGTTCAGAAGAAGTTGTTGTTTGAACGTATTTCTATTTTTACTGATGGCAGCCATATCTGATGGCAGATTTACATCATTTGTAAAGAAAACTGAAAGGTGCCAGCATGCTGCCAAATTTTGTCAAATGTTTTTTTCTAATTTTACCAATGGTGGCCACAAATAATGCAGGATGAGGATCATTTGTATAAACTTAAAAGGCCTTTATTCCAGGATGCTTCCATGAAATATGGCCAAATTATTTTTAGCAGTTTTGAAAGATGTTTAAATGTTTTTTATTTTGTTGTCTACTTTTAGTTGCAGTGATCACAATTGATGATTGATTGACATCACTGGTAAAAACTTACAAGACTTTTATGCCAGTATCCTTAGTGGTTTTTGAGAAGTCGTCTACAGGTTTTTCTACTTTTAGTAATTTGGCCATGTTTAATCAGCATAATTTGCACAAAATTGTAAATGCCTTCACGTGAGGATGCTCTCTGCCAAGCTTGGTTGATATTGGTCATGGTTTTTGAAAAGATGAAAACTGCAACTGTTGACAGACAGACAAAGCACACTTCACAAAGGATTTAGGGCCATACCAGAAGCTTGCTTGGCCTTGCAGCCACTGAGCCAAGATTTTTAATTTTTCCCTTTTAAAATATAAAGTCCCCAAAGAGTGAATTTAGGACTGGTAACTGATGAAAAGAAACAAAAAAATCTATCAAGGTGAATGACATTTTTTTTTTTGGGGGGGGGGGAGATAAAACTAATTTTAATAATGTAATACTTCCCTATCACTATTGCTTTCCTCTTCTGTGACTAGTGTCCATTTGTCCAAGCTCACAATTCCAACCTATGGTCTAAGAAAAATGTAACAGAAAGAAAGTGAAACCAACAAATCAAGTAAAAATCAACAAGCAATTTATTACTAGATAATTAAAATGAAAAATCAAAAAGTCACTTACAGTAATGTGTTTTGAAATCCTAATAATCCAAAAAGAATGATTGTTCTAATCACAAGTCCTAAATATAGAATGTTCCGAATTCACGGCTGTGTCCTTGAATGTTATGATGTGCTAATGGTCTCCAAAGTCCTGATGTACTAGAAATCTTGATGTGCTGATGTCAAAATGAAGTATTCCAAAATCTCTGAATAAGTTCAGTTAAATTCCAAACTCATTAATTAAAAATCCAAAATCCAAAAGTTTATGAGCACTGTTATAATCTAATGAATATTTAAAATAATTCCTCTCTTAGAATTTGGAATGAATTTTCACAACTGTAATAGCTCTTTACAAGACTGATGGTAATGTCAAAACTGAATAAATGTCCACCAAACATGGCATATATAAAGATTGGTCACATGACAGAATGTTCTAGAATATGAGTCATCTTAATGGAATTTTTACTTGTAAACAAAAATCAACCTTGACCTTCAAATTGAGAAAACATATTGATCAAAACAACCTAATTCAAGGACACTAGTTAAACATGTTTTTCATGATAAACATTAGGATTTAAGCAAATATTAAAGTGAAGAAACATTTATAATTTCCTAAAATATTTATAATATTATATAAACATCATACATAACAGAACATTCTATAATTTTAAGAATGAGGGAACCCAGAACCAGTCTGACTGGCACATCATAGGTTCATGCAGGATATACTTCCTCTTTGACTTGGATCGGGACTACACTTGGGCCATCAAAGCGGGGTGGGAGGAGGGTTCTTGCAATAGTGACAGGTTAAGTATTACATTATTAACATTAGTTTTACTCCTCCCAAAAACTACATTTTAATAGCAGTAATACATCACCTGTCACTACTGCCTTACAGAATTTGCCACTATAAAGGGAGTCTGATGGTCTCAAGAAACTGGTATAAAATATACTCACCCTTATGGTTTGGGTGTCCATTACTGTAAGTTGGCAGCAGTTTGGGCCACTTTTTTGCACTACAACTATTGGGCCCACAGAAAAAATGACTTTGCTCTGGTGCACCAAAGACCAATGGTAAAAGGATGAGAAAGTAGTGTGGGGCCACTTAACAGCATCCAATGATGAATGAGTAATATAGGCCCATGAAGAAGCAATTGCCCAGACTTTGTGGGCTTTAATTCCCATGAACGAAAGGTCCCTCTCGGTGAAGGACTGTTAAGCACTCTTAATAGTGAGCACACTCCAACTGGAAATGGTGGATACCAAGATATCAGCAGAGTCCTTAACAGGTAGGTAGAGACGCTTCATAGCCTTTCTTCTACTTTCTGACATGGCAAGATAGAACCACAATGCCCTAACTGGGCAGAAAAGTTTATTTTGATCATCCCAAGCTAAGATACAACTGAGACTGTGGAACTCTGTAGGAAACGGAGCTACTGAAGGAAGCTAGTTTTTCGCCAAAAACCAGATTGACAAAGGAGAGCAACAGACTCATAAATGTTGTTCATGTTTATTAGAGACAAGGCATGAAGCTCGCTCGTTCTTGCAGATGCTAAGAAGAGCAGGAAAACGGTTTTAAGGGTATGTTCTCAAAAAAAGCTTCACTCAACCGTTCATAAGGGGATTCTGACCAAACTCACAACACGCACGAGATTCTATCTAGGTATTTGTGAGCGAGAGACTGGTCTCGGCAGCTCAAAATACCTGACAAGATCAGAAAGATAAGGGTCCTAACCAATTGCAGGACCATTTGAGTGCTTCAACAAGTTAGACACTGCTGCCCTATAACCCTTAATAGTAGAAACCAAACATACTCTTCGAAGAAGGGAAGTCTGCCACTGTGTTCAGAGAGGGGATTAATGCATCTCCAACTGCAAAAGTCGCAAAAGGTTCTCCACTTTGAAACATAGAACTTGGGCATGTACCGTCTTGTTGGCCTGGACAATGGTTGGCAACCTTGCTTGAAAAACAATACTTGTCTTGACAGATAGATCACTTGAGATGACCAAGCATGAAAGTGGAAAACCTGTTGGCTGTTGTGGCAAAGAGACCCCTGTACTACAACAGCAGGTCCCTCTTTTGAGGTAAAATCCTGGGTTGGTCTACCAACAGGTCAAGTAAATCATTGGGACCACAAAAGAGCTACCAGAATGAGCTGAGCAGTGGAGGCCCTGACTTTGTGGAGCACTTGTGGAATCATTTTGATGGGTGGGAAGGCATAAGTCAGTGGTTCACAAACTTTTTTGATTCAGCCCTAAATACCATCTTTTGCAACCCGAAATGCTGTACCAATATAGGGTTGTGAGGGTCCTGGTGACACTCATTTGGGTCACAACTGGGGGTTGTGGAACCACTGGCATAAGTGAACAGATAATTCCACTTTAGACTCGAGGCATGCACTGCCCAGGACCTCTGATCTGGGACTGGGGGACACATAAAAGAGAAGCGTCTTGTTCAGTCTCATTGTGAACAAGTCCACCAAGGGTCTCCCCCACAATCTGAACAGGAATTCTTCTAAAGATTGGTGCAGAGACCATACCCTGAGGACTACCTTGCCTCTCCTGGACAGACTGTCCACCAGAATATTTTGCTTGCATGGAAAATGATAAACTTTGAGGGTAATCCCATCTAAGGCTTCCCAGTGAAAATACCACCCTCATTTCAAAGTTTTTTTTTTGAAGAGTAGCTTCTTCCTGTGGCCACAAAACTCTGAAGAACTAGTCCTTCTGGTTCCAAGTGAGCTTCCCAACTCAAATCTGACACATCCGTGTACTGATAGGAGTGCGGTTTGGGGGTGTGCATTGGGACTCTGGTGAGAAACTAGTCCCAATTGGCCCACAAATTCCAGTGGTGATGAAATTCTGACCCCAAAAGAAATCGAAACTAACAGTTGATCCTTGTGTGGTTTCCGGTTCGCCTGAATGAGAAACTGGAGAGGTCGCAAATATAGTCATCTCAAGAGATCTATCTGCCAATATAGTCTTCCTAGGGGGACCAGGTCCACCGTGGAGTTCAAAGTCCCCAAGAGGGACTACATGAAGGAGCTTTTTGATACATAAATGAGTCTTGTATTTTAAATTTCTTGTAGAAAGTTAACATTTATTTCAAAATATAGCTTGTGTGCAACCTATTCTGCTTGAGTATCCTTAAGCAACATGTGTAATCACCATGAATATCTTTTATTATCTAATTACCTTTTATATACACCATTTACATTACTTGTTGATCGGGAACCTTGATATATTATCCTCAACATCTCATTGTTTTGTTTTTGCTTTTTACAGCTCGTTGATCATGAACCACTTTTCATGCATAAATCATATCAGCATTTTCTGGCGTTATATAGCATTACAGTGCTGGTGTGCCATAAAATCCCAATCAATCAATCAACAGAATGGCACATATGTTTATGATAAAGTTATAATTCAATAATAGATAGAAAGACTTTGTCTGTGAATGAAAGGAGTTGGAAAAAGTTGGAAATATTGATGGAGTATATTTCCCCGAGAAGAGAAACTTGTCCAACTTGCTCTAATGTTGAATAGCTTCCAAAATTCTTGAAGATGGTTTGCAAGGTCTTTCAACTGAAGAGTGTGCTACTCAGCATGAATTAGTAACATGTGTGACCTGATGAAATTTAGCACCCACAACTAAATATTTTAGCTGGAATGGATTTGCGAGGTATGGATTTGCGGATTTGCGAGATATGGATTTGGATTTGCGAGGTAGGGGTAGTACTGCTAATGACTATGATCAGGCGACGTATTTTAAGAAAACACCGAACTGTTCTTGAATGGACAGATAGATGGACATCATTACGATAGAACTCCACCACTTCATCAAGCGAGGCCCTAATCACAACACCGCCATTGAAATTTTCACAAAGATTAGCACTCACCATTCATTTGCCCTCTGCCACCTCTCCCTATCCCCACACTGTAATTAAGCACAGTGGCAGGCATAGTGGCTGCAGTGGATTTCGAGGCTGCCTGGGAATAGTTACTGGGGATAGATGCAGGACGACGCAAAGATCTCCCTTTTTCAGCCATCTGTTCTTCCTGCTGCCTTGATGACCACTCGGCCCTGCAAGATCAAACAACATACGATTAATTTTAGATTTCAGTTGAACATGGCCAATGATGAAGCAATATAAAGACTTTAAATAACCTGAAGACATATTGTTCCTAAAATTATAATGTTCACGGGTAAGTGAACAAGAATCTGTCCCCACATACACATAAAATTGTGTGCTAAAAGCTTTAAAAACCAATGGACTCCATCTACAGCAAATGAAAGTGATTTAATTTGTTTGATCTACAGTGAAACTTTTGTACAGTGACCTCTTAGTCAACCAGTTTCTGACTGACCAAACAATCTGGTCCCAAAAAGGCTGTTTTAATGCTACTCAAGCATATGTATACTGACCACTTCTATGAAACCTCCATACACTGACCACTTCTATCAAACCTACACACACTGACCATTTCTATCAAACCTCCATACACTGACCATTTCTATCAAACCTCCATACACTGACCACTTCTATCAAACCTCCATACACTGACCATTTCTATCAAACCTCCATACACTGACCATTTCTATCAAATATCCATACAGACCATTTCTATCAAACCTCCATACAATGATCATTTCTATCAAACCTCCATACACTGACCATTTCTATCAATCCTCCATACACTGACCACTTCTATGAAACCTCTATACACTGACCATTTCTATCAAACCTCCAAAAACTGACCATTTCTATCAAACCTCCAAACACTGACCATTTTCTATCAAACCTCCAAACACTGACCATTTCTATCAAACCTCCATACACTGACCATTTCTATCAAACCTCTATACACTGACCATTTCTATCAAACCTACATACACTGACCATTTCTATCAAACCTCCAAACACTGACCATTTCTATCAAACCTCCAAACACTGACCATTTCTATCAAACCTCCATACACTGACCATTCTATCAAACCTCCATACACTGACCATTCTATCAAACCTCCAAACACTGACCATTTCTATCAAACCTCCATACACTGACCATTTCTATCAAAACTCCACACAATGATCATTTCTATCAAACCTCCATACATTGACCATTTCTATCGAACCTCCATACGCTGACCATTTCTATCAAACAGCTGAACATTTTTTTCCCTTCACAGGACTCTGTTTATAAAGGTTTCAATATGCTTATATCATCCTTTTTTCATTTCAATTAAATTTGTTTTTTAGGGGAAATCATTTCATTGGCTGCATCGGATTTCCCATAAATTAGTTTTTTTAATCCGTTTCCTGAAATTAATAATTGTATCAAAAAAGGGTGCATTGATAAAATCATGGCTGGATTACGTAGTGCACTCCTGCCCAGTTACAAGAACATACAAACATCTACCCTTAATCCTTGTGAATTAAAATAAATGCCACATTCTGTGATCAATTTAAAACTAAGCTTGACATGTTTTCTGAAATTTCACAAGCAATGATGCCCCACTATAGTGTCTTAAAAATAGGCCTGAGACAAAACTTCCCAAATTTGTGTGATGGATGGACAGATGGGCAAGGACAACACCATATGGATGGACAGATGGGCAAGGACAACACCATATTCCCCAAGGCTACCACTATCGGACTTAAGTAGGAATGATGATGTACAAATGTGCAAAATCAAAACACTCTAAATTTGCTCTCAAGATTCATGTCTCATAACCAAGTTTGATAACCGAAATTACATTTTGCAAGAAACAGATTAGGGATGATCCTATTTTATCCTTGATTAAAATATTGTTTGTAGTCTGAAAATATACTAAAACTTCACAAGATTTCAGATTTAAGCCCTAATGTTTTTTTTTTTTTTCTTTTTTTTTCTTCTGTTTCAAGTTTTTGAGGGTCTCAGACAAACTAATCTTATACTGGGTGAGACAACTGAGAGATGCCAAGTGATAGAATGATTTAAGTTTGATTTATTGAACATTCAAAGTTTCTGTGTACGTAGCAGCAGACGACAATTCCCTAGACCAACTAACCTGGACAAGTCAAAATCATTGTTAGGCAAGTGAAATTTAATTTTAAGTAGCCCAGTTTATATACAGAATAAAGAATAATTTGAACTTTTAGACCATTTTTTTCCTAGCATGCTTGTTGGGCAAATAGGTCAACAATTGGAATTATCATTCCCTTTAGAGGTTTCAGATCTTCATGTACTGGAGAAAACAATGGTTGATCTAACTCAAACATTAATGAACCCCATCAGATGGTTGCTGGCAAATTCTTCTTTATACTGATTTACATTCTTCAAACTAATTATTAGAAAACATTTATAACACTTGTTGATGGGTATGTAGGTAACAGCACTGTCTGGAAATGGGAGAGCATGTTCAAAAGTCTGATCTGTTTCCTAGTTACAAACTTGCATTAAAGTTGGTCTGCACTCATTTATGTCTATGTCATACAAGTGAATATGCAAAAAGCTTTATCAAGGTATTAAGCATCTGCCATCTAGACAATAAAACCACCAATTGTGGTATGGCTGGATTGCAAACCATGAAAGATATGTCACAACAACCACGTTTTTCACTGATGGCTATAGTACAGTATAACCCATCTTGAGTGACCTCTGCTATAAGTGACCACCTGTCATTTATGACTACAATCATAATGCACAGACCGATTTTATTATATAAATGCACTTACATGCACAACCACCTGCAGAACGTGACCAGTGATCATGACCTTTTGGCAAAATGTGTTTTGACACTGCTATGAGTGACCACATTGCAAAAACAGAGATCAACACCACTGACCTTTATTTAATCCTTTGTAACCACAACCGCTTAAGAAGTAAATACTGTTGAAAGAAATTTAAAAAAAAAAAAAAAATTAAGACTGGCTACTGGCTTTCCCAGTTTTACAGAACATGTATGTAGTGTCATTTGTTATAGACTGTAAACCAGACTCAAGTACATGTCACTGTCATTGTAGTGCCTAAGTCGTGTGAATATCCACTATGACTGACCATTCTTCAAAGGGAATAGTTATGGACATGCATAGTCAGTACAAAGGTTTGTATTGTTTCTTTATATTTTGTCAAAACCTGCATAATGCCGATAACGTCATACTGAGAGATCTTTTTAAAGGATTTCAACGTAGCAGCTGAGTACACTGTTTGTCTTTGTCGTTAATATTAGTAAGTGAGACTCGTTTTCTGGATTCTATCGTCATTGTTAAAGCATTGTGTTTTTTTTTCTTTTCTTGATATTACTGTCATTAGAACACACGTGAAGTCGTCAATCATTTACCTTGGTGCTGATCATTACAACCATTGCTTATCGAGTTAATCGATTTATGTCATTGATGAATTAAGCCTTTGACTTTTGTCTCTAAATAAATTTATTCTGTTTCTGGATGAGTTAATTGTGTCTTTTCATTTCATCCATTGGTACATGTATATATATTCCACATTTCCAAAGCCTGATCAAAACTGCAACAGTCATTATTACAACTGATCACTGATAATGTTAACACCTTAATATCAATGGCAGAAAATCCAACGAGAAAGAGAAAAATTCTAACACTGGAGGAATCCTTAGTTCACTTTGCAGTTCATATACTAATACATGTACATGTGATGTTCAAATATAAATGTGATTTATGTTTTATGATAGATGTATATCTTTATTGCTATATAAAATTATTTTCAGATGAATGCAAGCAATATTTTAAGAAGAATCATGAATAAAGAATACAGTACATGTATAGTGATTGTGGTTATTTATCCTTCTTAAACAATGCTGAATTTAACCTTGGAAACCAGTCCTTTTGCACAAACCTGTTATGAGACCAACTGTCTTGAGACTGCTTTTTGTTGGCAGTAGGTGGATTCTCTCAAGACAGGTTTTACTGTACTCCTCATAAAACAATAACATACCAAGTCATGTGACTCTACAAACAATAGTGTCTGAGAAAATGACCTAAACACAAACCCTAATCTCCGTGTTGCCACCAGCAGGATAGACAGACGTTTGGACATGTATCATAAATCCACAAGCTGGAATTATTTTTGCAATCCATCAACAACAATAAATAAAAAAACCACTTACATTTTTGGGTCAATGGGTACATTCCAGTTCTTCTTAAGATCCTTCTTCTCTGATGTGCTTAGCCTGTCATGGAAGAAATCAAAGTATTGAAAATACTGATGACATCAAGGATTGAAATGATACTGAAATAAGATCAGCTGGAAGAACATAACTCCAACAAATGGTATTTATGGTCCTTTGCACTAAAAGCATTTTCTACTATTCTTTCATGTATTACCATTTGTGGAATATCCAAGGGAGACAACTACTATAAGGTCTAATACTGCACCAAAATATAAACTGCCTCCCTTGCACATAAAACGAACCTGAAAGGCCAGTGGATCTACACGTTGTTACTAATTGTATCAAGCCCATATAGTCTGTCACTATTATTAGTCATACAAACAATATTTGGTAAAATACAATGGATACTGCGCCATAAACAATGACAGGACTGAAATCCCTCCAAGCACCAAATATATATTTTTTTTAGGAATTTACATTGGAACCCTGATGAAAATTCAGTTCTAATATATGCAACGTTCAATTTAAACAACCCTTTATTTGTCAATACAGACAACTATAATATTAGCATCGACTCCTCTTTTTGAATTTTCCCAAGCATGATGTATACACAACTTTATTAGATGTGATGCTTACATCGTGCAATATTCTTATTTGGTAACAAGAGGAAGGTAACATCTTGATCAGTATTGTTCACAATGTTATCTGGAAATTGCAATCAAACGAAACAGTCCTTTAAAACACAGTCAACTTCAAATACAATAAAGTGCATGAACGTAAAAATTTATCTCATTACATATGGCTCTCATTATGTAAAATGGCAAGGACTGTTACAGTAAAATATACTTGGGACCCAGAAAGGGCACTTTCAATGTTGAGTAGTCACCAATAGATGCAACTGAGAATTTTGTAACACTTGAATGAAAACCATCAATGGGTGTTTCATCAGTGTTCATGGAATGCCACAGTGAACTTAATTTTTCATAAGTGTGAAAAAGAAATTAAAGCCTGGTGTCCGACAAAAAATTCTGACCTTAAAGTGGAATTTTCCTAACCTTTACCAATATATATGAATGATTCTTTTAGTCTTCTTTCTGTCAGAGTGTCCTTCACCTTTGGACCCCACAATTGATAGGGTTCTTCCTTACCTAAAGCCATCCATTAAGTTTACAAACTGTAGATGGTGGAGAACTTGTTATTTGGTGAAATCCATTTTCTTCTCGTCACAGTGACCTTGACCTCTGACCCAAAACTCAATCGGGTTCTTCCCTGACAAGTGCAATCTATCCACAAGGATTGGTAATTGTAGATGATGGACAACTAAACTTGTTGTGTTGAAAGAAAATTGTAACAGATGGACAACATAACATAATATGCTTCACCTTGTGGCTGGCATATAAAAACAAGCTAAGGAAAGAAGAATAAAGGTATTCATGATATTCTGATAAATTACTTAAGAATTTTTGTCATATTAGGTGCAGTAATAGGTGCGGGAATGGTGGGGTTGGTAATTTCTCATTACTGAAGGTTCTGAGACACTGTCCGAGTAAATTTTTTGAAGTTGCACGTTTTGTCCCAAGATATTCAATAATTATGGTAACTTTCCTATACAAGACATTTATATGCAAGGGCAAACTGTTGGTAAATAGGTTTTGCTGCATACTGCCTATTACCTCCCCTCACCACACTGATAAGCCACTGCCACAAAAAGTTGAAATCTGCTATCAACTTGCTGAAAGTGTTTTTCTCAATTTATCCTTGCTTACAAATGAACTGGCCAAAAGTATTGAATAAAACTGAGAATGTAATGCTATGCAAGCAGATCTAGCACTGTCAAAGTACATTATTTCATTAAAAAAAACTAATCACTAAAAAAACAGACATGACATTTCAAAACAAACTGACTCCAGAGTTAATCAGTGTAATCAGGCAGTGGTGTTATTTATCTCATCAGGGGAATAGTTTGATGTACAAAAGGAAGTAGCTCTTACTATATTTCCAGACTGCTTTAATGTGGTATACTGAAATTTTATAACTTTCAAAAAATTATCATGCCTGTTAAATTCATGAATAATGGAAGGTTTCCAATTATTTCTACTGAGGATCCTTGCTGGCTGAGTAAGTAGCAACCTCAAAATCCACAAAAACTTGAATTCATGCTATTTCAGAACTAGTTTTCACATCTGCTTCTCCAGCGGTCATGTCAATCTGACAAAGTTAAATATGGAACTGTATCAGATGAACAAGACTGTAATGTGTGTGCACTTACCCTGGCAGTCATGTCAATCTGACAAAGTTAAATATGGAACTGTATCAGATGAACAAGACTGTAATGTGTGTGCACTTACCCTGACAGATTTACAAACTTGAACTTCGAGAAGTGAGAGGGATCCACTCCAATTCTAGGATTTCTGGACACCTCTAAATAACAAAAAAAAATGTCTGAATTGCTTTACTGGTTGCATCTTCAAACACATCAAGTATATTCAATAATGTAAGCCAATGTTCTACATATTTTCTCAATGTTATCATAACTACAGCATCTACAAAAAAAAACTAAGCATCAATACACCACTCCCTCGATAACATGCACCAGGATAAATCACGAACCCACTTATAACGCAGGGTCAAGCGTGGATCCCATTTTTTAAAACTAGAAAATACCCCAAAAATTGGTCTCTATTTGTTGAAAGTAAAGAAAATCGCGATCAAAATTGGTAAATGAAACCTTGATATATTGCTTGTTTGATCATCAAAAATGGTGTTTAGTCCCCGGAAATTTGAATGAACATCATGAAATTCTCAACTTTTAATAAGAGGTTATATAGTTTATTAAATTTTATTTCCAAACAACATTCTCAGTACACAGTAAATAACAATGTTGAAAGAAATTTGGATCAATGAAAATCTCGCCAATGCCTACTCTGGTGGCAACACTTTAATAAATAAATACCAATTAAATTAGTTTTGTCAAGTGATATTTGTGTTTTAGTTCTATCTTTTAATTTGGTTTCAGTGTAATCATCATAAATGCAATTTGCTCTCTTGTATTCAAACATGAAATATGTCGATCTATTGTTACAGCTATGTCCACGAGCATTTTGCTGACCGTGATTTGATCTCCAACTTGCGTAAGTATTTGTTGTGTTGTTACGCTCAAATAAAAGCAGACATGCTTTGTATTATCACATTAATTTTATCTGTCTCAAATCAAATAATGGGGGTTTAATAAAAGAGACCTTTCCCCTTCTCACAATTGCAAATCCTACCTGCATAAGAGCTAGCGGTCATGGTCATGTGTCAGGTCAACTCATTTCAGTTGATCAAGATAGCAAGGCAACCAAGCGAAATGAGTACTTTGTGAATTAAAAGGTTTGTTTCACAGATACAGTTCAAGCAAGTTCTAGAGTTTGTAGTGAACTTAAAATTTCTGAATTGGCTCTCAGAGATTTCCTCAAGGATGAGAAGAAGTTTCACTATTACTTTCAATGAAATCACAGCATCAATATTTTACTAATAGAATAAAAATAATCGAGTTTCGACGTTGATGATTGCTACATGAAATAAATGTCCCTAGTTTTTTTTTAAAAAGCAATATTGTTTCGTTATCAAAAGCAACAAAAAGGAGTGACGTAATACACTATGTTTTTGCATCCACGTGTTTGTTGAAACCGCTTGGAGTAACGTTGTTAACGACCTTTCAGATGTTGGGTACCTTGAAAATAAAGGTAATTTATACAAAAAGTGAACAACTTCATTAGAAAAAAAGCTCTTTATTGACAATTATTTCCAACACAATTATAAAACGAGTATTCAGCCATTAAACAGCCCCATTACCCCCCCCCCCCCTCATGTTTTCTCTGTGTCCAGCTGGGATAGCATCCTCTTCTTAATGTTTTTTTAGGTCCGTCGGTAACTCACACCCTCACTTATAGTGTGGTCTATGTTTTTGGACCCCATTGTGCGTGAGTTAAGGAGGGAGAGGTGTAATGACATTTAAGAATTAAGCCATAAAAAAATGTTTCAGATATGCAAAATTAAATCACTACAGATATGTTGGACATCGGAAAGCTGCAGAATTTTGCAGCTGTGAAGAAAACTCGGTTAACAGAATTCTCTATAAAAGAGTCTTAATAGATATATGGATTTAATATACAGTAAAGATTGTTTATTATGTTCTTGGATACAATGTTTCCTCTGTCATAATGTCCGAGTTCAAATTCCCTGGCCAAATTCCCAACTAATATGTATTCCAAAGGCTTTGTTATAATGTTCCTTTGTTACAACGTTTAAGTGGTTATAGCGTTTGATGTGTGTGGTTCACTTGAGAAAATTAGCTCAATTAAAATGTTTTATCACTTGGCGTGCTGAAGCCAGATAAACAAAATGGAGGTCAGTTCTAAAAAATTCTGATAGCTCAACGCCCAGGGACCCTATAATTTTAGATCAGGACCCTCCTGTATTCTAAGTGAAGTGCCCACCAGGCTTGTCGAAAAAAAGATCTAATTTGCCTGAGAAAACTTTGATCATGCTGATGAAATGCAGCATTTTATTTTCAAGTTGTTGAAAGACTAGCAAATAATCTATATATATATCCCCATGTATGCCCCTTACCCTTATGAAGATCGTCTACATACAATACTTCTATCAAAAGCTGTAAACTTTGTGTACAAAGCGAAGCATTTGACCTATGAATGGGGAACAGACTGTCTGGGTTACTATAATTAGAGCTCATTTGGCTTTAACATACATGTAATTCTGGCGGCAGCAGGACAAAAATACCGCTGTTAAGGCAGTCTACCGTACATACCGTTTTAAAGTTGAAATCTACAACTTTTGAAAATTAACAGTTGAAGATAAAAAAATGTATATATTTTTATGCGTTCTATCCATGCATTACAGAAACCAGCCAGAACCAGTCTACTGGGTACCAGAACTGTTCCAGCAGTCATTGCAACCATTGCAACCAGTGCAATGATGTGGCTTAGTAATGGGATTAAGGCCAACATGTGTACACAACAAGTTAACTGATTACCTTGTTGTTGTAATCTGGAGTGTTCAGGCCAAATGCAGGATGTTGTTTGAGGTGTTAGAAGTAACAAAGCGATCAAATGTGGTCCATGATGGCTTTTGAGTCTTTGATTAAAATTTGGACGTCCTTTGGCGGAGGTGAGATAAAAAGGAAAGAACATTCAAAATGATTTCGGCACAAACACTTGAGTAAGTATTGTGATTTTTTGTCTTGTTTAATTGCGACTGCATTGTTCAAGATGTTTCAAGTTAAAGTTTAATGAATAATAATTGAGCTGTCCCTTGCTCACGCTTACACTAGTGTAATGCAACACTGGTCAAAAATCTTAAGCAGATGGTAAAACTTATTGATTTATCTTTTTTTTTTTTCTTATGATAACATGTATTTATACAAATGTATGTTGTTTTTTTTAAATTTTATTACCATTACATACGAGTTTTGACAGTAATCATACCAGTATAATTTGTTTACTACCTGGACAAGTACATAAACATTCTGAAAAATAAACGACTTTGGATATAGTGTTTCTCAGTTGTAACATTCTAAAATCCCAGTCCCCTCTGAAATGTTATAAACAAACTTTACTGTACTAGGATACAGTGATGAACCAGGCACCCTGTTTTGGTCATGTAAAAATCAAGCAAAACATCAACATTTTAACCTGTGCACCCAAATTTTGGTAGCATATCTATATATGTACCTATACACACGGGAAATAAAAAAGTACTTGCGTTTCACACGACACAGGGTGACTAGAAGCATGTTCATAAAACACATATTCTTTGAAAAAAAGGGCGTCATAATAGATGCACCTCATTTCGGTCATGTATGTGTGAAAATTAAGCAAGAAATCAAAATGTGAAACTGTGCTCCCAAGTTTTAATAATATTGGTGATCTGAAAATGTTCAGTAAGTTCCATGCATGCTTGAAATGAGTCTGGGAAGTTCCATGCATACTTGGAATGATAGTAGTCAGAGAAGTTCCATGCATGCTCGAAATGACAGTGGTCTGAGAAGTTCCATGCATGCTTGAAAGGGAAGTAGTCAGAGAAATTCCATGTGCATGCTTGAAATAATAGTAGACAGAGAAGTTCAAAAGCTTCACAATAAAGTGGGGAAAAAGTTGAGCTTTGTCATAGTGATGAGATGGTCTTTTTTTTTTGTTTTGAAAAATACAATTAAAAAAATAAAATAACAAAATAAAAATGTACGGTTCGATAGAGCCTGGTCCAGTTATTGTGTGCCAACTTTGGGGTAGTATCATGCTTGAAATGACAGTGGTCAGAGAAGTTCCATGCATGCTTGAAATGATAGTAGTCAGGGAAGTTACATGCATTCTTAGTGGTCAGTCACAATGGGACTTCTCAAACAGAGATATATAATTTACACATTCCAAGTTAGCCTTAGTCATTAATCTATTTCATGCATTCTCAAAAGAACAAGTCTGGTATAACAAGCTGTATTTTAAGGTATTAAAACAATACCCTACTGAAAGTTCAAAGAAGCAGTTCAAGTGGGGCTGATATCACTCACCTGATAGTTAACATATATCAGCTTGTGAATGCATATTCATAAAGAATTGAGACTGCAGTGCAGAAAGAAAAGTTTGGAACACATAGTTGCTATACTAATAATATTGGAACACATAGTTGCTATACTATTGATATTGGAACACATAGTTGCTATACTATTAATATTGAAACAGTTACTATACTATTAATATTGGAACACATAGTTGCTATACTATTAATATTGAAACACAGTTACTATACTATTAATATTGGAACACATAGTTGCTATACTATTAATATTGGAACACATAGTTGCTATACTATTAATATTGGAACACACAGTTACTATACTATTAATATTGGAACACACAGTTTCTATACTATTAATATTGGAACACATAGCTGCTATACTATTAATATTGGAACACATAGTTGCTTTACTAATATTGGAACACATAGTTGCTATACTATTAATATTGGAACACATAGTTGCTATACTATTAATATTGGAACACATAGTTGCTATACTATTGATATTGGAGCACATAGTTGCTATACTATTAATATTGGTGTCATTTATCTTCCTTCCTAGATAATATACATGTGCTCACTTTCTATGCATAAAAATTACAAGTCATTTATACAACCAGCATTGTCCCCTGGATCTATCCATGCCCCCTGGGGGCAAGTCCCTAATTCAAAACTTAGTAACTGTTCATTTTACAGTGTTTCAGGACAAATGCATACTAGGTAATTTTTTTTAATTATAGCTTAAAATACCAAACATACGTTTAAAATAATTTCCGAGTTATGATTTTGAATACTGAAATACCATAAAATACTGTACAATATATGTGGTAACAAATAAGGGCTGTTCCAGGAAAATATACTTGGGACACTGGGAATGCACTTTCAATGTGGAGTAGTCTACCATAGATGCAATTTAAAATTTTGTATCATTTTCATATGAACTCTTTGAGTAATCAGAGTATCTTGGCATATATTTGTAAAAAAAAAAAAAAGGAGTCCCTTGAAGGGATTGATGCTCCACTGGCAGAAAACAATTTCCAGGAATGCAAGATGAAACTATTTCTTCTTCTTAACTGACGAGTGGTAAAACCATCTCTGATAATCTTAAGCGACAAGATTTTCAAATTATCCACTGTGGCAGAAATATTGGATGTAAGACTGGAACCATTTTCATTTAAGACAAACTACACACCATTACTTTTGGTGAAAACCCCATGCTGATATGACCATCCATTCAAGAGAATTAGTGACAAGATCTTCAGTATGTTCATTGTGGCAGCCATATTTGTGGTCAGGTCAGCACCATTTTCATTCAGGAGCAACCAGAGATCATAATTAGTCTTTTGGTGAAAACCCCATGTCAAACTGACTTTTCATTTAGGAGTAGCAATAATAAGATTTTCAAAATGGATGCCATGGTGGCCATAATGGATGTCAAATCAATACTGTGTTCATCTAGTACCAACTAGACATCTTAAGAAATCTTGTGGTGAAAACCCCATGCCAATATGACCTTCTGTTGATGAGGAGTAGTGATAAAAAGATTTTCAAGATGGCTGCCATATTATATCTCAGATCAGCACCATTTTCATTTAGGACCAAGGAGACACCATAAAAAGACTTTTAGTGAAAACCCCATGTTGATAAGACCATGACCACACATTCAGGAGGAGTAGCAATAACAAGATTTTCAAGATGGCCATACTGGATGTCCAAATGGAACCTTTTTCATTTAGAACCATGCTGATATGACCTTCCATTCAGGAGGAGTTGCGATAACATTTTCAAGATGGCCACTGTGGAGGCCATATTGAAAGCTTGAGCAAAACTATTTTCATTTAGGTCCAAAGAGACATCATAAAAAGTCATCTTGTGAAAACCCGATGTCGATACAACTTTCCATTAGAAGGAAAAGCGATAAGATTTTCAAGATGGTTGCAGTGGCAGTCATATTGGATGTCAGATCAGATCCATTTTCGTTTAGGTCCAAGTACAGATCATAAGAACTCTTTCAGTCAAATCCCCATGCTGATATGACCATCCATTCCGAAGGCATAGCGATAACAAGATTTTTAAGATGCATGTCTGAGCAGAACCACTTTCATTTAGGACCAACCAGACATAAGATATCTTCTGGTGAAAACCCATATCAAAATGACTTTCCATTCAAGAGGAGTAGCAATAACAAGATTTTCAAGATGGCTGCCGTGGTGGCCATAGTGGATTTCTGAGAAGCAACATTTTCATTTAGGACCAATATAAACCTTGGGATGAATGTGTGTGTAAAATTTCGCAGCAATCCTCAAAGTAGTTTAGGAGGAGTAGCAATAACAAACATGCTAACGGATGGATGGACATCAGACAACAGGCCATCCCATAATTTTTTCTGGTCTAAAGACTGTCTTCACTGGGTACCATGTATGTTTAAATGTAACAGCCCTAAACAAATATTTCAGACGTTTAATATGGCAAATGCAGCAAATGTCAAACTCCATCAAACTTGCCTCAGAAATATTATAGAATCTTAAGTGTGGTCAAGATTTTGAAAAAAATTCTCTGCAAACATTTTTATAAATTTGGACATGGTTTTACAAGAAATATGTTCTTCTTAAATCAAAATCTGTTTTTCTGCACTGTAAAAAAATTCTCATATCTTTATGGGAAATTCTCATGCTGAGATATCTTTATGGGAAATTCTCATGCTGAGATATCTTTATGGGAAAGTCTCATGCTGAGATATCTTTATGGGAAATTCTCATGCTGAGATATCTTTATGGGAAATTCTCATGCTGAGATAACTTTATGGGAAATTCTCATGCTGAGATATCTTTAAGTTGTTCAACATAGAAACATCTTTATGGGTGCATCAGAGATGCTTTAAGTTGTTCAACATAGAGACATCTTTATGGGTGCATCAGAGACACTTTGTTGTACAACAGAGAGGTTACATTATGTTATTAGCTACTTCCCACACAGCACTGTTCCTCAGTAAAAAACCCTTTGTCCACAATTCTGTAACAATTCATTGGTATTTACAAACTAGTCATACATAAAATTATATCATAAAATTATTATCAACTTAGAGTTGTATTTGCTATGTTGCTATTTTGTATTTTGTTCAGTTTAAATTAGAGATCATTTATAATCCCTAACAAGTATTATTTTGTTATTTTATATATATCCTGTTATATTGAAATTTATTCATCTTGTATGCTAAAATTATTAAAAAAAATTCTACAACAGGAAAAACTCTGCATAGCGCCAAGCCTGTGATTCTACATAGTCCTTATCATAGGTTACTTCCCTTGCTTTCTAGTAAAAAACTGGGATGTAAATGCATCCACTATATTTTGTGTATACATGGTTTCAATATGAAATTTCTAGAATTTAATATCTCGACATTCTATGAGTGTTATAAACAATAATCTAACAAACCAAAGCTGATAAAAATCTAATAAAAAATCTGGCCTCTGGAGTGGCAACAAGCTTAGCCAATCAGATACAAGATTACTATATTATCTGTTGTAAAACTGAGAAAATAAATAAATCTCATAACCTTGTGTACATAATGTTTATCCCCATGCACTGGCTGTATGTAGTATTTTAAATATAAAGATTGACTTTTTTACACATCCAGTATTAAGTTGCAATAATCCGATACATGCAGATACATCGAAGAATTTTGATCTATGGTTACTTACCTAATTTCACAGACTCCTTATCTTTGTAAAACAAAATGTTGCTAAAAGTTTATATACGATTAGTCCTTCATGGGAGTCACCGCATTGTTTGCATTTTATAGGCACAAAATGCTTTCCGATTGGTTAAATCACATGACCATATTCAGGTATTAAGTCAATTTCCCTATGTACATTCCTTTTATGTGTTATCTGTGAGCGATCTAATCTTGATCCAAAATGTTCTTAGATATAAAAAAATAAACAATTAATTCCATACACTTAATACTGATTAATTTTTATAATTCTAAAAAAGTAAGTGTTTTCTTAGGAGTTGAGGAGTTACTGTTTATTCTTGTGGAGAAACATTTTGTAAACAAATGAAGATTATATTGTACACATAGCCCTGGTATGAACAAATGAAGATTATATTGTACACATAGCCCTGGTATGAACAAATGAAGATCATATTGTACACAGCCCTGGTATGAACAATGAAGATTATATTGTACACATAGCCCTGGTATGAACAAATGAAGATTATATTGTACACATAGCCCTGGTATGAACAATGAAGATTAAATTGTACACATAGCCCTGGTATGAACAAATGAAGATTATATTGTACACATAGCCCTGGTATGAACAATGAAGATTATATTGTACACATAGCCCTGGTATGAACAATGAAGACTATACTGTACAAATAGCCCTGGTATGAACAATGAAGATTATATTGTACAATAGCCCTGGTATGAACAAATGAAGATTATATAGTACACATATCCCTGGTATGAACAATGAAGACTATACTGTACAAATAGCCCTGGTATGAACAATGAAGATTATATTGTACAATAGCCCTGGTATGAACAAATGAAGATTATATTGTACACATAGCCATGGTATGAACAAATGAAGATTATATTGTACACATAGCCCTGGTATGAACAATCACCTTGTGGTGTGCAGGAGTAGGGGAATACAACTGTGAAATGCAGAGCACAAGTGGGAATCATGGGTAAAGGAGACATTTTGGTCTTTCTTAAGTTGCATAATGCCATTCTAAATTTATTTGTCTCCTTTCAAGTACGCAAATCTTGATATTACCGAGATTTATATAGATTTTTATCCTATTTCCTGGAATATTTGATCTTTTAAATGGCAAAATGCTATCTTAAATCTATCATATTGCCAGACAGTTTTGGACATTTTAATGATATAAAGTCACTTCAAAATTTGCTAAATGGTAAAATAAGAAAATTTCCATTTAGTCTAGAGTAGGTCATTTTAATATTTATAATCAATTTATAAATATCACAAGTTTTCTAATTAATCTTCTTTAATTCATCTGTGATGCAATGAATTCTTCGGATGATACGTAGTTTCGTTTAAAGTGGGTAATAAATGATGTAACATCATTACCCGAGTAAGATAATATTATAAATCATGAAGTGGGTAATAAATGATGTAACATCATTACCCGAGTAAGATAATATTATAAATCATCAAGTTCATGCATATTAGCAGGGATTGACATTTACGATTTTAATTAAAGGAGATTTTATTCATATAATGTTGTTTTTATGTATTCTCATTGTTGGTCACATATTGTAATTCAGTTAGTGCTATTGTGCAACGCATATGGAGAAATATACAAGAAACAGTTTGGATTTAATGTTTATACATGTGTCAATGCAGTAATTTTATCTACTATACGTCTAAATCCCTGGTTTATGAGTATAAAAATAGCGAAATGCTATAAACATTCATAGACCTAAAAAATTCAAAAACTTCATGTCTCTGCATAAAGCCATTCTTCCAAATCATTTGCATATGAATCAGGTGCATGACCAGTCATTAATATTCATGGTTCTCACTCCTAATCAAACTCACCCGAGATCTTGATGATACAAGTTTATATACCAGGTCTGATCGAAATCATACAAGCTCAGCCAATCAGATGGAAGATAACCTCATTAATATGCATGGATGTTACTCATAATGGAACTCATCCAAGATCATTATGGTATAAAATTGTGTACCATGTTTAATTTAAATCTGATCAGAAATGAAGCCTCTAGAGTGTTCACAAGCAAATGCTGATTACCTGGAGGCAGGGCATTACCACAATCAAATGTGGATTGCCTGGAGGCAGGGCATTACCATAAGCTAATGTTGATTGCCTGGAGGCAGGGCATTACCACAAGCTAATGTTGATTGCCTGGAGGCAGGGCATTACCATAAGCTAATGTTGATTGCCTGGAGGCGGGGCATTACCATAAGCTAATGTTGATTGCCTGGAGGCAGGGCATTACCATAAGCAAATGTTGATTCCCTGGAGGCAGGGTATTACCATAAGCAAATGTTGATTGCCTGGAGGCAGGGCCATACCAAAAGCTCACTTGGTCATAGCCTTTGGTCAAGTGAGCCAAAAACTCACATTGTTTCACTCTTGGGAGTAAAATGCCCAATTTATTAAAATCTTTATTTAGAGTTCTATGTCATTTACTTTAACTCACAAGCAGAATCAAAATTATATACTTGCACTAACAGGTCAATGAACATTAAATACGAAGTGCTTGGGTGTTATTTCTTGCTTATGTTTTGCTATTTCTAGACAACAAGCTGAATAACTGAATAACTATTTTCCTCACCATCATCCCAGCATTCAGACTGTGGAATGTGGACTTTCTTATAAGAAGGGAGGTCAACACAGCCACGGTCAATATCCCCATCTCCTTCCCTCCTGGCAGCTATAATATAAAGGAATTCTTATTGTGTATAAATGCATGGTATTAATGTTCTGGTTGCCAGTTTGTGGATAGTTTCTTTTACATAATCTTAAAATCCATTACCAGTTTGATTTAATGCCACATAGACTATGATGGAATTAGGGAGGGTACTGAAATTGGCAGTCTCCATGTGTATGTAACCGTAGTCAGAATCACTTTGAAAACCATCTGATGTGATCAAAATCAAAGCTTGAAAAATATATTTTGATGGCACATGAAAAATGTTTGTTTTATTATCAAGCAAAATCAATTAAATGTGCTGCCTACATCTGTTAAGTTAGGTGTTAATGAAAAAAACAACACAACAACAACAACTACCTGCTTGACAGTTAATCATGAATATAGTCCTCTTTTCCTTCTCAAAAGAAGCACTTTATAAAAATGGTCCACTTACCATGGGCCAGATCTATTTCAATAGTAGCCCTGTCTGGACACACACCCAGGTGATACCTCAGCTCTGGCCTCGGCATCTCATGTTTGGCATTAAATGGACAGCTGGCAAATTCACTGCCTGTATAGTTCTTGAGAAGAAAATATAAGGAGTAGAGACAATTTCATATTCCAGTTCTTACGAGCATATGAATCTTTTTCTCTCAGGACTGATTTATGCCTACAATGCATGGTAACCACGTGTTACAGGAATAGCCAGACCCATGCTACACAATGCATAGTAACCACGTGTTAAAGGAATAGCCAGACCCATGCCATCAACACATTTGATATGGATTGCAGAAATTCCATACACAAGTAAGATGATTCATATTATGTATTTTCAGACAGGTGCAAATGTTTAATATTGGGTACCTCTAAAATCTTAGTAGATGAATTACAGATTGGAACTCACTCAACAGCATTGTTTCATGCCAGTATGCTGCTTCAAGTCCAACTATAGCCCCCTTTTCATCATGTGATTGGGCTTCAAGTCCAACTATAGCCCCCTTTTCATCATGTGATTGGGCTTTCAAAATGGCTTGTTCCATATGCAATTGAAGCTTTGGGGCCAAAAGAGCTGTCCAGATATCAACTGTTTTTCGGGGGGGGGGGGGGGTCATCATTCAAAGCAGATGTGTGAAAATTTGTACAACCTGTAGAAATAGCATTCTTCCTACACCAATTTCGTACAAATCATCAAGAGTTGTTCGTGTTCCATGTAAGATAACCATGGATAAATCATCAGCCAGGTAGATTTGAACTTCCACACAGATTTCAGTTTGCTGGCAGTTTGTTCTTTGTCACAATCAAGAATCTTATGATCAAGGTCAGAAGACTTAGCAAGAAATTCTGTATATTTTAACTGTGTCGTTGGGGTATTTATGATGTCTGAATAATGGCAACTCAGCCGTACTTTTGTGCATAATGTGAGTCACACCTTTGATGTAAGCCAATCTCATCACATTTTCCATACATATCATTAGCCTTGAGTGCAAGAAGATATAGTAGTGATTAGTTCAATTTCACTAACTTACTACAAACAATAGGGACATTGGCCAATCAAACCACAGGTATCAAAAATACAGAGGTGACTCGCTTACTAGAATATGAAATTGGCATTGTTTTGAAAGTACAAGAAAATATTATGGAATTAAATCACTAGGACAATAATCTTTATTAATTTATTTTCCCAAGATTCAATTGGACAAATTGTCCAATCTGGTCAAATCTTACTCAGACATTTAGAAAATTGATCAGACTATGATGACTGACACAAAACAAATTCCCTGTTGAGGAGTCTTTTTTCCCCATGTCACTGGCATGCATAAAATATGTAAGCATCACTATAAATCAAAGGAACAACCTCAATGAGCATCTTGTATTTCCTACAGGTACCATATTGTCTGTTCTATCATGAATGATGCTCCTTTTGAAACAAATTAAATCGAACAACAACAAAACATAGCAAAAGGCTGCATACACAGCCAAGAGAAACCTAAAATAACCAACAGCAAACATCTACAGCTTTTACCAGCATGACCAACTGAAGGGCTAAAATTTAAACTCTTTAAAATGTATCAAAATGTATGCTTGAAAAATTTTCTTCCCAAAATTATGCTGAGCATATTGGGCGACTTGGTGTACTCACATATCTACACTTCATTAGATGATAAGGAAACCTTTTGACTCTGATCATGTGTGTCTTGTCATATGGACACTCCATATATTCCTCGCCATCGGGTACTCTGTACTGGGCCATCTTGATAAAGTTTCAACTGCTCAACGATTGTAGTGAATTACTGAAAAATAATATGTACTACATTTAATACTGATTAAAGCTATGCAGTGCAAACTAATGCAATGTACACCACTCCCTCGACAACTCGCGCCCTCGCTTATAATGCATGGACGGGCGTGGATCCCATTTTTTTAAAACTATAAAATACCCCCAAAAGATTGCCCCGATTTGTTGAACATGAAGAAAATTGCAAATAAAAATTGGTAAATGCAACCTTTATATATCACTCATTTTATCGTCAAAATGGTGGTTAGTACCTGGAAATCTGAATCAACATCATGAAATTCTCAACTTTTAATAAGTAGTCATATATTTTGTTAAATTGTCTATCCAAACAACATTATCACCACGCTGTAAATGTTAATATTTGATGAAATTTAAATCAAAGAAGATGTCACCAATGCCTGCTGGTGGCAACACTTTAATAAATAAATACCAATTAAATAAGCTTTGTCAAGTGAAATTTGTGTTTTAGTTCCATCTTTCAATTGGGTTTCAGTGTAAGCATCATAAATGAAATATCTTGTATTCAAGCATGAAAAATGTCAATCTACCATCACAGCTATGTCCACGAGTGTTTTTGTGCGAACCTAATTAAGTGCCAACTATGTTTTGATCTCCAACTTGCGGAAGTATTTGTTGTATTGTTACACTCAATTAAAAGCAAACCTGTTTTGTATTATCACATTAATTACATCTTTTGTATCAAATCAAATAAAGGGAGTGGAATAAAAGTTAAAAGGCATGTAACTCCTAACTGCACAAGAGCTAACATTCACAGTCGTGTGTAAGATCAACTCATTTCAACTGACCAATCGAACACCGTTATAAATATTATTATGTAATATAATTAAACTACCTTAAATTAGCCTACTCATTCATAAATGTGATCAAAGATAGCAAGGCAACCAAATTAAACGAGTACTTTGTGAATAAAAAGCTTTATTTCACAGATACAGTTTTTTGTCAGCAAACTTCTGTCTTTGTTTGACCTGTTTCTACAAAGCAAGCATCAATCATGTGGTGTGTGGGTTATCAAACAAAGTTCAAGTGATTGTAAAGGGATTAGGTGGAGCCGCATAGGTTAGGGCTTAGCAGGCAAGGAGATTAAGCCACATGTTAATCGATTGCCAGCACCTAATGAACGGTTTAGTTAAAGGACCAATTACACACGTGTGCTTTGACACCTCGCTTTGATAAGCATCACTCAGCACACTATTAATCCACAATATTTCAAATCTTTCTGTGATGTCTGGAACACTTGCATTTTACCATATACCATATTTAGAAAAATAGTGCAAAGATTTTGGGACTATTTTTGTTTGTCGGAGGAATACAAACTCCCTTGTTAATCATCATAAAAATCAGATGTTTTTCTGTGTCATGTACAGATATACTTTCATTTTTGAGTGATTATCTCATGTTTACTCTTCCGATGGCAACTTTACATAATTTCTAACGGTAACTTTACATAATTTCTTTGGTACTAAGCGCAAAGCTGCAGATGAACCTGGGGTGCTAAAACTGTCTAACTATAAAGCAGTGTGATTCAATAATAATCTGTCACCTTGGACTGTTTTACAATATCAATGAGCTAAACAGAAAAACTTAACCAAAGCCTGTCAAAGATGAAAAAATAAGCCACAGTGAACTTCTTTTCATGAAAGGGTGTGCTAATGGAAATGGATATCTTCATAAATTTCATGATTCTAGCATCAACAATGACTGAAAAATAAATATCAACAATCAGGGTTCTCAATAAATGCGTACCCTAGGGTTTTGATGCCTGGAATTTAAATGTGACCCATTTCTGACGCATGGAAAATTCAACCTGTGCTTTTTTATGATGCATGTTGATTTGGGCCGGAACATCAGCCTTAATTATCCTTGATTCATCTCTGGAACAATTTCCTACTGAGTGCATGCTGCCCATAACAAATTGACTGTATGTGTCAGTGATTGACATTTGCTAGACTACTGTTTACACCTTATCGGCCGATAATATTGCAAAATCAATATTAACTGGGCAGAGCCAACAGGTCATTATTGTCATGTTTAGGTGGACATAACTGAATCAAGGTTAGACTGTTTCGATATTATTTTTGAAATTTATGATACAGGAAGAGGGAATCAATTATGAGTCGATTAGATTAACTTATGATCACACATTGGCGTTTGTTTCATTGCCCATCAAATTGTCATCAATTAGACGAAACTGTGGAAAATACAGTGACATGTGAAACCGGTTGTCAAAGGTAAGTGGACAAGCTTTAATGGTGTTTAACTGGCAATTGATTTGCATCAATTGGTGTAATGTTTACAAATTTGGGTGTTTTAATTAATGTCTCATCGAGTAAGAATTTACTGGACATTACTCTCAGGAATTTATTTCATGCTTTGGAATTACTCAAGATTCAATAACGAGATGGCATAATTTTGTTATGTTAGATGTATTTATGAACTGTTAAATGACAATGGCTCAAAGAAGTATATTTTCTTTTCTGTCTCAGTCTCAGAAATGACCTGCCAGTGGTGATCATTCCGAGCCTCAGACTCCAAAGAAACACAATTCTGATGAAGAGAATAAATCTCATTTAAAGTTGTAAGAAATTTTAAACATCAGTTTGCTCCATGAATAACGAACAATCCCAGCTACAAGCTCACGACTCAAAAACAAAAGACTCTCTGGATTTTCATTTTGACTCTCGAGATTATGGTGTCAAGGGTCAAAAGACTCTTCAGTTTTTAAATCTGTTGAGAACCCTAACACAAGTTAGCGAAGCACAAAATATGGGCCATAATGACCTGCATCTGAAACAAAAGAACAGTGCTAATCAAAATGCATCCCCTCAAAAAAAGTTTCATGATTGTACAGTGAAACCCCGCTATAACGCGAATTCGGATATAACATGATCATGGCGTGGCTCCCAAAATTTCATATATTCATTCGTACATGAACATTTTTTTTTTTTTGCAAAGTACGAGAAATAGTGTATAAAATGTGTCTATTACAGTATCATTTTGGGGAAGAGATCGCGTATGAATTCGAGTATAATACGTTTGTGGCGTGGTTTCTGAAATTGTATATACATGTACATGTATTTTTCTCGTACACGGAAAAAAAAATTATTTTTTTTAAGTACGAGAAATAGTGTATAAAAAGTTTATTATCATTTTGGGGAAGAGATCACGTATGAATTCGATCGTGGCGTGGCTTCTGAAATTTAACAATTTCACCAATTTCTTGAAGTGTTATGCCAAAATAAACATTTTCGGAAATGTTACTTATTACTGATCCATGAGTAAAGCCAGCAAGTCTTCTCTATGTTTGTCTTCAATTCATTATGTATACAATCATTGCTCAAACAATAGCCGACATGTTTTTCTTCTTTAACTGCATACACAACCGAGCATCAGACAATGTGGTGGTTGATAAAAGATTCTCACGATTTAATAAACATAAAAAAACGTAAGCCGCCAACACGTGCGCTGGACTTCAATTCATCCTGTATACAATCATTGCGCAAACAATAGACGACTTATGTTTCTTCTTTAGCTGCATACACAACCAAGCACCAGACAATGCGGTGGTTGATCAAAGATTGTCATATGTGGGTGCTTATGTAGAGCCTGAGCTTGGGCGGCAAGATCAAAGATTGTCATATGTGTGTGCTTATGTAGAGACTGAGCTTGGGCGGCAAGATCACAGGGAGTTCAAATAACCACTCTCTGTTACTTAGCACTGAACAAGCACAGCTGTATCAAACTCGTGGCTCAATCAAAGGGTTGTCAAGTGGGAAAACAAAGACGGATCAATATCAGATAGTAAACGGTGTTGATACCCTATTCAATGCTATACATTAGACGTGTATACGTTGTTCTCTGAAAAAAGTAAAATATAGTAATACCTCGCAATAACGCGACCCCGCTTTTTCCGCGATCGAATTTTATGGACCCCAAATATCGCGTTATAGCGGGGTTTCACTGTACATAGGATAGTACATAAAAAAGGTCATGAGTTAAATGCCAAAACTTAATGTAAACCAGTAAAATGTGAAATGTGGATCAACCTTTTATTTGTTGTTGTAACAATGTGGTACTAATAGAGATGCATACAATCTTCAAGTTTGATGATTCTAGCTTGAAAAGTAAAACTTAAAACCCAAAATGTAACCAAAGTCGATGAAGCATAAAATATGAGTCACATTAACATACTATTGTGATACGGGTTTAGTCTTTGCAAGATACATCCCTACACCAAGTTACACGATTCCAGGTACATAGTTATATTAATCATGAATGTACAAACAATACACATTTATGTAGCCCCATCTCCAGCAGGTTGGTGCTATGAACACCAGTCAACTGTTGCCTTGGACAGAGCAAGAAAGGCCAAGATGCACAGAGGCTGTACATATGTATATACTTTTACAGATGCCAACTCTAGGTACATATGTATATACTTTTACAGATGCCAACTCTAGGGTACATATGTATATACTTTTACAGATGCCAACTCTAGGCCAACTCTAGTTTTACAGATGCCAACTCTAGGGGTAGTACAATAGCTCTCTTTTATTTTATACAGACAATCTAAAAATAAGTTGTCCTTAACATAGATCTTTTCACGCCAAGCAGGTGTGGTTGATTTCAAATTATGAGTAAAATAGCTTGCTTCTACTTTGTAGAGGCAATCTAAAAATAACTGCCATCCTTAAAAACTCCCATCATTTCATTCCAAACAGGTGGAGTTGATCTCAAACAATGCTGGGTTTATTTGAGTACTGAACATTTTAAGGTTAATTCCCCCTTCCATTTGAGAAAAAGGGTAAGTTTCAAAATCTAGGAGTGTTATTCTAAGCAAAGTATGACAGGGTTTGCCAAAATCATTTAAGATTTTCATGCGTACAGTTGATTTTTCTGTGCAACTGCTTAGAAATTAGCATGAACTTCAGTCACATGTAAAACAATAAACCCTGACAATGGTGCTGCAATTATCTCCAAACCATCCTATCAATATCAGAATGTTTCTATGAGGAATCTTGAATGGTGTAGATGTTTCACAGCAAGACATACATGCAACCATTTATACAAAGAGGCATGGTCATAGTTTAAATTTTTCTTGCAAATGCAATATGATAATTATTTCAACACTTTGACTTTGTCTTGACTGCTACAACTACATATACTATTACTAAGAAAAGATTTATTTATAGTCGGCATGATTTTAAACAACAATTCAACATAAGCTCTAATGAACTTTTACCAACATTATGAACAGCACCGTGATTAGAACACTGTAACTCTCATATGATTTTCTTTCATTACGAATTTTACAATCAGGTGACAGTCATCAACAAAATGCACACTTAAACTTTTAGAGTGGTTAATGGTATATCAATTCATTTTAAAGCAATAATTATGATCATCAAGTTCGAATGTTTCACCAATGACTGAAAACAGTCCTGAAGGCAAATCTTTACTGGATGGATACACCAACAACAAAAGACTTTGCCGAATGCAAATCTCATTTCATCAAAATATAAACATAATTAAACACAGCTTTATGTGGAGCTGGTTTGAAATAGCTAGTAATAAACATTAAAATAAACACAAAATTACATGTGATAAAAAAAAGGTTAAGTTCTAAATTTCTCAAGTTATGTGTTTTCATCTCTAACATGTTGAAATATTCCAATATCATAAAAGACTAAATCCCATTTTTATTGAACTATTACTGATTTTCATGCATTTCATATCAGTCTGTATACATAGAATGGCACCTTACCTGTTGTCAATGATAATTACAAAATTCCCAATGTGGAAGTATCAGTTCAGTAAGTTAGAGGCTGCAGCAAACAAGAGAAGTACAAAACAAACAAGTTTTTACAACTGTGTGTTAATATTCACCAAGATATATGTTCCAGATTTAGAAGCATGTGGGGCTTTCTTAGATACTAAAAATAGAATATTTGTACATCACCAGTAATTTCTCCAGGATTTTTAACACACCTTGTATTCTGGTCATATGACTTTAAATGAGCACAACAGAAACTATATTACTATATATTGTAACGAATTTTAATTTTAAGTAGTACCTAGCTTACACTATAGTATAAAACTTCACCAAAAACTGAACAAGCCAAAAACATTCACATACAATTTTGAACTGACTACATGCAGTTGTAAAACAAACCTCACCAAGAGCTGACCATTCACATTCAACACCAAGAACTGACCATTCACATTCAATTTTGAATGCACATACATGCAGTTGTAAAGTTGACATCACAAAGAACTGACCAAGTCTAAAACGTTCACGTACAATTATGAACTGCCAACATGCAGTTGTAAAGCTGACCTCACGAAGAACTGACCAAGTCTAAAAAATCAGAATTTTGAACTGACTCCCTGCAGGGCCCCCCCCCCCCCTTTTTTTTTTATCTAAAGACCCAACATAGAAGAATTCTGAGCAAAAGGGATTTGACCACAGTTATGGCATTAACATAGTAGTAGTTATTACCATTAAAAAAATAAAAAAAAAAATGGCTTTGTCAGTCTTAGGTGTATGGTCCTTATTTAGAAGTCAGCAGGGCTTTCCAAGTAGCTAAAAATAGAACCGTAACAACGCAATACAACTGTAAATATTGGTCGACGATCAATTGTCGCTATGGTTATATTTTTTCGCGAACGCACGCGAATTTCAGTTTCTGGTTTTTATAGTATGAAGAGAACGCAAGGTTGACAATCATCTGCAAAAACGAGATATGTCATATACTCGCCAAATCAAAATGAAGATTACACAGTGGGCCTCCAAGTACCTGAACATAGTTCTATTACGTCTACTCAGTACGTGGTTAATCGTCATAAATAATTTTTTTTTGAAGAAAACAGTAGGAAGACCGGGGCTTCGTATAAATAAAATCTCAAGAAATTTATATGAATTCTTTATGAATTTGTCATGGTTGCAAAATGGCGAGACTACATTTTCATTGAAATCGTGCTTCTCACCGTGAAATGAGAAAATGACAGATATAAGAACTGAGCTTCAACCATTGGCGTTAACTGTTCTGCGTTTATACCATATTTTCTAAGAAAAAGAAAAACAACACACTTTACTGTCATTTCTACTAGTTATTCACTCACCTTGCTTTCTACTGTACGCCCATCAATCAGTCGCTAACATTGAATAACGCACAATCTGATAAACACCGAGTTGTCGCGGTCTATCTCGAGAAATTGACCGATACCAGACCAAGTGATATAAATAGACCGGTCCCTCCGGATTAGCTTGCGTCATAATCGTACATGATCGAATGGCAACACTATACATTTTAAATAAATTTGGCTTTGGACATAAATTCTGCACTTGGGCTAAGATTCTGTACACAAATATGTATTCCAGTGTGCAAGTTAATGGAGCAAACGCCAATTATTTTAACATAGAAAGATCAGTGAGACAGGGATCCCCCCTGTCCATGTTGCTTTACGTTATAGCTATCGAAGTTTTATGTAAGAAAATAAACAACAATAACCTTATAAATGGAATAAATATACCAAATTTACAACATGGATTAAAAATGGTGCAGCATGCAGATGACTGCACCAATTTTATTGCAGATGACTCGTCATTTAAACATCTGGAGAAAGAATTTTTAAACTTTGGAAAAGCGACAGGTTACTTGGTGAACCATGCGAAAATGGAGATACTTTTAATTGGTAACTGGTGGGACAACCACCAGGGCCTGCCACCATACCTAATAAAAACTAAAGTGAAAACCCTAGGGATAACTTTTGGACCTAATGCAATAGAAGCAAATTCTAAACAAGCTAGAGAAAATATCAGAAATAATATAGAAATATGGTCTTCTTCAAACCTAAACCTGATTGAAAGAATACAAGTCGCACAGACATATATATATAGTAAAATAAATTACATAATAAATAATATAGATTTAACCGACTTAATGCTAGAAACAATCGACAAAGAAATAATACACTTCTTATGGAGGGGGAAACTACATTACCTCCCCAGGGAATATTTATGCAAACCAAAAAATGAAGGTAGACTAGGCATTCCACATCTAAGATACAAAAAAAACCAACAAGTAACATCCTAAACAGGATAAAGCGTTTGACAGAAAATACAAGATATGCATGGAAAGCTATATATATATATATATATATATATATATATATATATATATATATATATATATATATATATATATATATATATACTGGTATGGGTATGTACTAAACCAGTATAAAGATATATACAGAAACAATAAACTAACCAAATTGTTAGAGTCACCAAGGAAAACCAGATATATAAGATTTAATAGTTAAATATAGAGACACAAAACAAATATGGGAAAAAACTGATAATGATATATATATAGTATAATCAAAAAGGAGATAGACAAAAATGTTAAAATAAAAGTAGAGATTAGGACTTGTACGGTACAATGGAAATCCGTGTGGAAAAATTGGGCGAAGATAAAATCAACCCAAAAACAAAGTAACTCGTACAAATACCTACATGATGTATGACTGACGGGGGAGGTGGCCCTCCGAAGGCACATCATAAGAGTTTTAATTAAATGCCCCTTATGAAAATAAACTATTTCACAAAAAAACACGTGACTCTAAAATGTAAAGAAACAGAAAATGAAAGAAACAAGATAATAAATGTAATAAAAACTATATATATATATATATATATATATATATATATATATATATATATATATATATATATATACATGATAACCAAATACTCTATCTAGATAAAGTAAATAATAAAGAAATACTAGGAAAAATAATAAATTACATAGCATATGTAATGGAACGATGCGGCAAAGCAGAAGAGAGACAATGAATAAGTAACTAAAATCCTTTTTTTTTTTTTTTTGTAACAACAGACAAGAACTCTTGACACAGAGGCCGGCATAAAAAATGCTGACCTCTCAGGAACGCTAAGTACAACCACTGTGGGTGATGAGTTTCAGTATGCCCCCCACTGGGGGGAGGTGCGTCGCAAAGGCGACCTGGAGCTCACTCGCTCACATGTTGGAAAGGCAAACCGCGTCAGGAGTCCTTTCTCTTCAAGTACAAAATCGCAAGACACCTGATCAGACACAAACAGAAAATTCTTTAGGAAGAAAGTCTCAAACTTAAGACAAAGCAGCCAACACATATAGTGTTCACTGCTTAGAAGTTGGAGTACAGCCCTCGGGCTGGAAAGAAAGCTCACAAAATTTTTTGAACTGTGCCTAATATACAAATATCAAATAAATGTACCACACACACACACAATATGTAAAGACACAGTTCATGAAGAGAGACGCTTCAATTTTCAAATAGCAGACGGAGGATGGAGGGGCTCCCCAACATCATACCAGACAGCTAGAAATATCAGTTTTTCAGAGGACAATGTGGAATAAGGGGTTAATAGAATAAAAAATATAGAAAAACTGAAACAAAAACGTGAACAGGTGTCGAAAAATTGAATAAGGGAAAAATATTACTAAAGATTTAACTACACAGGGTACAGGGACTCGTAGATATGGGGAAGTACGGGGCAAAGATACTGTAGGGCTATGCTACGAGGCTCACGCGAGGTAGACAGGCCTGCAGAGGAGCCCAAGAAAAAACCTCTATTTACGACAAATAGACACACAAAACAAAAAACACATATGACTTTCCCGTTAACAGTAGACAAATGAAACAAAATACATCTTTATCTCCTACTCTCTTCTCTTTCAACTTTATAAACGTATAAAACATTAGAAAACCACATTTATAAATAAAAATAAATAAATTAAAGAAACGTTTTCTTCTACGTCCGCGCGAAGAAAAGCTATCTTAATCCGCTGATATATGCGTGTAAATACACAAGTGCACATGCTTGCATGCATATACATATGTATATATATATGTGTGTGTGTGTGTGTGTGTGTGAGTGCACGTGTACGCACAAGCATAAAAGTTATATTTTATAATAATTTGATGTTAATTTAACTTGTAAGGCCAAGGAAGGGCCAAGATACTTTGTCGAAATTTTAACATATACTGTATGATGTGGTGTCACTGACAACAAGTCTGTAGAAGCTTTTTATGATAGAAGGAGGAACCTGAGACAAAAAAAAAAAAAAAAACCAAGCGTTTCCTCTACCAAAATAACAACAGAAAAAACACGGGAATTTTATTGATGAACATTAGATAATAAATCATTTATACGGCAAAAAAGCCGCATATAATGCCGCCGGGGCACATCGCGAGGGCGAACACGTGGTAGAAACGAGCCCACAAACACCCTCCGTACCCCGCGGCGAAGCAAACTTTCACAAAAGTGCAAGATACTAGATAGTGCCCACTATCTCGTCCGGAGCTAACTCCCCGACATCGTTTTCCTCAATTTGGAGATAGACCAAGTCGGGAATAGCAACCCAGGACGAAGAAAGGCGAAATAACTGATGGACACGGGCTCCCGGTAGTCCATGGAAATTCACCTCCAAAAAAGGAGGCCCATGCCTATTATAAACTCCTACAAACTGGCTTAACCTAGTGACGAGACTATGTCCACACACATAGAACAGCATCGTGTAAGTGAGAAAAATCACAGGAAACGGTGCCTTATATAGTCACAGGAAGTGTCCTCCTCCAAGCATGCGACTTAGCACAAACTACAAATTATAAACTAAATGTATAAGAGAAGACATAAAAACACAAAAAGAAATAAAGGCAACTCTCCTTGTACCTACAAAGAGAGACAGCTCTCCAAACATGAAGGGAGAGAAACCAACAAAAAAACGCAGAACATACACACAAAACAACAGTACCTTTTTTTTTTTTTTTTTTTTTCGTATGTATGAGAATTACAACTTACAACAAAACCAAGGAAGAACGAACCCCAGTTTAAAAGAAGAAACTTCCAACAAGCCGGAACCAAGAAAGAAGACACCAGAGACTGATATAACAATAACAACAACAACAACAAATTTTTACTGTTTCTACTGCTTTCTCTCATAAAAGTGAATAACAACTCAAATGATTTGACCTCTATATGCTGTCCATACACAAAAACAATGTATAGCACAACAAACAAAAAATATAGCACAAACACATAGCACACACTGGACCAGAGAGTCCCAAGCAAAGACTCACTAAAAAGGGGATACGTGGAATGGAAACCAGCCGAAAGGTGTAATGCCTGAGGAGGGGAGTACGGACCATAAATTAAATGAAAACATACTGTAGGCTTAGGGGCAGAACGAATGGCGACCAGAGAACGGAACCCAAACAAGTAAGCTCCATCCAAAACAAAACAACATCAAGATAAACCCAAATCCAAAACTTATCTAAATAAATTTTTTCCAAAATTCTATTTATTTTTTAAATACCCACAACAACAGACCTTTGGGGGACACATACAGATATAAAAACCCTTTTATAATCTTTAGATCCATGGGGGTCGCCTTAAAGGCTTTCTAGCTTTTATAGCTAGTGGTCCGAGAGGTGTCCGCAAATAAACTATACAGATCAGTACAATGTCTCCAAGCACAGGCCTCTGAAATTCTATCACTGTAGTAAGAGAATGTCAGAATATCTGAAAAAAGAAATCGTATCCAGATATAGTAGGCAATGTTGGAAACAACGTATATATAGCGGGGGGGGGGGGGAGGGATAACAATTTGTCGTTTTTTCCGATGCCATTGAAAATATTTTTAAAAATCCTACAAGAATTAGTGCTAATCATCCGTCCGCCATTGTAGTATGTACTGTAAGTGCGGTAGTTCCAAAAGTAATCAAAAAGAAATCACTGTTGAAACAGCAGGATAAAAGTCGGTGCGACTCCATACCTCAAGTTAAGGTCGCGTATACGTTGCGGAAATTTCAAACCGAAATGTTTTATACAAATTTTTTTTAAATTAGTACAGTCT
Organism: Margaritifera margaritifera; assembly: GCA_029931535.1. Taxonomy (NCBI): domain Eukaryota; kingdom Metazoa; phylum Mollusca; class Bivalvia; order Unionida; family Margaritiferidae; genus Margaritifera; species Margaritifera margaritifera. Next base: position 2,377,692 of record JAQPZY010001445.1, read on the forward strand.
TTCTATATTGTTACGGAATTATGTATATGGAATCTATAATGTGCTTAAACTTTTGGCCTATGACTCTACTTTAAAGTTGTGTCAAATAGTGAGTCATATTTAAGTTGGGTTTAGTTGTACTATTAATCAAATAACATCATGTTTACTGACCTTTTGTTCAAAGTCAGAGGTATTGATCATTCTTCAGTAAAATTCCATGAAATAGACGCATTTAGTATTGCATTCTGGGTCATAATATGACACGTTTCCTGTTGTGAAATGTGCCATTTTCAAGTTGTATATAAGACCTGGAAATACTAATTAATTCCATTCCATTTTAGATCTTGAGTTGAAAAGAACTTTTTTTTTATGATCAGCTTTGGAATCATCAGATCGTTTGAAATAATAGCCGAGCTGGAATCCGGTTATGCTGCTGTAATGCCATGCTGTATAGATAATTCGAAAGGAATTATTTATTGGACCATTCTTCACAGCTACACTGGATTGAGAGGTCATAAACGAATTTGGTTCTTTTTGTGTGGGGATATTATACTTTTGTGATATATATCAGCATACAGTGCATTTAGGATTCAGTACTGTGTCTTAAACTCTAGTAATCTATACATTATTTACACAAAACAAATTGAAAACTGTGTTTTTTGCTTTTATGTATTGTTGTGAACGTGGTCATATGTAAGTATAGTATTCGCTTACCCTCCCGTTTGTTTCTACCGATTTTAAAAACAAAAAGTATCAAGGATGATAAAAACAAAAAAAGAATGCACATGACTTAGTCATTTCATTCATCAATTTATAATTTCTAACCTGATTATACAAGGGAGTCCCTAACACTGTCAACTTGTTGACGTTTCAAACCAAAGGGGAGTTCTTTAGTAACACGGTCGCCATATTTGCATGGGCGATTCTATGTTTTCGACCAACAGCTGTGATGTTGTTCACCGTCTTCGATAAGCTCTGAATAATTCCGTAAATTTAGGAGTTACATCTCTTTAAACACATGTATACAACAGCCCCTCTCTTTTATTAGTTCATTTTTGTTTATTTAATCAATATTAAAACTAGACATTGCAAAAATTTGATGCAGACAACACAGTTTGTACTGAAATGGACTGTGCTAGAAACCAGACAAGGACAGTGAGCAGTCTGCCTGGTTGTTTACATCAGGGGTCTCCAAACTTTATAAGACGAGGGCCATGTTAGATTTTTGAAGAGGGAGTGAGGGCCGATTCGACTGTGAAAAATTTAAATATATGCCAAATCGTTTTAAAAAAGTACAACACTTTGCGGGCCGGACAAATCGAAGCCGATGGCCGGATTTAGCCCGCAGGCCGTAGTTTGGAGACCCTGGTTTACATGAACGGCTTCCGGTTTATTTGAAACGCCAATAAGTTGACAGTGTTAGGGACCACCTGACAACTATCAGGGTAGAATTATAAATTGATGAATGAAATGACCAAGTCTTGTCCATTTAAAAAAAAAAAAATTATATCCTTGACGATTTTCGTTTTTAAAATCGGTAAGGGGGTATAAACAAACGCGAGGGTAAGCGAATATTATAGCAAAAAGAGAGGATTCGGGTCTCTTACATCGTTTAGCGCAGGGGTGTCAAACTCATTTGCTATGGCGGGCCAGATTTTATATAAATAATATTAATAAATAATGAGTCTAGCGGGCCGTATGTTTCACACCCCTTGTTTAGCGGGAATTTTTAATTTTGCTTACGACGGTGAGAACCGAGTGGGAGCAATGAATTTATAAATTTGTAAATAAAGATATATATATATATATATATATATATATATATATATATATATATATATATATATATATATATATATATATATATATATATATATATATATATACTGTTACGACTCTAGGGGTAATGTAACAGAATAAAAGACACAAACAAGCTTTCAAGATTAAAATGCAAAACTTTAATTTCCTAAAATGTTAAAAGAATTAAAATAATTCAACAAACAATCAAAGTGAAAGAATTAAAATAACTTACAGTATAGAATATCCTAAAAAGTCCTAAAATGTTTTAAAGTTCACTTCCTGATGTTAATCTGAGTAATCCGGATGTGGTATTTCGAATGAAAAATAACCTGTACTGCGTTGAAGCTGACAAGTTCTGATAAAATCCAAAATAATCCTTGTAAGTCTGGAATCTCACAAGTTTTAGAATAACGTCCGATAATTCCACGGAGCTGTATAGTAATTCAGATGAATTACTAATTAGATACATTCCACACTGAACTGAATAATTTCAATAACCTCTCCTCGATCAAGCAATTGTAAAGAATGATAATTCCCAAGATTATTCCCTATATATCTTTACTAAGTGCGCAGAATTAAAAGGGAATGTCCTTTCTCCGTCTTTAATAATATGGTATTTCAAAATAACACAACCGTCTAAGAACCAATCAGGAACTAGGTTATGCGTCATTTACCCAAAGGTCTAGCGTACTAAAAATCTTAAAGAGTAAACATAATGTTATTGTGTAGTATGGAATGTGACCTTTCAATGTTGATTTCTAAAAAGTACAAAGCCAGGTCGACTTCATTTCCCGCGCAATTGATCATGTGACCACTTATTGATCGAGCATTAGTCGTATCTATAATGATATGCTAACCCCTATTCAGACTAAAACAGAAATCATAAATTAGTAAATTAAATCATCATAAAAAGGTAAAAAGGTATGATTCCGTAACAATACCAAACGGTGTAGCTCTAGGGAACATAACTGATGAAATTCCGCACTCACAACTACATGTGCGGAGTTGATAAAATGTGAGTGCTTTTTCTAACATTCTGAATTGTGTTTTTTGATTGTTATATGATAAAACAACATGCTATTGAATTATTTGTTTTTTATTGTTATATGATAGAACATTATGCTAGTGAATTATTTGCTCCTTTTTTTTTTCTTACATATAATACCGAACACATGTTTGTTCTTTTCAACACATTTTTACATTTCATACGTCATACAAAGAAGTCTACAGTATCATTCCATTTTCATTTTCATTTCATGCACAGTTCTCATTAATCATCCCGTTAGCACACTTTTATTTATTTTTTCTATTCCTGTACGAAAACATTATTGTACCAAAGCTATTTAAAATAGAATTATGGCAACCTCAAGTTTATATGCCCCAATTTGTTTGATGTTCGAATTGATGCGGAAGGAGGAAAGAATGCAACCAGGTATCTGATTGTAGAAAGAGGACATGAATGCCAAATCTTAAATGAAAGTTCACTCCCAAGGCAGGAACAGCTTAAAGGAGTAGACATTATAAGAAGCCCTGAAGTAAACGGGATCAATATGTCCCAAATAAAAGGCTTGCAAAATCTTGGATATTGTCAGTTTTTACTGATCCCCAGGGAAATAAAAACACTTCTCCTACTGGACCCTATGGTCCTAATGGGAAAGGTAGTTAGAATAGAAGAAGCCGCCCCGATTATAAGAGAAGTGGAACGAAAATTCACAACTATGCACATCTCGGGGTTACCTATAGAAATTCTCGATAGTGCCTTAATCAACAAAAATGGTTTCGGTTTACTTGGAAAAAATGATGATATTAAAAAAGGAAAATTTCAGATTACAAATAAATGTTGGTGTTGAGGGGAATCCGGTATAATGAGGTTTCGGTTTTGAGGAGTTTCACTGTATAGAGTAAAGGAAAAAAAACCTAGCTAGATAAAAGAAGATTCTTTCTTATAATGTGAATGGAATAACAAATAAAATATATAATGTAAATGGAATAACAAAATAAGATAGATAGTGCAAACAGAATAACAAGAAAGATAGATAATGTAAATGGAATAACAAATAAGATATATAATGTAAATGGAATAACAAATAAGATATATAATGTTAAAGGAATATCAAATAAGATAGATAATGCAAATTGAATAACAAATAAGATAGATAATGTAAATGGAATAGCAAATAAGATATATAATGTAAATGGAATAACAAATAAGATAGATAATGTAAATGGAATAACAAATAAGATATATAATGTAAATGGAATAACAAATAAGATAGATAATGTAAATGGAATAACAAATAAGATATATAATGTAAATGGAATAACAAATAAGATAGATAATGTAAATGGAATAACAAATAAGATATATAATGTAAATGGAATAACAAGTAAGATATATAATGTAAATGGAATAACAAATAAGATAGATAATGTAAATGGAATAACAAGTAAGATATATAATGTAAATGGAATAACAAATAAAATATATAATGTAAATGGAATAACAAGTAAGATATATAATGTAAATGGAATAACAAATAAGATAGATAATGTAAATGGAATAACAAATAAGATATATAATGTAAATGGAATAACAAGTAAGATATATAATGTAAATGGAATAACAAGTAAGATATATAATGTAAATGGAATAACAAATAAGATAGATAATGTAAATGGAATGCAGATAAGATATATAATGTAAATGGAATAACAAATAAGATAGATAATGTAAATGGAATAACAAATAAGATATATAATGTAAATGGAATAAAAAAATAAGATAGATAATGTAAATGGAATAACAAATAAGATAGATAATGTAAATGGAATAACAAATAAGATATATAATGTAAATGGAATAGCAAATACGATAGATAATGTAAATGGAATAACAAATAAGATAGATAATGTAAATGGAATAACAAGTAAGATATATAATGTAAATGGAATAACAAATAAAATATATAATGTAAATGGAATAACAAGTAAGATATATAATGTAAATGGAATAACAAATAAGATAGATAATGTAAATGGAATAACAAATAAGGTATATAATGTAAATGGAATAACAAATAAGATAGATAATGTAAATGGAATAACAAATAAGATAGATAAGGTAATACAAATGTTAAAAAGATAAAATATATGATATAATATTCCTACAATCAATTAAAGATATCACACACAAAAATTAAAGTTATAGAATATGAATTGAATGCGATAGTTGTAGTTAATGTAAGAAATGATAAAACCGGCTAGGAAGCAATGACAATCTTGACAACAAATATTTATGCAACATCCTGGACAAATATAGAAGTTGACCCGCAATTCAAAGGGAGCATGAATCACATAAACTTTCAGTTACATGATTTTATAAACATATACACACCGACAAAATACGAAGAAAAAAATATTTTTGGGACAGATCTGGGAAAATATTTAGAAACAGAAGAAACAAAAAAATGTAAATTTTGGTGGAGACTTAAACCATATACTTACTGACTACGAAAAGACCAAATGACTGCAGGAAAAAGATAAACAACTTGCTAGTATAATTTTGTCTATTATAGAACATAAGCGACATCTTTAAAAGATTAAATCCTATTAAAAGAAAATACATGCACAATTATGATAAGAATAAAGGAAGCAGACTTGATACATTTTATATTAGTAAAACACTAGAACAAGAAGTTAATAGATGTACTATATTGGATCATACCTTCTAGGATCATTTTTCTGTAAATTTATCTATTAAAGAGAGAACTCGATGGGGCAGAGGGAAATGGAATATAATTTATCTATTAAAAAGAGAACTCGATGGGGCAGAGGGAAATGGAATATAATTTATCTATTAAAGAGAGAACTCGATGGGACAGAATGAAATTGAATAGAATTTATCTATTAAAAAGAGAACTCAATGAGGCAGAGGGACATGGAATAGAATTTATCTATTAAAGAGAGAACTCGATGGGACAGAGGGAAACGGAAAATGAACAACACTATGCTATAAAATAACCTATATCAACAAAATATTAGGAAGATACTAAATAAATTACAAGTGAGCACGGACATAGTAGAAGATTGGGAAATAGCAAAGAAATAAATTGCTAAATTAAGTAAACAATTTAGTAAAATTGACAATAATAAAAGAGGAATAGGCCGGAAAAAGAATGCAAAAGAATAATCGAAAATAATGAATATACAGGAGTGAAAGCAATGGGGAAAGCCTTGAAAAAATTAAGAGGTTAATGGAAAGGGGAGAGAAAAGAAGAACAGAGCGTTTTGACTGATTATATAAAAGAGGGCAAGGAATCTATAAAAGAGAGGAAATGAGAAGAGGAGAAGATAGGGCATTAACAGAACTTTAACATAAAAGGAGAAAAAATACGGAGTAACAATACAATTATAGAAGAAATTTATCAATATTATGAAAACTTGTATGCAACACAAAACATAAACTCAGAAATAATAAAAGAATACTGTGAAAGTGGAAACTTCTCAACAGTTGTTTGGGGAGAATTAAAAATACTGTGAAACATTCATTTCTCAAGCAGAAATTTAAAACAAATTCAATTATACAGCTAGACAAAGGCAAATCGTCTGGAAGCGATGGTATATCTACAAATTTGTTTTTAAAAAGATTCCAATCAGAACTTATTCCAGTACTAGAAATGGTTTATACTAATATCTTTTTTAAAGATGAAATGACGAAGTCAATGCGAGAAGGAATCATAACTTTTATATATAAAGGGAAAGGGGACAAAGACAATTAAAAAATTTGGAGACCTATATCACTATTAAACAATGACTATAAAATATTAAGCAAAATATATAAAATAGAATTAAAAAGTATCTAGGGCAAACTGTAAGTAAAAGCCAGTTTTGCGTAGAAAAAGTATGACAGACAACAAACAATACGCTATCAATAAAATGTATACTGGATACAACAATACGCTATCAATAAAATGTATACTGGATACAACAATACTCTATCGATAAAATGTATACTGGATACAACAATACGCTATCAATAAAATGTATACTGGATTATATAGATACAACGATAGTGGATTATCAATCAAATGTATACTGGATTAGTGGATTATCAATAAAATGTATACTGGATTAGTGGATTATCAATAAAATGTATACTAGATTAGTGGATTATCAATAAAATGTATACTGGATTAGTGCAGTATTAATAAAATGTATACTGGATTATACAGATACAACAATAGTGGATTATCAATAAAATGTATACTGGATTAGTGGATTATCAATAAAATGTATACTGGATTAGTGGATTATCAATAAAATGTATACTGGATTAGTGCAGTATTAATAAAATGTATACTGAATTAGTGGATTATCAATAAAATGTATACTTGATTATATAGATACAACAATACGCTATCAATAAAATAGTATACTGGATTAGTTGATAATTAATCAAATGTATACTGGATTAGTGGATAATTAATAAAATGTATACTGGATTAGTGGATTATCAATAAAATGTATACTGGAGTAGTGGATTATCAAAATAAAATATATACTGGAGTAGTGGATTATCAAAATAAAATATATACTGGAGTAGTGGATTATCAAAATAAAATGTATACTGGATTAGTGGATTATCAATAAAATGTATATTGGATTAGTGGATTATCAATAAAATGTATACTGGATTAGTGGATTATCAATATAAAATGTATACTGGATTATATAGATATAACAGGAGAACAGGAAACAAAGATCTTAATCGATCAAGAAATAGCTTTTGATATGATTGAACAAAGTTACGTTATAAAGGTCTAATAAAAATTCGGTTTTGGTAAAAATTACTGTAAAGGGGTTCAACTTTTATGTAATAATGTATACTCCAAAGTACAAGTAAATGGGGCTCTGACAAAAACGTTTAAAATAGAAAGATCAGTGAGGCAGGGTTGCGCACTATCAATGTTGCTATATGTGATATCGATAGGAAATTTAAACATAAAATTAATAAATAATAAAAGTATCCATGAAATAAAAGTTCCAAATATACAATAAGAGATTAAAACGTTTCAACATGCTGTTGGTTGCACACACTTCATTTTAGAGAAATACTCTTTTGCACATTTACAAAAAGAATACGAATCATCTGGGAAAGAATCAGGATTGTAAACAAAGCACTCCAAAACAGAGATTCTCCTAATAGGGAACTGGAGAGGAAACCATCCAGTTGTCCAAACAGCATGTATAAAAGAAACAGTCAACGCTTTAGGCATTTTCTACGGTAAACACGCTATGAAAAAAATAAATAAAAAAATAAACATATTTTAAATGAAATGAAAATGAATATAAATATTTGGAATGAACAAAATTTGCCAAATAAATAAACTGCAAATAATAAACACATATTTTTAGTCAACTATGGTACGTATTAAATACAGCAAACCTATCTAAAGTCAATATAGATGAAATAGAAAAATTAGTAATAGATTTTTTTGGGGGAGGGAATGCATCATTTTAATAAAGAAATACTAATGAAAGATAAAGAAAAGGGAGGATTTAATACACCGGATATACAGCTAAAATCCAAAGCAATACTACTGAACAGAATGAACAAGATAGATGAAAATACAGATACTGATTTTAGATCAAAATTCACTTTTACTTGAAAAATACCACATATACAGAAAGGGGGGGGGGGAACCGATATAAAAATCTTTTAACTTTTCCATCAAAGGGGATCACCTCAAAGGCCTGCTGATTTATCATAGCTAGAGGTCAGAGAAATGTCCACACTAATAAATGAAGAATAAAAAGCACGACTATAGTTCAAACTCAATCAAAATCAAGTTCAGCTTGAGTTATTTGAGAAAGATGACGATAGCTAATGTTGACCGGGAGAATTTCGATGCATTTTCCAGTGACAGTTATAGGATGGCGTACCGTATTCTCTCGGTACTAAACAAAAAACAAATCGCAAATAAAAGACAATAATTTACCTGTTAAAGAAAGTTGCCTTGTTTATTTATCATTTATCTCCAATCCTGTATTCAGGAAATATTGTAAATGATGCCAGAATATCTTTTAATAAGTTCACATAAATCCCAAAATCATCAATTCAAAATCCAAAATCCAAAAGTCCATGAGCACTTTCATAATACAATGAATATTTTAAATAATTCCTCTCTCTGAATTTGGAATGATTTTATCACAACACTAATGACTCTTGTTATGTATGATGTTTATATAATATTATAAATATTTTAGGAAATTATAAATGTTTCTTCACTTTGATATTTGCTTAAATCTTAATGTTATCAGGAAAAACATGTTTAACTAGTGTCCTTGAATTAGGTTGTTTTGATCAATATGTTTTCTCAATTTGAAGGTCAAGGTTGAATTTTGTTTACAAGTAAAATTGCATTAAGATGACACATGTTCTAGAACATTCTGTCATGTGACCAATCTTTATATATGCCATGTTTGGTGGACATTTATTCAGTTTTGACATTACCATCAGTATTGTAAAGAGCTATTACAGTTGTGAAAATTCATTCCAAATTCTAAGAGAGGAATTATTTTAAATATTCATTGGATTATAACAGTGCTCATAAACTTTTGGATTTTGGATTTTTAATTGATGATTTTGGAATTTAAGTGAACTTATTCAGATATTTTGGAATACTTCATTTTGACATCAGCACATCAAGATTACTAGTACATCAGGACTTTGGAGACCATTAGCACATCATAGCATTCAAGGACACAGCCGTGAATTCGGAACATTCTATATTTAGGACTTGTGATTAGAACAATCATTCTTATTGGATTATTAGGATTTCAAAACACATTACTGTAAGTGACTTTTTGATTTTTCATTTTAATTATCTAGTAATAAATTGCTTGTTGATTTTTTACTTGATTTGTTGGTTTCACTTTCTTTCTGTTACATTCCTCTTAGACCATAGAGTCGTAACAGAAATTGGGGGCTCGTCCGGGATTGAATTTCTTTAAAGCATATTAGAGATATTAAATTTATCTTTGAAACTCATATTGATTTTGTCTTGGAATTTTTTTTGTGTCTTTGGCAAAGATTTTTAAATAGAGAATTTTTTTTGTGTGAAACCAACAAGCATTTACAATGGCATCTAATGTTCAGAATTTCATTTCAAAACCTACCCAGGAGGGGTTAGAGTGCATGAGAAAGGATGAGTTGCTCGAGCTTGCCAGAAAATACAGTCTATCTGAGGCAAAAGTATCATTGACAAAACAGGAAATAAAGATTATTTTAATTCAGTATTTAGTAGGTAAGGGAATTTTTGAAAATAGTGCTTTAAGTTTGAAGAGAAAGCCTGTATCTGGTTCTGACAGGAAATTAAGGGAATTAGAGTTAAAGAACCAGATGGATTTAGAATTGGCAAAGCTTCAGATTCAGAGAGAGAGAGAAAGAAGAGAGGCAGATGGAGAGAGAGAAAGAAGAGAGGCAAATACAAATCCAGAAAGAAGAGAGACAAATACAAATGCAGATGCAAAAAAGAAAGGGAAATGCAATTTAAATTAAGAGAATTAGAACTGGCAAACAGAGCACACTCCACTCCTTTAAACACAAGTTCAGGTTTTGATGTTACTAGATATATTAGGTTAGTACCCCCTTTTCATGAAAAAGAAGTAGATAAATACTTTCTTCATTTCGAGAAAATAGCTGAAAACTTGAAATGGCCCAGAGAGCATTGGACTTTGTTATTACAAAGTGTACTAATTGGCAAAGCTCGTGAAGTCTACATTTCACTGTCAGTACAACAAAGCACTGATTATGATTTGGTTAAGGAGTACATCTTGAAAGCTTATGAGTTTGTACCAGAGGCATATCGACAAAGGTTTAGGAATTGTAGAAAAGAAACTGGACAAACTCATGTCGAATTTGCAAGGGATAAAGAACAACTATTTGATAGGTGGTGCTCAGCCAAGAAAGTTGATCAAGGTTATGATAACCTCCGACAGCTCGTATTAATTGAAGAGTTCAAGAGGTGCATCCATAGTGATGTTAAAACCTATCTTGACGAGCAGAATGTGGAAACTTTGGAAAATGCTGCTCGTATGGCTGATGATTATTCCTTGACTCACAAAATTTCATTTGGCAATAAGTCGTCCTCTCAGCAGTTTTCTGGTAAAAAACCATTTCAATCTCATTCGAGTACTTCCAAATTTCACAACCGCACAACTGTTAGGAATCAAACATCTGATAAGACTGATCAGAAATCCTTATCTCTTCCTACGTGCACTTATTGTAAAACGAAAGGGCACGTTATTTCTGATTGCTTCAAGTTGAAAAATAAGCAACAGAGTAAAGACAGAGCTTTTCCAAATGCTCTTATTTCTACGAGGTCAAGGTCACGGTCTTGTATTGAAAGCAATACATTTGTTGGGTCAAACAAACCCCGTCTGATTCTATTTTGGAGGCTTATGAACCATTCATGTCAGAAGGTTCTATATCACTTATTGGTGATTCTGCCAAACCTATCCCAATTAAAATATTAAGGGACACTGGAGCTTCTCAGAGTCTTTTATTATCAGGTACTTTGCCTTTGTCTGAGGAGTCTTCTTCAAGTGAAAGTGTTCTTGTTCAGGGAGTAGAGTGCGGCTTTGTAAATGTTCCTCTCCATTGTGTAAATTTGGCATCAGACTTAGTTTCTGGATCTGTGACTGTTGGGGCAGTGACTTCTTTACCCATAGAGGGTGTTCATTTATTACTAGGCAATGACCTAGCTGGAGATAAGGTTGTGTTTAATCCACTTGTAACTGACAAGCCTTGTTTGGATCAGAAAGTTGATCCTGTCGAAACTGAAATCCCTGATTTGTACCCTGCTTGTGCAGTTACTAGAGCTATGGCAAAAAGAGCTCTTGAGAGTGATGTTGATCAGGATATTATTCCTTTAGCTGACACATGTATTGGTCAGTTTTTTGATGAGGTCACTTTTTCCTCAGGTATTGATCAATCAAACGGTATTGATCACAGTGATCCTCTTTTGGCAACTCATTCTCTTTGCCCTAATCAGGATGACAATCAACACTTCCTTGTCGTTGAACAGGAGCAAGATCCCGAGATATCTTGTTTGTTTCAGAGGGCTATTAGTGAAACTGAAGCCACAGAAGTTCCAGTGTGTTACTTTGTGAAAAATGGGGTCCTTATGAGGAAATGGAGACCACCTGATGTACCCGCTGGTGACGAGTGGTCAGTGAGCTATCAAATTGTTGTTCCTAAGTCATATCGACAGGAAATTCTTAATTTAGCCCATGAAACTCCTTTCGATGGTCATTTAGGAGTCCGTAAGACTTATCACAAGATCTTGAATCATTTTTATTGGCCGAAAATCAAAAGTCATGTTTCTAAATACTGCAGATCTTGTCACACTTGTCAAATGGTAGGAAAACCCAATCAGAAAATACCTAAGGCTCATTTACAACCTATTCCTGCATTTGATGAACCATTTAGTAGAATAATGGTAGACTGTGTTGGTCCTTTACCTAAAACCAAGTTAGGCAACCAATACTTGTTGACCATCATGTGTGCATCTACAAGATTTCCAGAGGCAATTCCTCTGAGAAATATAAAAACTAAAACTATTGTGAAAGCTTTGGTGAAGTTTTTTACACTTGTTGGCCTTCCCAAATCTGTCCAGTCAGATCAAGGGTCAAATTTTATGTCTGGAATTTTCCAGCAAGTTATGCATGAACTAGGCATCCAACAGTTTAAATCTTCTGCCTATCACCCTGAAAGTCAAGGTGCTTTGGAAAGATTTCATCAAACTTTGAAGAATATGATTCGATCATATTGCTTTGATACAGAAAAGGATTGGGATGAGGGTGTTCATTTGTTGTTGTTTGCTGTTAGGGAATCAGTTCAAGAGTCGTTGGGTTTTAGTCCCTTTGAACTAGTCTTTGGTCATACTGTCCGTGGACCATTGAAATTATTGAAAGAGAAACTTCTTTCAAATGAAGATTCAAAGATTAATCTTCTTGATTATGTTTCTGATTTCAAATACAAGTTGTCAGAGGCCTGTGAAGTAGCAAGAACTAATCTTCACACTACCCAGTCAAAATTGAAATTAAGGTATGACAGAAATTCACAGGAAAAGAGTTTTAAACCTGGTGACAAAGTTCTGGCTCTCTTTCCCATACCTCAGAATCCTCTTCAGGTTAAATTATTTGGTCCTTATACCGTTGAAAAGAAAGTAAATGACTTTAATTATATCATTAACACTCCTGGGAGACGGAAACAGAAACAACTTTGTCATATAAATATGTTAAAGGAATATTTTGACAGAAATAGCCCAGCTAATTATTCAGTTAATTTAGTTGTACCTGTCCCACACAGTGAAGATATCAACGATGGAATACGATCAGACTATAGTGACTCTGGTATAACCAATCTTCGGAATTCAGAAATATTGAACAACCTAGACCAGAAACTTTCACATCTACAACAACAGGAAAGAAATGAACTAAAACAGCTATTACATGACTATGAGCACTTGTTTCCTGATGTTCCAACACGAACAAGTAAAATTTATCATGACGTTGACATTGTAGATTCTGCGCCTGTGAAACAGCATCCTTATAGGATGAATCCTCTCAAACAGAACTATCTGAAGAAAGAAATTCAGTATTTACTGGAGAATGATTTCATAGAACCAAGTAAAAGTAACTGGAGTTCACCATGTATTCTTGTTCCCAAGCCAGATAATACATTCCGTATGTGTACTGACTATAGAAAAGTCAACAGTGTCACCAAAACTGATTCATTTCCAATCCCAAGAATGGACGATTGCATTGATAAAATTGGAAATGCGGAATATGTCACCAAGTTTGACCTTTTAAAAGGATTCTGGCAAATTCCACTGACGGAAAGGGCAAAAGAAATTTCAGCATTTGTGACTCCAGATGGACTTTATCAATATAAAGTCTTGCCGTTTGGAATGAAAAATTCGCCAGCAACGTTTCAACGTCTGATGAACATGATATCATTTGGTCTTGATAATTGTGACGCTTATATCGATGACGTCATTATCTACAACAACACTTGGGAAGATCATTTGGAAACCATTCGAAAATTCTTCGATCGACTCAGTGATGCGAATCTGACAATTAATTTGAGCAAAAGTGAGTTTTGCCATGCTTGTGTCACATTTTTAGGACATATTGTGGGACAAGGTCAAGTTAAACCTATAGAAGCTAAGGTCAAAGCTATCTCTGAATTTCAAGTTCCAATTTGTAAAAAGCAACTGATGCGATTTCTAGGTATGGCTGGATATTATCGGAAATTTTGTTCCAATTTTTCCAAAATTGCTGAACCTTTGACAAGTTTATTGAGTAAGAAAACCAAATTTTATTGGTCTGACAAGTGTCAGGAATCTTTTGACAAGTTAAAGGCCATGCTTAAGAATGCACCAGTTCTTTCTGCACCAAATTTTAGCCAATCATTTAAATTATCTGTTGATGCAAGTGATGTAGGGGTTGGTGGAGTATTGATTCAGGAAGACAAAAGTGGTGTGGATCACCCTGTGTGTTATTTTTCTAAAAAACTAAACAAGCACCAGAAAAATTATTCCACAATTGAGAAGGAATGTTTGGCTTTGATATTGGCTTTACAGCATTTTGAAGTGTATGTTACCTCAGCTCTTTCTCCAATTATTGTGTACAGTGATCACAATCCCCTTACTTTCATCAACAAAATGAAAGATAAAAATCGGAGATTGTTGAGATGGAGTTTGATATTGCAAGAATATAACATTGACATCAAACACATCAGAGGAAAAGACAATGTGATTGCAGATGCACTCTCACGTGCCTAGAAATGTAATATTGCTTGATGTAATTAAGTCCAGTATCATAAAACATGTTCTTATGTAATTTTGGTTATTATAGTATTAGATGTATATTCAAAAGAAAGCTTTATTATATAAATCTTTCTTTTTCTTTATGAGGGGAGGTGTTATGTATGATGTTTATATAATATTATAAATATTTTAGGAAATTATAAATGTTTCTTCACCTTGATATTTGCTTAAATCTTAATGTTATCAGGAAAAACATGTTTAACTAGTGTCCTTGAATTAGGTTGTTTTGATCAATATGTTTTCTCAATTTGAAGGTCAAGGTTGAATTTTGTTTACAAGTAAAATTGCATTAAGATGACACATGTTCTAGAACATTCTGTCATGTGACCAATCTTTATATATGCCATGTTTGGTGGACATTTATTCAGTTTTGGCATTACCATCAGTCTTGTAAAGAGCTATTACAGTTGTGAAAATTCATTCCAAATTCTAAGAGAGGAATTATTTTAAATATTCATTGGATTATAACAGTGCTCATAAACTTTTGGATTTTAGATTTTTAATTGATGATTTTGGAATTTATGTGAACTTATTCAGATATTTTGGAATACTTCATTTTGACATCAGCACATCAAGATTACTAGTACATCAGGACTATGGAGACCATCAGCACATCATAACATTCAAGGACACAACCGTGAATTCGGAACATTCTATATTTAGGACTTGTGATTAGAACAATCATTCTTATTGGATTATTAGGATTTCAAAACACATTACTGTAAGTGACTTTTTGATTTTTCATTTTAATTATCTAGTAATAAATTGCTTGTTGATTTTTTACTTGATTTGTTGGTTTCACTTTCTTTCTGTTACATTTTTCTTAGACCATAGAGTCGTAACACTCTTTAAAGACTGATGTTAAGGTCGAAACTAAAACCTGTCCATTAAACATGGTGTATATTGTTACGGAATTATGTATCATTTTGTTTTTAAATAATGGTATAGTTTTATGATCTTTGTATAATAGTCTAACAGCTGTCGTCTTGCAGAAAGTAACTATACGGTATTTCAATGTGACTCAGTTCATTAGTCCTGGGAAAATATTCTCGGTTGATGCATGAATCATATCACGTGATTTAGCGCGTGAGAATTTGTACTTTCAAACTTTTGACCTGGATTCTATGTTCAATAAGAAGTCAATACTTTGTTGACTGGTAATAACGTCAGTGTATAGGTACTTTAGCTGTGTCACGTATAACCTAGTTTGTGCTTGGTTCGGAGAAGGTTGTTTTATAGAAGGATTAAATTGTTTTTAAGTCGCAATACAGTTTAAATTGGTTTTCCTTATTCTGTTCTACGCAGCTGATAATCTATTAAATTTAATTTAATTGCTGTGTTTGGCATTCTAGCATTGTTCGTTAGCCTGAGAGGTCATTAACGAAATTAGTTCACTTTGTGTGGATATTCTGCTTCAGTGATATTATTATACAGTACATTTAGGATTTAGTACTGCTTCTTAAACTTTAAGAATTATTCAGCTCCGTGGAATTACATTTCTAGAACTTGTGTGATATTCCATTTTCACAAGGATTACTTGGAATAAATAACATTTGGATATAACTGATGCTTGTTAATACATCAGCACTTTGAAGGTTTCATTATGAACCTACTTCATTTGGAATATTTGGATTAACTTCCGGATCAGTGAACTTTAGAACAATTTAGAGGACTTTTAAGGATATTCTATACTGTAAGTTATTTTTCATTCTTTCATTTTGATTGTTTGTTGAAATATTTTAATATTTTAGGAAATTAGATATTTGTGTTTAAATCTTGAAAGCTTGTTTGAGTCATTTCTTTTGTTACATTACCTCTAGTCGTAACAATATAAAGATAGGTCACATAACAGAATGTTTCTAGAAAATTATATCGTGTGACTTTTAACACATAATTCTAGCTTTATCTGTAAGCAAAGTTAACACTGACCTCAAATTAAATCAACAGTTTTGTTTAGCAAAACCGTCCTTGAACTCAAATACTAAGCAAACAACCTAATTCAAGGACAATAGCTGAACAGGTAAACCTGATACATAACATTAAGGTTTGAGCAAATATTAAAGTCAAGAAACATCTATAATTTTCTGAAATATTTATTATATTATAAAACATCATACATAACACCTCCCCTCATAAAGAAAAAGAAAGATTTATGCAATAAAGCTTTCTTTTAAATATGCATTTAATACTATGATAACCAAAATTACATAGGAAGATGTTTTATGATACTATACATAATTACCTAAAGCAATATAGCACTTTAATGCACGCTGTCTTTTCGTCTAATGTGTCGAATGTCAATGTTATATTCCTGCAATATTAAACTCCATCTCAACAATCTCCGATTTTTATTTTTCATTTTGTTGATGAAAGGGGATTGTGATCACTGCATACAATAATCGTCGGAGGAGCCGAGGTAACATACACTTCAAAATGTTGTAAAGCCAATATCAAACGGAAACATTCCTTCTCAATTGTGGAATAATTTTTCTGGTGCTTGTTTAGTTTTTTAGAAAAATATCACACAGTGTGATCCACACCATTTTTGTCTTCCTGAATCGATACTCCACCAACCCTTGCATTACTTGCATCAACAGACAATTTAAATGATTGGCTGAAATTTGGTGCAGAAAGAACTGGTGCATTCTTAAGCATGGCCTTTAACTTGTCAAAAGATTCCTGACACTTGTCAGACCAATGCAATTTGGTTTTCGTACTCAACAAACTTGTCAAAGGTTCAACAATTATAGATAAATGTGAACAAAATTTCCAATAATATCCAGCCATACGCAAAATCGCATCAGTTGCTTTTTACAAGCTGGTATCGGAAATTCAGAGATAGCTTTGACCTTAGCTTCTGTAGGTTTAATTTGACCTTGTCCCACAATATGTCCTAAAAATGTGACACCAGCATGGCAAAACTCACTTTTGCTCAAATTCATTGTCAGATTTGCATCACTGAGTCAACTCGATGTAATCTTCAGTTTGTCCTTTGATTTCAAATTCGATAAGAGCTATATCCGACAAAGACTATACAGGATGAAATTCCACCCATTGGGATTCTTGCATTGTCATCATGGTAGGAGGCATGGAAAACAAATCCAGTTCTGACTTTGTACATTCGCAAGAATCTCGGTGCATCATTTTCAAAAAGGCTTAGTAATCAAACACGTGTAGTTCTCTGACGGTTCTTCTTTTCTTATTCTTTTTTGTAACACCACCGTGTGTTTTATGAACTCTGAAGGGATTTCGACATCGTCTCTTTCTACCTTGTCCTTGCTGTGAAGTGGAGGAAGAAGTAATGCCAGGGCCTGAAGCGTGAAGTGAATTTATAGGACTCTCTCGGAGACCCAAAAGATCTTTGCCAGTGTGCATCAACACATTTTTGCCTGCTCTCATAAAGGCTTCTTGAGGATTTTGTTTGTCGATGAGGACATTTTGCAAAAATTCTTTTCCTTGCGTCAAAGCGGCATCAATTAAGGCATGCAATTCTCGAGTCACCGTGGGTTTCAAAATAGGGGCTACCGTCCGAAAAGCCGATCTTAACATATCTCCTAAACCATGTCCTCGTTGTCGAACCACTCCTCGGTACACAGGATACATTTTTTGTTACAATGCGTTGGAGAACCTTTTTCGAAAATGTAGTTTCACCGTGACTTTTCCTTTGTCAATGAATGGTACACTTTGTCCCAAATCTCCTTTTATACTAATGTTGACAGTGTCAAAATACGATTTACTGACTGGAAGATAATGAGGGTGTACAAATTCACGGTGAACGTGAAACGTGTTTCCACCTTCTTCGTACGCACCAGCAGCAGAATCCACTTTGAAAGGAATGACTCTCAGTAACGGAGCGGATGTGTGTCCCACCACGTTGTATTCTACCACATCGGAGTACACAAACATTAAATTCAGTCCAACGTTCAATTCGATAGGGGTTTTAAAACCATCTCCGAATTCTACGTTGCTTGCGACTTTTTTATTAGGATACTTTTTTTTCCCACCCAAAATAGCATGCAATCCAGGATAAAAAGTGATGGTTAAGGGTGTTTTGTCATGCACGAGTAAGCCTTTGTCTTTCTCGCCAATGAGTTCCCCCTTCTCTTTGAAAAATTGCACGATGAAATGGCGTGACACATAATGGTAAGCGATTCGTACCCATTTTTGGGCACTGTTTAAGGCTGGGCCAAATTGGGCTGTGAACTTGGTTGCAATCGTCTCCACCAAATGTTCAGCAGTAAAATAATACCCCACAGGAATTGTCATGGTATACTGCTACAAGACAGGAGATTTAGGATCTACTACCCTTTTGAATGATTCCGACATTAGAGGATCATTTTTTCCCAACTCATCTTGCATTTTTGGGTTCAAGATTTCCACGACGAAAGTGTTTTGACCTTCGTTGATGTTCATGATTTGCGTAGGATGAATGATTTCTACCAAGGCACTTCCCAATGAGCGTCGTGATCCAATTGGATGGCCTGAGGTAATTTGGCCGTGAAACAACATAAGGTGTTGTTGGGAAACACATCCATGGAACTGTCACTGGGTAAAGTTAAATAAAATTGGTCATTCATAGTAGATCCAAAGTTTTGCTCTCTGAGGAATCACTCGAGTTCAAATGATGTTCAAACGGTTCCAAAAGAGGAGTGGTATTATGGTGACT
Organism: Margaritifera margaritifera; assembly: GCA_029931535.1. Classification (NCBI taxonomy): domain Eukaryota; kingdom Metazoa; phylum Mollusca; class Bivalvia; order Unionida; family Margaritiferidae; genus Margaritifera; species Margaritifera margaritifera. The sequence goes on from JAQPZY010001445.1 coordinate 2,397,033, forward strand.
GGAAGAAGGTGGACTGGTGTTGGCCGTACTACCGTTGTTGTGCTGGCTGTTGTTGTGGTGACTGTTTTCCATCGTCGTAAATTTCAAAGAGGGACTGGGTAAAAGATAACCGATGCAACTGCTGAGTAAAATGGTCCATAATTGTTTGTCCCCTTGTTACAAACGCAAATTAGCAATTGCTGCTCCGATGACACAATACACCACAAAACTTTGGCAGAAAAAGACGATTTGATTTTTAGGCACACGTTCTCCGCACCACACCCAGAGCGGTTGTTTTTGTAATTCTTGAAGAGAAGAACTCTGCGAAGGAGTCGAGGTCGTGGTTGTGTTGAATGGCATGTTGAGTTACTTCTTCTTTTTATAGTCGACGACTTGAGAAGCAGCAATCCAAGAATCAAAACTAGGAGGATATCCTTTCCAACGTACTTTGACTTCTTCTACTCGACGTTTGCCCACTTTGCGTGCTCTTTGTTCGAGAATGCTTTCGATGTCGTACAAGTCGTCTTCTTTTTTGGTCACTCGTTGTAACTCAGGCAAGTAAAATGTTCCTTTGAGTACTTCACCGTGCATGTCTTCCAATTTTTAGACGGGAGGATTGCGTCCACGCACGGGTATAGTGACACGAAATAATTCGGTAGTCCAGTTGGGTAAATAACCTTTGTCAAAAGTGCGTTTGGTTTTTCCGATGCGAACCCAATCTACCGTCTTCAACTCCAGGGGTTTCTTCTGAGGGCTCCTCTGGGGTGTACCAAACAATCGATCAAACACTGCCACTTCGTTTTCAGGGCTGACCTCTTCGGCGGCACATCCGATGCTACGATGGTACGATTGATTGTACGCTTTGACCAAACGTGGTAACACGTCGATGTACTTGAGAGTATGTTGATGTGTAAAATATTTCCACATGAGTTCTTTCAAAGTTCTTTGAAAACGTTCCACGATACTGGCTTTGGTTTCAGGATTTTCGGTGGTAAAAAAATGAATGTGCCTTTGTTACAATTCTTTTTGAAAAGCTTGGTTTAGAAATTCGGTGCCTTTGTCGGTTTGCCATCGTAAAGGGTGACGGCCACTTTGTTTTAACGCCAATTTTAAGGCACGTACCAATTCGGTACTGCTTTTAGAAGTCAAAGGCACGACCCAAGCAAATTTGGAAAACACGTCGATGACACAAAACAAATATTTGTGACCACGATTGTAGGTTGCCAAATGAGAGACGTCGTCTAAATCGGCTTGCCATTGATGATCGATGCCACTTGGGTTAGACTTCTAGAAAATTTGCGTCGAATGGGTTTGTGTAACGTGTACGTCGATTGTTCTTGTAACCATCGTTGTACTTCTGGCAAACATACACTTTTCAATTTACTTTTAGCAGCTTGATATAATTTTTGAACTCCTCCGTAACCAGCAGCATGGCCAGGATTGTAATAAAGGCTAGCTAAAAGTTTCTCCATGATTCCTCAATAAGTCACCCACTGTTCGATGCTACTACTACTTTGGGTGTCGTGAGGTTTGGACGAAGTGGCTTGACGCGTTCAACGAGCCACAGGAGTGGTGATGGCACGTTTCTTCTTGGTCTCTTTTTTCACTTCAGTCTTTCTTTCTTTCTTTTTTTCTTCTACTGAAGAAGGAGTGGACATCTTCTTATGAACATAATCTTTCATGGCTTCTCGATGAGGGGTAGGCGAGGGTGTCAACAAGGAAGCTACAATTTTACTAGAGATACCAGCAGACGGAGTTTGAAACACTTCTCGGGGCTCGTCTTCTTCTGTCGTCCCCGTGGCGGTGTCTGTTTTAGTGGTGGTGGTGACTTTAGGTTCGCTTTTCATCAGGGCTTTGAAATTTCTCAGAGTGGGTGGAGCTGTTTCGTCTACAGCTTTTTGGTGAAAGAGTTGCAGACGTTGTAAGAGTTGACCGTACCGTTGCGATTTTTCTGTTTCTGACAAATCACTTCGTTCCATCAGGGCTTGTAATTCTTGTTGTAACTGTGACATCTCGTTGAGATTAGGATTGGGTGGTAAATGAGGTATCCGTTGTTCGTTCCAACGATGAAATTCCATCCATCGTTTGTAAGGAACTAAAGTCAGTTTTCGTCCTTCCATTTCATCCAAAGGTACAAAAATGTGTGGTGTTTCCAGAGAAGGGTGTCCTTTTTATCTTCTTTTTTATCGCATGACACCTCCTAAAAGCGGTCCAGCAATCGTTCCTAACAAAGGAGCCGCTATTTTTAACAACGGTCCTATCAGCATAGGTAGAAATCCTCCTCGTTGCACCAACAATTTTTTTCTTTTGCTGGAGAGGTATTTTCTTTTTCACCATTTGGCGAAGAACGTTCCGATGTTTGCCTAATTTCTGTTTCTGTATCTTGGACAAAGGTACCGTTCCTTTCAAGACATTCAAACAACATTCGCACACGGTATCGATGATTTTCTTTAGGGGCTGTTTGAATGAGTTGTTTTCGCATGGAAGGATTGGATTTGGTCAGGACAGACAAGACGTCCCAATGTTTAGCCAGACGAGGTGGAAGTCCTTTTTTGGTTTTCTTCTTTTGGTGGTGGTGGTGTGCACGTTTGGGAGCCATCTTAGAGGTTAGGAGTAAGTCTGAAGTCTCTGGCAGGTCACCCTTCTATTTTATACTGGAACACGTCTCCACTGATTGTCCGCACGACGTACCATCTTCCTGACAGGCCGCACTCGACGTTGAGGTGTTTTCAATGGACTAAATCGTCTCAATTCCTCTTTGGATAAATCCACTAAACTTTGTAACACGCCGGTTCTCTCTTGGACATTGGTTTTAGGGGAAGGTACTTTGTTCACGGCCGCTGCCATGGCCAGATCAGTCGAAGTCGAGGGTCCCGAAGTGGTGACTTTCGAAATAGGTTTCAATTTTTGCATCAAATTAGGAAACACAGATCTTAAGTCTGGTTTGGCAGGCATCATCATGAAGGGTGGTGAAGAAGAAGTGGACACAAGAGGAGAAGGAGACCTCGTCACTGCTGGCTGTCGTGGTGGTGTCTTGCGGGTGTACGTTTGCGTCCTGGCAGCAGTACCTCTCTTGCGGGTGCCAGTGGTGGTGGCGGGTGTTTTTTTTTTTCTTGACAGAACTTTTCTTTTTTTGGGGGGCTTTCTTTTTAGGGCTTTTCTTTTTTGTGGCTTTCTTCTTAGGGCTTTTTTTTCTCGGTGTTTTTGGTCTTTGGCTTGGGCATTAGGATCCCATTTCAAAAGTGAACGAATCATGACCCCTCCTAAAGAACCGCTACCTCCAGGGGTTAAAATGATTTGTCTTTTAGTCCGTGGATCGATTCTAGGATCGGCTAGTTGTGACAACGCCCCTTTATGTTTTTGAATAAAACGTTGAGTTTGATGAGGGATGTGAATGATGCCTTGCAGTAATTGACGTGCCGTCAAAGTAAACCATCGTAACACTTCTTTGAGACTAGCTTCTAACAAATGAGCACGGACTCGTGCATTTTTTTCGCGACTGATGCCATACAAGGCACGAATCAATTTGGCCGAAGGATGAGTTTGAAAGGAAGTCATCTCGAAGACTGTGAGACAGAAAATGACGTGGTGGTTGTTTTTATAGGGGTTTTTTTCAGAGAGTGGCTGAAGGGGACGTGTAAATGACAGGACCTCCTTCTTGGCACCAATGGTGAAACAATTGGGTACGAAATCTCAAATAGTCAGGAGTGGTCGGTTTTAAGTCAATGAGTAAATACGCATGAGGTGTTTGAGTGGCATCGTCGTACGCATAATTCAGCCAAGGAGTGCCTAACTGTTTGGCTAACACTTGCACTTGAGATTTGTCTCTGGGGCTATTAAACAAGACCACGTAATGAGCGTTGAGACTGATGGTACGATGGGCTTTACTTTGTTGAAATAAATTTTGAGTAATGTAAATGATGCTGGCATTTCGATGGTGTCCTTTTCGTGTAAGCCAAAGTTTAATTTCTTCTTCGTCTTCTCCTAACATGTCGTCGAAGATGACCAGATGTGTTTGACTCACGTCAGACACGATCCCATCGTCTTCGCGAGGGATGCCTTCTACAAATGAAATGGCTTTTCCTTGACTTTCACGAAGTAAGGTGTAAGACGATTGTCACTCTTTGTAACACCACACGATACGTTGAGGTGGACGATCGAACAGATGAGATTTGTGTTCGATCAAACGTTTGACAAATTCGGTTTTGCCTGAACCACTGGGTCCAGCAATCAACATGTTAAATGGATGGCGCAGATACAAAGCTTCCCAACTGGGACGATCTAACTTTTCGTCAATAACTTTGACCACAGAGGAAGTAGAAGAGGCAGACGAGGCAGAAGAAGATGTAACCATGACTGAGATAGGAAGATTTTTGAGAAGAAGACAAAAGACCCAAGACATTTTATACGTTTCAAACATGTTTATTTTTTTTTTGTAAAACAACACAACAAAAACATATTTTACAAGTCATGAAGGACAAAAATGCATACCGCAAAAATGGTCAGGTACAAGATTAAGGGTACCACTAAAAGAATCAAAGTTCTGTACAAACAAGTCAATGTACAACAAGAACAAAACACTGTCCTAGGAATGGAAGGAACAGGCACTGGTGGCATTCTTCTTCTGCTCGTCTTTGGTCTGGTGGTAGAAGAATGAAATGTCTCTGACGGTAAGGAGGGGGTGTGTTCCTCAGGGGGTTGTATTTGGACGACGACGGTGTGGTCTTTCTCTGCTGTGTCAGGTTCTTCCAGGATTGTTTCTAAGGTCATTTTTTTTTACTTGGATTTCAAGTGGTTCACTTTAGGACACTTAGTGGTGACATGCCAGATCTTTGGCAAACTGGGCCACTTCTTGTAGCCAAGCATCGAAACCAATTTTTCTCCAGTCACGTACATCTTTCCAATCGTAAAGTTATTGGTGTAACTCACTAGCAATACACACTTCTTGAAACGTATGAAGGGTAGATAAAGTTTGACCAATGTCTTCTTCACACGGAGGTACCCCACTCGTTTTCATCACCACTCTCAACACTTTGAGTACAATTTGTCTTTCGTGTACCGATAAAGCATGAATGGTCATGTTTTTTTTTTTGATGGTTCATCAAAATAGTCCAAAACAACCACAGGTCCTCCAAAATAATCCAAGACAAACAATGGTCCTCAAAAATACTCCACAACGAATGTCCTGGAAAACGAAATCCAAGAAATGCAGTCACTAACACACACACCGCATAGCGTCCAAAATTCAATGGAAACAGTTCTTGTATCAAGTGTTTATAATCCTCTAAGGTCTGAACACGATCGTTGACTTCCTTCCACGGAATACGTTTCACAAGTGTACACCACAGTCCTGGCATGGTGGGTTTTATATCTAGGTTCCCAAGGTGGTTCGTATCTTTTGTTGTGGGTTTTTTTATCCAGGTTCCCAAGGTTGGTATCTTTTGTGAAAGTCTACTCCAAGGTGTCTACGATAGTCTCTCCCCAGAATCAGTCTTCTCATACTTTGGAAGTAAGCATAGTTTACAAATCGAGGAATGACTTTGAGTTTGCGTTTCACTTGTATCTGGACCAACTCTCTGTAAATGGGTTCTCGCAGCTCCAAAGGCAAACCACGAATGTGTTCTTGTAAAGTATCCGACTTGGAAAGAAGTAACTCTCTTTTGTTTTCTTCACGATAGCTGTGATAGTTTCTTCTCAGAATCAGGCTTCTTATACGGTGGAAGTCGCGGTAGTGCGCAAATCGAGGAATGAATTTGAGTTTGCGTTTCACTTGGATCTGGACAAACTCTCCGTAAATGCGTTCTCGCAACTTCAAAGGCAAATCACGAATGCGGTCTTCTAAACTAGGTTTCTTGGTGACAAAATACTGGTAAATACGTTCTCGCAGCTCCAAAGATAAACCACGAACGTATTCTTGTAAAGTATCATCCGACATGTTACTTCTTCTTGTCATCCGGCTCATCGTACCCGTACTCTTCTGAGGCAACTAAAGGCAAGTAGTGACAGTGCGGAGACCATCTAGAATGTTGATGTAAGCCGAGTCGTTAGGCTCCCATTGGTGAAGTCTTGCACCGCAACTGAAACTCTGAACTTTATCTCCTTCTCCCAAGTAGATAAATCCAGATCCGGCTAAAGAATTGGGAGTAGGTCCTTGTAGATATTTAGGCCACTTGTCTTGGAACGTCTGGAGTCGACTTTCAAACTTGGAATAGCCAGGCAAAGCCACAGGTATCGTCAATTCTTTACTCCTGTAGGTATGACATTCATGTGTACGTTTAATAAAGAATAAAGGGCATCCTGCATCGTTAGAGGGACGGTGAGGTCGTGCTGCATCGCTGATGTAAAAGCGTACGGCATCCGTCTCATCGTGTGAATCGCTGATGCCAAAGCGTACGTAATCCGTCTCCTCGCATGGCACTGCATCGCACTCCAAGTCGTGATGGCACTTGGAGTTCACACTAGATTTCTCCCTCGGTGGGTGGGTGGTATGAGTATTCTTATTTATCTTGCTCGGTCAACGTTGAAAGTCCTAATGAATGATTAGGCTTGGAAGGGGTTCCTTTTTATACTGCAGATCGGCGTGTCCGCAAGGCAAAGTGGTGTGGTCTCGAAGTCTCACGATTCGGTACACTTTTTGTAAAGGATGAGTTACAATTTGGTGATTATTTAACCCTACGATCTTGTGAGGTTCTAACGTTTGCACTCGAAAGTCTTACACTTGTCCAGACAGCAAAGCATTTTTCAAAACCTCAAAATTGACCACTTGACTGGTTCGATAGTTTAGAGTCAATCCTTTGACTTTGCATTGGGTGTGAAGTTGTCCTTGTTGGTCTCGGTATCGGTAGCTGTAATTTTTAGGGCCACCGCTGGCAAAACTCAGGATGGTGTCTTGAGGGTGCTCGTCCGTCCAGGCTCCTAAACGATCTCCTTGGATGGTAGGGTGTGGGCAACCGGGGCGATGAATGTACATACAACAATCGGTGTCAAAGTACAGGACACGATTTCCCAAGACTTCTAAAGCTTCGTCGTACAACTTCAAGCGAGCATGAGCGGTCACGTAAGCTGCAATGACTACGTTGCTAAACTTGTCAAGTTTTACAAACTTGGGTTCTTCTTCGAAATTGACTAAGATCAAATCATCACGGACGATTTCGACGTGTTTGACTAGTACACTTTTGTTGTCCACCAGTTTAAAGTACTTATAGGGATCGGTCAAGTATTCCGTCTTGGGTAAGATCGTACGTTGTGCCATTTTTCCCCACAAGCAATTGAGCATGACTTTGGCAAACGATCTTCTTCCTTCGTTCTTTTCTACGTCTTCCAAAGTGATCCCTTCGATGTCACGGTACTCTTCTTTGAATTGGACTTGGTCTTCGGGAGTCTGAGACCACGAGGGATAGCCGCTGGCTTCTTGTTTGAGTTTTAAAAACTGGTTGACGTACCCCGAGAAAATGCCTGGATTCGAGGCGTCGTCCTTTTGGTATTGTTCTGTGGTTGGAAAGTTCCAGATTTCGTACACTTTCAACAAACGGTATCCACGATCCAGAGCTCGAAACAATTCGGCGCTGACCCACGTTCCTGTCAAAGCGCGTTCTTCCTCCGTGTGGTCACAGGGGTGATCTTGGTTGCATGTTTCGGCACACGTACGGCATAAAGGAAACATCACTTTTCTTTGGCAATGATGAGGTAAGAAAGGATGGTACAAATCGGTCGGGGGTAAGACTTTACATTTGATCAATCCTTCGTATCGACGAATGTGTTCCACGTTGATGTGTTCTGTCAAGATTTCATGGTGTCCGGTCGGAAATCGAGCATATTTGCACACCCAAGGATACAACGAACACACGTCGATGTACTTGATTTCTTCTCCTCTTGATTCGTCTACGTCGTACAGCAAGAGCGTGGCATTGGTTCGTCCTCCAAACAAACTGTGGCGTGGATCCAAAGGTTCGATGTCGGTCACGTCGTAACTTTCGGTGATGCTCTTAAATTCAGGATCGGTTTTCAAACGTCGATCGTACTCGTGCTCCCACATTTCTACCACTTGGTATCCTTGACTTTCTAAGTGGAGTCGTCGTTGGTAAGTGCGTTCGTACAACTGTTCCATGGTAGAGTCTGAAAAAGGACTTTTCAGGTTTCGTTTAGGAAAACAGGTAGGGCATCCGTGAAACAAGCAGCACTGAAACTCGTACACCGTGTGCGGGTTTTCTAAGTTCCAACCATCCACGGAATAAGATCCAATTTTCTTTTCTCCTCCTCCGTTTCTGGCATGTTGTATCCATTTGTCTTCTTTTTGGCATTAGTAATGGAGCCAACGCAAAGCTTTGGCTGAGTATTGACGACTGGTAAAGAGAGACGTGTTGGAGTCTATGATGGCTACTTTGTTCTTGGGCATGAAGTTTCTGGTGTACACTAAGGCACAGGCTTTAGGTAGTGTGGACGCTTCTTTCAAAGGATCGATGTCTCCTTGATCTAGAAATAACTGTCGAAGCTTTCGACAGCAACGGCGCAAAATGTCCACATCGGATCGACAGTACTTGAGCATTTCTTCTTGGAAGTCAAACGGTTCTGACTGGTGAGCGCGGTACCAAGTGTGAAAGGCTTCTCGCTGTTCGGGTCGCATTCCGTCGGGGTCGTAACAGTCCACGTCAGGCAAATGCGTTAGCACGGCGTGTTGATTGGCTTCCGTATTGAAGAAGTGGGGAAAATATCCTTTGGCCATTTCTGTCATGCCAAATGTTTTTGGCATTCGACTCAAAGGCATGGCTAAATAACTCATGGAATCTTTGAATTTGACGTGTCCCACTTGCATGTAGATGAGTTTGTTTCCGTTCATGGTAACTTTAGGACATTCGGTACCTTGTTGCGAATAATATCTTAACAAAAACTACTGTCCATCGTATCCCGAGAAATTGTGAGCTATGACGGTCGCATAGCAATGACAGTCTCCGTAACGTTGAATGTCCTCTTCGCTCCAAGTCTCGTCGGTGGGGTCTAAAATCCATTCAGCAAACTCGGGCAGAGTGTTGGCCCCGCGAAAGATTTTTTCACGTCCTCCTGGAATCCTACTACAATGAGGACAGTGAAAATGGATAGATTCTTGGATGCACTTCTCACAAGCCCGATGAGCCACGCAGAAATTGGGAATGTGAATGCCCGTTTCTTGCATGCATTCAAAATCAAAAAAGATGAAATCCACTTTGTTCTTGTTCTGATCCCTCTTTAATTCTTTCTTCAGTGAATTGTCGTACTTTTGCATGAAACATTGATGATCATAATCCACCATCTGCTCGCAAAAGCGGCATCTTTTCTTTCCGGCACAAACGTGTTTCTTGGGGTCGTTGGTTTGAATCAGGTTTCCAAACGTGGAGCATAATTTCAGTAAGTCGCAAGCACATTTTTGTTGGTGACCTTGTGTCCTGCGATGCTGTTCGTAACAAGAGGGACTGACAAAAGTTCGTCGACACGTCTCACAATGGACGTGTTGTTCAGGAAGGCATGGTTTGGTCGCTAAACAGCCCCGACATCTCTGACCGCAATGAGTGTGTCGCTCCCGATTGTTAAATCCTTGGTCGCATTTCTCGCAGTAGTAAGAGTGTCCCAGAAATCCGGTGATACTGGTGATGGTATCGAAATGTTCCCGATGGTAATACACGTGAATGTATTTTCCTTCGGGGGAAATCGGGGCCTCGAAACAGCAGAGCTCCGCGCACTTCTTGAGGATGTACTTTCAAGGTGTAGCCAGGAGCCAAGACATCTTGAAGTTGTTGCATTTGAGAAATGCCACACACGGTCTCTTTGGGGATGCCTGCTTGTCGTAACAGGAGTTCTGCTTCTTTTCGTTGTTGGGATCTGTCCGATCGACGAATGTTCTTCCAGGCTCTTTTCCATTCTGAGGTCTCGTTCTTGTTGGCATGCGTTCGCCCCACCACGATGGCCCGAGCCAAGCACATCTGGTCTTGTGTATTGTCGATTTGGACAACACTGTGTTTGGTACTGCGAAGGTCGTCCACCAGTAACACTTTCCTACTTCGTCCGCTCCCTCGAGGAGGGGAGACGTGAGTCATGTGAAGTTTAGCCTTTCCATCTGTGATGACAAACTTTTCGTTGGATTGTTGAACGTGTTCTATTTTGGTGATGACTTTGGCTGGTGTTAATTCTGCCGGGGTGCTGAACTCGATCCAAACAGGGGACTTCAAACTGTCGTGATGGATGGACAGTCTCAATCGATCGTTCTCTTTGGCTCCGCATTGTCGTTTCAAGTTCTGTAACACAGATCCCCACAAATCGGTAATGAACCCGGCAGCTTTCTCGGGAGGCACTTCGGACTTGAAGTCTTTAAAGTGAACCGTGTGAGTGTATGTCGTGGTTCTAAATTTTCTAGAGGTTATTTTTTGCGTCTCTCGAATCCGATAGTAATTTTCGGGAGCCACGGTAGGTCTTTCTTGGTCAGGGGTGGTTTTTTTGGGTTGGGTAGAAGTTTTGGTTTCAGGCTCACTCATCTCTTCTTCGAAATCGCTAGCATGGACTTGAGCTAGCAGTTCAGCGAGCGGTGTTTCAGGCGGCACGGAAAGTCTCCGTCTCCGTCTCTTCGTTTCTTCTTCTGTTTTCCCATGGATTTGGCGTGATCTTTTCATCTTGAAGTCGGATTTGAATCTGATTCAGTTTCACACTGGAGACTATATATAGAGAGACCTTCCTACCCTCAGAATCAATCTTTGTGATTGCACTTTCAAACTGTGAAGATGGAAAAGTCAAGAATCTATAATGGAATTCATGACCCTTTCCAATGCAATCTGGCTATAGAAAACATCAAATTTCAAAACTACTGCGCTCGAGATAAAAGTCGAGATACTTGCTATATCTGTCAAAAGAAAGGACATCGGTCTTCCTATTGTCCACAACGTCATCAGCAAAGAAAAGAAAAGAGAGATAAAAGTCAAGATACTTGCTATATCTGCCAAGAGAAAGGACATTGGGCTCCAGAATGTCCACAACGTCAAAACCAAAACAGAGATAAAGGGAAAGATACCTGTTATCATTGTAAAGGAAAAGGACATTGGTCTTCGGAGTGCCCTCAAAAACAAGAAAACCTACCAGAGAGGGAGGAAGCCGAAGGATCTTCAAACCTAGAAGAAGAAGAAGAACATTTCGTCAAGAAAAGCAAGAAAGCTAGACGGCTGGAAGACGGTGAGGAAGAACAAGAACCCTTGATCCTGTTAAGAAATTCAAGAAGAACAAGAGAGACAGAGAGTGAACAATGAACTTTTTTTGGAGTGTAATGTGATGTTCATGGTGAATTATTTTGTAAAAAAAAAATGAGAATAGACCAGAATGGAAAAAAAGTAAGTGTTTTTTATTTTTATTTTAGAGTATGGATGCACGCACGCACTCACGCACTCACTCACTCTTACACAAAACCAAGGAATGGGGATTTTAAGTTTTACTTGATTTGGCAAAATTGATTTCTTTTCTAGAGATCTGGGTGACCCTGAAAAGGACCGTTGGGGTGTTTGTTTGTTAAACAAACTTATGGGCTCGACATGATTAACTTCAACTGTCGCAATCCTTTTCCACGACCCAGTCCAATTCCTGCTGCTGCTGCTTTGGTGGTAGTAGTAGTAGTAGTGAATAGTGGTGGTGGTGGAGGTGGTGGTAGCATCTCACTAGTAGTGATGTGTTTCGCATGTTTAGCCCGTGATGGTATTTTTCTCTTGGGTTCAGTTAAATAATACTCATAAAGCTTTCTTAGATGCTTTAACTCAGATAAAATGTCTTGGAGTAAACTCTCCGTTTTATCTTCATCGCTCTCTTCTTTCTGTGATTCATTCTTCTCCTCTTCTAACTTTCTTAGTTCTTCTTCTCGTTTTCTCCTTTCCTCTTCTTGCTGAAGAAACACTTCTTCAGCTTCTCTCTGTTGATGTATAAATTTTTCCATTTCTTCTTGCTGTCTCTTTTTAAAATCCTCGATGACAGGCAAAGAGGGTAGTGGTATAGCAGCAGTCGTGGTCGTTTCAGGCATAACTTCTTCAGACAGAAAATCTCCAAAATCTAAATTAAAATCTTCCTGTTGGAAGTTCAACACGGCATTGGTCGTTGCAGGCTCACCCCAATACATAGTAGTCTTGGTAGTCTCCATTCGGCTGTCCAAAAAGTAAAAACCCTACGAACGCTGTGATGCCTATATACTCCAGATGACGTCACACCCCCGCTCTCTTCCCATTGGAAAAAAAACCCGACCCACTTGTAACGCGCACTTGGATTGGTAGTTCATTTCGATTCATTTCAATCCGCTCGTAGGGTATATATACGACCGCTTGTCTCGTAGAGCTTCACCGGTTTTCTCCAAGACCACTCCAGAAGAAGAAAAATGTGGACTAGCGTTGAGTTATCGACTATTGTATCAGGGATGTTGTTTGACCCAGACTATCCCATGTATGTAAAAGCTTCATGGGCCATCACGAAGATCACAGAGACCGCCATATGGAAGAGACGTATTTATGAAAGACAAGGATGTTTAAAGCGTGTCTTGATGTACGGACCGGAAGTCCGTAGAAGTCTCGGAAAAAGAAGACCCTCCAGGAGATGTCTATGTTAAACCAAAAAAAAAAAAACCAACGGCCCTTTTCAGGGCCACCCATTTTTCAAGAAAAGATTAATTTTCCAATGATTGCTCTCTCTATTTTTTTCCTGTTTGGGTCTGTAGAGGCCCTATACTCCATTCCCGTAGGACCTATACTCCATTCCCGTTTGGGTCTATAGAGGCCCCATAGTCCATTCCCGTTTGGGCCTGTAGAGACCCCATAGTCCATTCCCGTTTGGGCCTGTAGAGACCCCATAGTCCATTCCCGTTTGGGCCTGTAGAGGCCCCATAGTCCATTCCCGTTTGGGCCTGTAGAGGCCCCATGTTAAATTCCCGTTATGGTCTGTAGTGCCACCCCGAAAATCTTGGGTCTATTTACCCACCCATTACTACTTTCGTAAATGAAGTTGCTTCATAGAACATTTTTGATAATTTTCGTAATAAGTTTGTGTGTCGTATAAATTCTTTAGTACAAGGGGCTTTTAAATGCCATCAATAACTAAAGAAGTAAATTGTATGTCTGTATTGATTCTCTTATCCCATATTTTTCTATATGTCTGTATTGATTCTCTTATTCCATATTTTTCTATGCACCACATAATGTTACCAACAAACATACTTTGGAATAAAATTGGAAAGATTTCAAATATATTGTGCTATCTTTTTAAAAAGCCATGGAGACATTTTAATTCATCATTTATGTGATGGTCGACATTCAATATTTGACCTTTACCTTACATTTCAGCAACAGCCATATACTCTGTCAGGTCTGTGAATCCCTGCGGGCAGACATCTCTGACGTTTTTTTTTTTTGTTTTTTTATTTTTTGTTTTTTTTATAAACCTCACCGCCCTCCATCCCCCAGACAGGATTGATCGGTTTTTCTTACCTTGAATTTGGACGGTTGTTGCCGTTGTTTTCATATGTCAAATCATCCTAGATATCGCTTAATTACTTCCGATTACATGGCATCTGAAACCGTCGGCACATATTTAAGGTGCACCGCAGTTTCGCAAGCCATGTAATCTGAAAAATAATGTCAAATCATACCCTTGATATTGATTTGATATCATACTCCCTTTGATTCAAGCCATACAGCATAATTACACTACAATACTTGATGATGAATTGACTAGAGGAAGCAGTTATGCTCAGTTATTAAAAACGATAATTTCCTAATGTATTTGTCTTGTCACCGTATTTTTTTCAATCGTACGATATTTATTTAAACAGGTACCTTTTGGTCAGATAAATTGTTTTAAAAATCATACAAGATCTTTTTGAGATTCTTCGAAAACAACGGAAATATAATGAAATACTTTTTTTTTTTAATTTATGGGCGTGGGGAAGGGGAAGGCACTTTTCAAATTTTCTCATTGGTTATATATATAAAGGGTCGGCTGCGATAAATTAAGCAATATGTATACTAAAAAAGTGTTTTAATGAGAACTATCGGGTCCATACGACAATCCAGCAGTCAGGTCTAGAATTAATTAAAATGGTTTCCAGATGGCCGCCGTGGTCACATTAGCGGTTAGATCTACTCCATTTTCATTTAAGACAAAACTAGGAATTAGAAGAAGTGATTTAGTGAAAAATCACATGTCCATGCCACTAGGATAACACTCTTTTTTAGATGGTCGATATCAGATCGGCACCATTTTCACTTGGGACCATGTGCATTTCAGTGAAAGTCTCATGTTGATGCAACCATTCTTTCAGAAGGAGTAGCGATAAAGAAATGTTCAATATGCCACCGTCGAGGATAAATTGTATGTCTGAGGGGCAACATTTAAATTTAGGACCAACAGGCCTTAGACCAGTAAAGCTCCCAAAAGAAAGTTGAATTACACATTTAATTATTTCATGATCTATATTTCTTCACATTTTGGCCTATTTACATTGAATTATTTCATGATCTATATTTCTTCACATTTTGGTCTATTTAGAAAAATTATAAGTAATTTATACTAAATATCTCTAAAGATTTTGTATACATAAATTTTGAGGGTCTAAAGGCGACCTATTTGAGGACAAAGGACCATTACGTTTGCTTTTTTTTTTTTTTTTTTTTTTTTTTTTTATCGGTCAACAGTATGGCATATATTTACATGTTCCAGGAGGGAGGTGTACAAACGGCCTGAAACCCAACAGACAAACTTTTCAACTCTTTGTAGTATCATAAGTTTAGTCAACTCATATGTGAAATTGGGATGAATATGTAGTTAGGCAAACATCAATTCTCATTTTTAATCAATTATGATATTATATAATTTATATTGTCTATAATTGTAGAAAGGTGACTTACAAATATTGCATGGCACACAATCTGTCATGATATAATCTAATTTATATTGTCTATAATTGTAAAAAGGTGACTTACAAATATTGCATGGCACACAATCCACACGAGATAGTGAGAGACCTATTGGAAGAAAATTCAAATGTTTTTGGGTCTTTTATGTTTAATTATTAGGGACATTATTAACATTTATGACGAATGGTACATAAGCATAATATATATCTCCCACTTCTCTAACTTCCTCAAGGAGACGGGGAAGAACGGTGACATAATGCAAGGGGACAATATTTTCAATTTCATATTAATATTCTTTTTTCAATTGGGTGTTTGTTTTATCTTTAAATGATTTTGATGATGACCTCCCCACCCCTCTTTCTCTCTCTCTAACTGAAGTTTTCTATAACTATGCCTAAATTTGTTCGGGACAAATTCATTCTAGTCAGCACTAAAGCTACGTTTATGAATCACATATGAAAGGCACGATCAGTACACGCCTAGATTTGGTTCAGTCTTGCGTGGAGAATATTACCATTCGTAGGCGGATAACGATAAAAGCTTTTGTAAAGCATGTTATGCTCCTAGTCAGCTGATTTGGTCTAGTTTAAAGACATTTAATTCTCCAGCGATTAGAATTCTGTTTTGTTCATTTTTATGTAGTTTGTGCCCAAAAAACTACATACATACATACATACATACATACATACATACATACATACATACATACATACATACATACATACATACATACATACATACATACATACATACATACATACATACACACATAGACGCACGTACGCACGCACACACACGTGCATGCATGCATACATATATACATACGTGAAAAAGACATGTGCGCTGACATCCTGGCATCACAGTAACATGATTTTAGACCCCCCGTGTCACATAATAAGGCAATTCAATTGGATTAAATGCAATCACATAATAAGGCAATTCAATTGGATTAAATGCAATCACATACTAAGGCAATTCAATTGGATTAAATGCAATGTGGAAATTAAAGACAATCCCATTATGCTACAACTTTTGAAAAATCCTATAATTAAAATAACATCTGAGTACTCTTTTCAATTGTACCCAGTTTTTCAATTTTGTAAATAAATATATATGCCGTTTTCTCCATGAGAGAGAGAGAGAGAGAGAGAGAGAGAGAGAGAGAGAGAGAGAGAGAGAGAGAGAGAGAGAGAGAGAGAGAGAGAGAGAGAGAGAGTTTCAACGCCTACAACCCTCAGCCTTGCAGTTATGCAAGTAACGTGTTTTGCATTAAATTTACATAAATAGAAGCATAAACTTGATGATACAAGCGCTGTTTCATTCTTCTGTATGACTCGTCCTGGAGTGAATGCCATAATAAAGGATGTTGGAAATATAAAGCACGTGAAAACCCCTTATAATAAACATAAGAAAGTAAACACACTTTTGGATGAATTTATTAAACAGGTATGAAGAATATATAAATACATGTACTATTGTTTACCGAGAATATGTTTTTGTCAACTACTCTAGCCGACCTTTGAGTGTATACAGCTAGGTTAAACCTAGCTGTTGCACTCCACCCCCTCCCCCCGCGAGGGCAGCTTTTGTACACCGCCCCCAAGCGAGGGCAGCTGACAATATACGGTAATATTGAGATAAATTCAAGCTAAATTAGAACGGTAGCTATATAGAAGTCAATGTAGATGTTTGGACTTTTCATGCATATCAAATTATGCGCATTAAATCGATGTATGCCCTTGTAAACTTCTGCCATCTTTTTTTTCTGGCAGACGCCATACTTTTTCACACATCAATAGTATGAATAAGGCCCTGTCTCAGAATACTAATGGCCTACTAATGGCGAAATAGTTTTTAAAAAATAAAAAAATTTAAATTTAAAAAAAAAAAATACAATAAAATAAAATAAACTATTCCGAGACAAAGCCAACTCACTGTAATACATGGCCGATTCCAATCTGAAAAGAATCGTGTGTTTCTTAAATATGAAATTCAAGAGTTCTCGAGAAAAAACAGATTGATTTCAAAATAAATTAATTTTGAAATGGGAAGTTGAAGTCATTAAAGCTGTAAAGTCTTGATCTTTTTTGTGATGACAATTTTAAAAAGTTGATACATGCACCGTCACATACAAAAACACATGTACTCCTGATCTCGCGTCTTATACAATACATTCTGATCACAATGTTAGCTGTAATTTAGCATTGATTATCAATTCCTTATCTCCGAGAGCCGATGTCTTGCATTGATTTTTATAAATAAAATGAAATTGAAACGATATTTCTTTGATGACACGATCTAGTCCGTCCGTCACAAAACTTTACTCAACATTTCGTGCAATAAAATTGAAGATCTTACTCGAAACTTTACTCAACATTTCGTGCAATAAACTTCAAAATCTTACTCGAAATGTACAAATGCAGCCTCTTGGTTGTTTACAATAATTTTGAGTAAGATATTAAGTTCAGTAAAATTGTATCAAGAGAGGGTCACGGCCATCTAAAAACAAGTTTTATCAAGAGAAGGCCAGGGTCATTTAAAAAGAAGCAAGTAAGCAAACAAACAAACAAACATAAACAAAGCAATAGGTATATTGTTGCGTAATACACATGAAATAATCCTGGCTATAACAGTAGTACATTAGTACAGTCCAAAATCTGGATATTTGCCGTGTTATGATAGATACCTCATCTTGGAATACATGTGTTCCAAAGATCTGTACAAGATTTCAGTCTTAATGATTTTATATTCTATTCTGCATCCTTAGTTGCATCATTTAATCAGGACTGTGGTGGCATTTCTTGATCTGACCCTTTTGCATACATTTTTCAGTCATACAATTTTGCATACTTGCTAATTTCTTGGAAATAACGTTCATTATTTAAATGAGCCTGTACAGAGAATTTTCTAAATATTTATAATTTCCTAGAGAATGCATAATCTTGTGTGATGGAGTCGTTCTCTTTGAAAGCAATCCCAGAGTTCATACGGTCCAGAGTCGTTATCCGAATCCTGAAATATAAAGCGACGGAAACTAAACTAATATGAAAGAAATGATGAAAGAAATGATCATTCTTGTATGATGAAATAAATGATTATTCTTTTATGATGAAAGAAATGATTATTCTTTTATGATGAAAGAAATGATCATTCTTGTATGATGAAAGAAATGATTATTCTTTTATGATGAAAGAAATGATCATTCTTGTATGATGAAATAAATGATTATTCTTTTATGATGAAATAAATGATTATTCTTTTATGATGAAAGAAATGATAATTCTTGTATGATGAAAGAAATTATTATTCTTGTATGATGAAAGAAATGATCATTCTTTTATGATGAAAGAAATGATCATTCTTGTATGATGAAAGAAATGATCATTCTTGTATGATGAAAGAAATGATCATTCTTGTATGATGAAAGAAATGATCATTCTTGTGTGATGAAATAAATGATTATTCTTTTATGATGAAATAAATGATTATTCTTTTATGATGAAAGAAATGATCATTCTTGTGTGATGAAATAAATGATTATTCTTTTATGATGAAATAAATGATTATTCTTGTATGATGAAAGAAATGATCATTCTTGTGTGATGAAATAAATGATTATTCTTTTATGATGAAATAAGTTGTGGTGTATTACTACAATCATCATCATCGTGTTTCTCCCTCTTTCTTTTTCTTCTTTTATTATTTTTTCTCAGCTGTATTACAATCAAAATTCGTAAATTTGTAATCTATCGAATTTAAATATTTATTAGGTGTGAAACAATTCACCGATGTATCGATGCATCGATAATTTTTCCATTTTAATACACCTATAGATACTAAAGGTATATACTCGATATGAAACGATAATTACCATATACAGTTATTTTTAATCTTCAACGGCCATGACTAATTATTAGTCGTTTGCTTCTTTATTCTTTACGTGTATAGATATGTATCATACCGTACATTGTGTATTGCAATACGTATCAATACATGTATAGATATGTATCGTACCGTATATTGTGTATTGCAATACGTATCGATAAGTGGCACAGGCGTATCGTTTTACCCTTAATATTTATGTGCGCAGAATATATTGCTATTGCTATATATTGTTATAGAATAATAATATACTAATAATAATATACTATATAGTTATTGTTTTTTGTTCCGATTACATAATGAAAGAAATTTTATTGAACCTCATTCTTCTAATGCGATGTGCAGGTAAGCGTTGTTGTATATAACCTTAGGTGATGTCCAGGTAAGCGTTGTTGTATATAACCATAGGTCAATTTACTGCTTTTCATAAAGATTTCTAATGATGATGTGTTGTTATCGTGAAGAAAATAAACACATATTTCAGCTCACACCAGAGCATTCCTATTTGCCTGGAACGAGATAACTGTTGTGAACGGAAATTGTTCAGCTCAGTTCTAGTTTTTATAACTTACCATGAAAAATGTATTCACACACACACGCAGAGAGAGAGAGAGAGAGAGAGAGAGAGAGAGAGAGAGAGAGAGAGAGAGAGAGAGAGAGAGAGAGAGAGATTACTTACCTTTAACGAATCTCCTGTAGTATCTCAGTTTTTCTTAAGTAAACTGTAGAGCGTTCTGAGGTATTCCGTATCGGAAATGTGACTTTTCTTTGATGGCGTCTCCTTCACTCCAAAAGCGCCGTTGATTTCATGGACAACATTATTCAGCAGACCCAATTTCTCTTTTGTTTTCTCCTTAGTTTGTTCATCTGTATCTTCAAGCTCTTTAAATTTACGGTCATCGGTCTGGAACTGTTTCCGAAAATCGTCGCCGAGTGTGCGTAGGCTGTTGAGAGCGTCTTCAATTTTTCTGGTTGCTGCATCCAAGACTTCAAAAATTTGATCCCTTCCTTTCTCGATCTCTTCTTGTCCCTCCGAAGGACCTGGCTTATTGCCTCCTTCAGGTTTTTCTTCGTTCCCCTCTCCACCACTCGCAGGTGAACCCTCCTCTTCATGAGGTGCCCCCTCCCCAGTTACATCAGGGCCCGAACCCCCCTCCGTATTCTCGGGTGGGACACCCTCCTTTTCTCCTGCGTGGTTCTCATTTTCGCCTGCCTGGGGAGCCTGTTCACCAGCACCACCTGAACCTTCTTCCGTGTTGGTTTCACCTGCTTCATTATTATTGTTTTCGTTGTTTTCGTTGTCTGGTTTATTCTCGGTGTGTTCAGGTGGTTGATTCTGTGATTCCTTGTTCTGCCCTCCATTTTCACCAAGAACACTTTCAAGGGCAATCTTCATTTCCTCGTCAGTTAATGGCTTTTCACCCGGGTTTTCATCCTGACCATCAGCACTTTCGGGACCTTGTTTCTTGTCCAGAAACTTTTCTAGAGCTTTCAACTCTCTCATTAGTGCTGGGGAGGGTTTGGCATGGACTACAGATAGAACAACACCAGCCAGGAAACACAAGAGGAGAACAACCGTTTGAACCTTCATCTTGACTCGATCCCACCGCTGCTTTTCTAATGAAATAAAACTGAAAGGTACCGATGTGTTTAAATAGCTTGACGACCTACCCAGCAACCAGGCTTTATGGAAAGGTACCGATGTGTTTAAATAGCTCGACAGTCTACCCAGCAACCAGGCTTTACTTACCTCTCAAATATACTGTTTGTCTACGTAGTGCTTTATGCAGTCATTTTTTACATTCGTGTCGTAACATGAAAATGCTATAGATACCGACATGAAATCTATTTATCTATCTGCCCCATATATTCAGGCTGGCGCAATATACCCCAAAAACTATATTTTTAAAAAATAAGCCATACCAAAATGTAGTAATTTTAATATAAAGAAACTTAACTTTTTAATCTTCCAGTTGTATTTTAAAATCAGGAAAAATCGAAACATAATCTTGCAATTGTGTAATTATTGACAATATTGCATTCAATTGTAATTAATAAGGTGTTATAGGCTATTGACAATATTGCATTCAATTGTAATTAATAAGGTGTTATAGGCTATTGACAATATTGCATTCAATTGTAATTAATAAGGTGTTATAGGCTATTGACAATATTGCATTCAATTGTAATTAATAAGGTGTTATAGGCTATTGACAATATTGCATTCAATTGTAATTAACAAGGTGTTATAGGCTATTGACAATATTGCATTCAATTGTAATTAATAAGCAGTTATAGACTATTGACAATATTGCATTCAATTGTAATTAATAAGGTGTTATAGGCTATTGACAATAAACACATTCAATTGTAGGTAACAAACGATTAAAGATTGAAACAGTGGCATAGGTCTAAATCCTTTTTTATCTCTCCATACTCACCTAACTGAATCTATATAATATTAGTGTGTTGAAAGATTTTAATATTTGACATGATCACCGACAGATAGTACATGTACTTTGTTCGTCCCGACCCCATTTTCACTAAAATTCTAACTTGAAATTGTTTAATATCTTTCTCATTTTTAGATTGGCTACAATTCATTTTTCACTGCACATTCAGCCGGTATCAGTGATTAAATATCAACCTTGATACCTTATATTTACATAAAAGAGCTCTGGTTTATCTCTGAAGAAAATCTAAAGATTTCTTCAAATCTGATGAATTTTTCAAATTCTTCTCTTTAGGAATCCAAAGATTTCTAGACGTACAAATATAAGGCTTCGGAGTTATTTTGTATCCTTTCAACCTGAGAAAACCGTACTCTTTCATAATAGCATCACACTCAACTTATATTGCATTGTCTACGCTTTTACTATGGCGTTACCTTAGAATGTGAAAGTTTTACCTAACACATAGGAAGAAAATGTCAGGAATTCTTTAACTACAAAGAGAGGGGGCTCAGGACTGACGACGTTACAAGGTAGAACGCGGCAGACGTCACAATATACCGATAACGTCACAATATACCGATAACGTCACAATATACCGATAACGTCAAAATGAAGATCATCGGAACACCTTGATATAGCCTGATTGTTTATAACTCGTTTTTTGATTGGATTTCAATCTCTGATAATGGATGAAAAGATAGGATCCAGTCAACGTACTCGTGTATTAATGAGCAAAGGCGACGTACTAAGGTTTAGATGACCCTGCGGTTAAAACAGCCTTCAGGCAGCTATACATTCTAAAAGAATATGAACTGTGACGAGCCTGATACTTGATACGCAATTTTGTAGAATCCAAGTTCGTTGCTAACCTCCGGGTTTCCGATTCCCTGGTTTCCGTTTACAATAACTTCACACCAGCATACGAGTCCTTGTAAGTTTGACAGATCTTGTTATAAACTCAGAATTCAATGACTAAGAATTTATGTCTGTGGGGCGTGTAACTTTTTTCTAAATCTTTGCGTTCATAGTTCTTGACGAAGATGAATTCTAAAACAATACTTGACCTAACAAATAATATGTCCCTTCTTTTTAAAGTCAGTATTTCAATTCTAACACGGGGAATAAACAAAATTCAGCTTGTTTTACACAGACTGCGTTCTCCTGACCTAGTACTTCACACGAGCGTCTTGTTTTACACAGACTGCATTCTCCTGACCTAGTACTACACATGAGCGTCTCGCTCAACCACTGGTTGCACGCTCATATGATGACATCGCAATGTTGCGTTATATAGAGCGTTACTGCTGGTGACACGCGCCTCTAAAAAAGGCATACATTGTCCAAGATACTTGTATATCCCAAGCGTTGCAAAGGAAGACAAAACAGATTCATTTCAGAATGGATAAGAACAAACATTTTGGTCGAGAAATTTCAACACACGTAGGTCTATTGTACTGGATTTCTGGCCAATGCAGATTTCCATTTCATTGCATCTCCATCACTATGTCTTGAAATCTTGTTATGAAATGGCGACCCATTCCAGCGGCACATTGCTATGTGAAAAACTCTTAACCAACCCGAATTTTTTTTTTTTTTTTATTAACAATTCATATAATCACCTGATAGACTAAACACTAGACAAAGATTAAAAACATTTTGTAAGAGGACAGTGTTCATGCTAATCATGTTTTCGCCTATCGGCTGAATCATGATCATTCGAGCGAGTACGGGTTTCGAAATTTTCAGTTTAACCACAATGTCCTTGTGGGATCATTAATTGATACCCCGTTGTGTAGGTGGTATATTTACTCCATTCAACCACCCCGGATGAAATGGGAGATATGAAGGAGACATGAATGGAAAGCTGCACACTAATAGACTTAGCATATGACAAGACCAATGAGATAAGTGAGTGTGTACATCAAGTAGCAAAACATCCATGTACATCAGAGGAATTTATAATTTATTTTCAAAGATCGAAGTAAAGTAAAATTCTGCTTGTATGAATAATTTCAAAGATGCATACATACATACATACATACATGCATACCACCCTACAGACCGTGAGATAGATAAAATCTTATGCAAGCTTTCAAAGCGTTGTTCATCGATGTGTGTGTTTGTGTCTTTGTCTTGAGACGTATACAGTTCGTATTCAACCAAAAAGTGTACCCTACATGTATGAGTGTGCAAGTATCAAACCCTCTCCTAAAATTACCCCCTCCCCCCCTCCGTTAATATTGACCACTCCTTGATTTGATGGAAATTTTGATCAATACATCGTCAGTGAAAGTTTGACATGCAACTACCATGTCATGAGTAAAAGAGTCTAAAACCACAGAAATTTTTACTTCAAAAAATCACAAATACACATATTGATAACAAAAATAACTTTATCACTGATAAATGATTGGGACGCGTCAAACCATATCGAATAGAAATATCGAATGCTTTCATTACTCCCTTACCCCCACCCATACCCAACCCCCGCCTTCACTGACACCTACCAACTATTTCCGCTTTTTGGATAGAATGCTAGTCGTACCATGGATACAACCTATTATATTGACGTTGCTAAACTCCATGAGGATTAGTAGATTCATGTTGGTTTACATTATTTGAATGTCGACCATACAAATAAATATACAAATGTCTATGTTTTGTATTGTAATAGGTTAGATTTTTCGACGCGTCACCCGTTGATAAATAGATAGATATTTTATTTGTGGTTGCTTGACTGAGTGTTTTTTTACAGCACTTTCTGCACATTATTGACTAAATCATGCCGAGGAAATGTCTTTCCCAAGGACACACCGAGGCAGCAGACCCAGACCAGCCCGGGAGGTTGTCAGTCCGGTAAAGAAAATATCAAATTATCAAGTCATAGATGAATGATGAGTTTATAAAGGAGAAAGCAAACAGGAACATGTATGTGTTATTTCAAGCCATAAAGAAGTTCAAATGATTGACATTGATTGTGACTCTTTCTTTCTTTCTAAATCTCACATAAAATAATAAGCATACGCACGTTCCTCTCTATCTCTCTCTCTCTCTCTCTCTCTCTCTCTCTCTCTCTCTCTCTCTCTCTCTCTCAACACACACACACGCTGCGCACGTTTATCCGCCCCACTCGCTATGTATCATTGAAGCTTCAGCTTTTTTTGGGGGGGGGGGGGGGGAGGGCAATACAAAATTAAATTGAAATCCACCAAACATAACTTGTGTACAAAGGATTTAAGCCATTCTACCGAAGGAATTGATGGAAAGTAAATCTGCGCTTAGTACAAGCTGTGCCTTGGGAATAAGACGAGGGTTACCCAGGTGGCCAATCAACAAATATACTCTTCAAGATTTGAAAACATCTAGAATGCATAAAACACATGCACTGGTGCGTGATAGACTGTATCTAGAAAACGAAAGGGGTTTTATTCGTGTTCGCATCAAAAGAAAATTTTTACACGATTTTCTTTCTCGAGCATAGACGAGCAAAGTTCTGAAATTACCCAAAAAAATAACTCGCGGACCCAGGTTCGAATCTCAGTAGGGGACGAATTAAAGATTCTTTAACTTGTATGATAATATTTTGTCTCAATATATAATTTCACTCTATATTATCATGCATCCTCAAGCAGGATCAAGAGATAGCACTTTCCACACTGTATGGTGCATATTTGTACCTATATTAATTTCTATATGCCTCGATTTTTGTCATTGGAGTCCGGAGAGACTGTGTATTAGATGAGAGTTAAATTACTGGATCGTCATGCGAGCGTGTCTGCTACGCACGAACGCTTATATCAGCGACTATGTTCAATCCTTTATTGGGACGAGTGCATGGTCAAAAGGGCATGGTTGGGGTTGGTGCGTGCGTGCAGGCAAGGCGATTGGTGCCATAACCCGCGGACCCAGGTTCGAATCTCAGTAGGAGACGAATTAAAAATTCTCTAACCTGAATGATAATGTTCTAATATTCTTTCTGAATATATATATATATATATATATATATATATATATATATATATATATATATATATATATATATATATATATATATATATATATATATATATATATATTGTGACCTGATGTAATATATACACATGTTTAATATAAAAAATATAAAATTGTTAGCAAAACTTTATATTAGTGGAGTCATCCGATAAATATACTTATGTCTGAGGATGAGGTTCTATAGCGATAAATTAATAATGTAAAATTAACTCTGGTCGTTCGTATATAAGTGTGTATGTGATTTAGAGGTGGTGTAAGTGGATTTTTGTATTGTTTAGCATCTTGCTTAAAACAGGTAGGAGACTAACACATGCTCTTTTCCTTCTAAAGTTTGAGGTTATTCTTCTTTTGTATATTGTAATCTACACTTGGGTAATTTTAGTGAGCTTAACCTATGACTTCATTTTTTACTGTTTTGAGAAGGCAAATAAATGCAGATTGTCACGCGAACTTTCTCACGATTACCGCTGATATCTCACAAATTGACTGTTTTAATTCTTTTGTGTAGTGAATGAACACGAACAAGAACAATACGCCAAAAGCTTTATTCAGTGAAAAGAGCTAAACCTGTAAATTTCGAAGAAAAAGTCAGGCAGACAGAGAAACAGAAAGATTCGTACACAAATACATAATTGCAAACACAGTAAGACTGACATATATATATATATATATATATATATATATATATATATATATATATATATATAGAGAGAGAGAGAGAGAGAGAGAGAGAGAGAGAGAGAGAGAGAGAGAGAGAGAGAGATGTCTTGGTAGTAAGTTGCTAGGTTCATGTATAACTAGTCACAAGTAAACTTTGGAAAGTGTAAAGAAGTCATTTGTGTACTTTTTATTTACCAGTACTGGCCTAGAAATAAATTTCCATAAATTTACAGTAATAGCTGAATAGTGTACCTGTGAAAAATCCCTTTACGATGTATAAGCTGTGTACGACTGAAAAGCGGTAATATGCCTTTTATGTTCATTCTGGCGTTCATAATAGACATTCAAGATATGTGGAGAAAACAGGTTTTAAAGCATATTTTACAAAAAATGAATTTAATTTAAAGTGTCCGCCCGACTAATGTGTGTAATATCAATCTCACCTTGAAAAAAAGCTTAGATTTGTATAAACGCCTGCAAAAAATTCCAAAAAACCTATATTTGTTTCCGATATATTTAATACCTTGTTAGTGTCAATTTATCCCCACGCGTTAGCGTTGGTGATATAGTAACACCACCCATCTCTCTCTCTCACTCTCTCTCTCTCTCTCTCTCTCTCTCTCTCTCTCTCTCTCTCTCTCTCTCTCCGTTTGTTTGTGTCCGTTCATCCGTCTGTCCGTTACCATTCATCACTACACTGATCAAGTTCCTTATATATTTCTTAATTTTTATATATTTTGATGAAATCTATTGCTTTAGTTATAAATTGAAATGTACCAGGGCTATCTTATGTTGAGCACTAACATCAACGCAGCCAATCGAAATATCAGCATAGGTTATGATGCACTTTCTAGATTTAGTTGTCTTCGAATAAAATGACTGGAATGTTTAAGGCAAGTAACCGTTCCGGAACCGGCCGAATCGCACCTGTTTGCTTTTTCACCCAGCACAGAGGCCAAGATGCTGAACTCAATAAACATTTAATTTTCAGTTTAGGCTTTAATTTTGTTTTCTATTTAATGCAAAGAACATTCTTCACGGGGACAAATCTCCAGGGAAAATCAGAGAAAAAAATATTAATGATTTTTTACGGACTACAATAGGATGCAATAATAGCTGATTGGCTCAATTAGTGTAGTGATACCTATCACATCTCCTCAATGATTGGATTAAATTGCATAAAACTTGGTAGTTATCCTGTCCATATATAAACCATAAGCACGATGTGTATTGCTTGGATGGGTTCAATAGACAATTTACAACAATATATTTTAATTTGAGAGATACCTTTTACTATGCTTGCATCCTTTCTCTGCAGATTGAAACAGACCGTCACCAAACACCTGCAGATTGAAACAGGCCGTTACCAAACACCTGCAGATTGAAACAGGCCGTTACCAAACACCTGCAGATTGAAACAGGCCGTTACCAAACACCTGCAGATTGAAACAGGCCGTTACCAAACACCTGCAGATTGAAACAGACCGTCACCAAACACCTGCAGATTGAAACAGGCCGTTACCAAACACCTGCAGATTGAAACAGGCCGTTACCAAACACCTGCAGATTGAAACAGGCCGTTACCAAACACCTGCAGATTGAAACAGGCCGTTACCAAACACCTGCAGATTGAAACAGGCCGTTACCAAACACCTGCAGATTGAAACAGGCCGTTACCAAACACCTGCAGATTGAAACAGACCGTCACCAAACACCTGCAGATTGAAACAGACCGTCACCAAACACCTGCAGATTGAAACAGACCGTCACCAAACACCTGCAGATTGAAACAGACCGTCACCAAACACCTGCAGATTGAAACAGACCGTCACCAAACACCTGCAGATTGAAACGGGCCGTTACCAAACACCTGCTATCCCAAGGGATTTTAGATATTGCCCCTTTTGTGTAAACAAAGTAGAGGATGAAAATATATTTTTTTTGTTGCTTTTGTATTAAATATGAAGACAGGAGAGAAGTCTTATTTCATAATTTAGAGAAAGTTAGAGATGACATTCATATGGACATATATAAGTTATTTTGCCATTTAATAAGCATGTTTGATTATGATATAACACCTTTAGTTATTAATTATGCATATTAAATATCTGAATAAAGACAAAGTTTAATAGGAGTGAAATAAGGATGTGTTGACCATCCATTCATCGGTAAACCTGTAAGCCACAATCCAGGACATCTCCTTCTAATGTAATACCTTATTTTAGCTTAGTTTAAAATATTTCAATAATTGAAAGATATATATATATATATATATATATATATATATATATATATATATATATATATATATATATATATATTATGTATTGGACATTTATTAACACAGTGTGTTGTCATTGTCAGATAGTTTTGTTGGACGAAAAACAATAAATTATCTGAGCTTATGTCAATGTGAGCTAAATTCACATGGACTCAAAGTTAACTATGTTCCCTTGTATGGTCCAGTATCGGCATTTAACATGAACATATATGTAAAATACTGCACGAATTTAAAACGGATATATATGTACAACCACATTCAGTCTTAAGACCGATTTGGGGTTAGGCCAAACATAGGTGCTGATTCATTTAGTTATTAAATTGTCATCATAGTCATGTTATCAGAAATCTGTCTAATTTCGTATACAGAATATTTATGTTCAGGTCTGATTTCATGTAAGATATGAAATCTAACCACTAATATATTATAGATTTATACTGAATTCATACGTATTGTAGAATGATGTAAATTTCTGAAACTATAATTAATAAATGCTTATAGTATGTACAATTAAAAACAAGCATGCATGTTACATTAAAATTCCTTATTGAATAATTAAAATGTAGATCTGTAAATTAAAAACAAGCATGCATGTTACATTACAATTCATTATTGAATAATTAAAATGCAGATCTGTAAGATGTATATAAATTTCACCCAATTTCTAGATTTTTACGCCACCACCCAACTGGCTTTAGATTATTATATTTATAATGTACTTGCCATGACCAATTAGCTTAATGCAATAAACTTCATTTATTATACTTGGTCATTTAGGGAAAACAAGGCTCAATATTTCAAATGTTAAGTCAGTTCATGCATGTGCTATGTATCAATATAATCACGCATGCGCAGCGATAGAAAGTTGGAATACACAAAAGTTATTTATCAATATAATCACACATGCGCAGCGATAGAAAGTTGGAATACACAAAAGTTATTTATCAATATAATCACACATTCACAGCGATAGAAAGTTGGGATACACAAAAGTTATTTTCATTTTAAAGATCAATTTTCAAATAGTCATCAGTTGTCAGTGAACAAAACTAATGTATTTGACAGTAAACTTGATTAGGTCCTGCAACTATTTTATAGAAATTGTATCGCCTCCTGTTAAGCGTTTATTGTTTGTTTTTTTAAAAAATAAAATTTAGAACGATAACCTGGGTCCTAAAACTTGTTCTCATACACTATTTTGTTGTTGTCGTTGTTGTTGTTGTTGTTGTTAATTTTGAAAACCTTGTTTAAAATGTTCTCGATGTCAGATAACAGAGAACAAAAGGATAACTTATACATATTCCCGTATCTGTGATGCCAGATAACAGAAACCAAAAGGATAACTTATACATATTCCCGTATCTCTGATGCCAGATAACAGAGATCAAAAGGATAACTTATACATATTCCCGTATCTTAGATGCCAGATAACAGAGAACAAAAGGATAATATATATATATATATATATTCACGTATCTTAGATGCCAGATAACAGAGACCAAAAGGATAACTTATACATATTCTCGTATCTTAGATGCCAGATAACAGAGACCAAAAGGATAACTTATAGATATTCCCGTATCTTAGATACCAGATAACAGAGACACAAAGGATAATTTATACATATTCCCGTATCTGTGATGCTCTTTGGTACTGAGAAACAGAATGATGCAAAAATACATTGTTACGACTAGGGGTAAATGTAATAAAAGAAAAGACTCAAATAAGCTTTCAAGATTAAAAATACTAATATTTAATTTCCTAAAATATTAAAATATTTTAACAAACAATCAAAGTGAAAGAATTAAAAAAAACTTACAGTATAGAATATCCTAAAAAATTTTTAATTGTTCTAAAGTTCACTGATCCGGAAGTTAATCCAAATATTCCGAATAGAGATATTCCGAGTGAAACCACTAAAGTGTTGATGTGTTTACAATAATCAGTTATATCCAAATATTATTAATTCCAAATAATCCTTGTGAATATGGAATATCACACAAGTTCTAGAAATGTTTGCGATAATTCCAACGGAGCTGAATAATACTTAAATTTGAAGTATCAGTACTTAATCCAGAATGTACTGCATAATAATCTCTGAAGCAGAATAATCACACACAATAAACCAATCTCGTTTATGACCTCTCAAGTTGACGAACTATGACAGAATGTCGAACTCTGCGATTATATCTTATTTATAGTCTCTGACTGCACAAATCAAATAACCCAATTATTCTACGTCTAATTGCGACTTAAAAACAATTGAATCCGTCTAGAAAACAACCTTCTCCGAACCAATCAGAAACTAGGTTATACGTGACACCGCTAAAGTACCTATGCACTGACGTTATTACCAGTCAAAAATGTATTGACTTCTTGTTGAACATAGAATCCAGGTCAAAACATTGAATGCAGGTCAAAAGGACAAATTTCACGCGCTGAATCACGTGATATGACTCATGCATCAACCGATAATATTTTCCCAGGACTAATGTACTGGGTCACATGTACCGTATATTTACTTTCTGCAAGACGACAGCTGTTAGACTATTATGCAGAGATCATAAAACTATATCATTATTTAAAAAACAAAATGATACATTATTCCGTAACAACATCGTAATCAAAAGACTTTGCAACGAACTGAACCTGGAATCATATAGATGGGATGGGTATGGGTGTTGTGGTGGTCGGTGTACTCCCATAGTTTGATGCTACAGAGGCTTGAAGTAAAATTAAATATTTTTTTTTTATTTGTTATTTCTTTGTTTTATTAATTTTTTTGGGGGGCGGGGACTATTTTTTGGTATTGGGATGATTTTATCGGGCATTTTCAGGGTTCTAAAAATATTGTTTTTTTTAAGTAAACATTATAGGTTTGGTACCTTCGAGTGCCATTCATTTCAAAATGTTTACCTATGATAGTATCTGCGGTCAAGAGCAATAAAATCATCATGTACCAAGAAACGTTGGTATCACCTACCTACTAAGAAAGCCACATACCGGACAGTGAAGCTCCTATGCAGTGGTCAAGCCTATACTCACCTATGCAACTCTAATTGTACCATTGTGCATTAATTAGATCATCCTGTTGCCTTCTATTCATTACTTAGGCCCTCATATTGTCTTCTGTGCATTTATTAGGTCCTCATATTGCATTCTATGCATTAATTAGGTCCTCATATTGCATTCTATGAT
This sequence comes from Margaritifera margaritifera, assembly GCA_029931535.1. NCBI lineage: Eukaryota > Metazoa > Mollusca > Bivalvia > Unionida > Margaritiferidae > Margaritifera > Margaritifera margaritifera. The sequence continues at coordinate 2,428,397 of JAQPZY010001445.1, forward strand.
ACAATTCTCTATTTTTTTTTGCCCTTTCTTTTTTTGTTTTGGTTGTAGACTTTTCTTGGTATGTTTTGTGTCAAAGTTTTTGTTATTTATATTTTTTGCGATTTCTGCTAATGTCTTTCAAAAATTCAAGTCTCTGGCAAGCTCTTGTAGCACCACCATATGAATGTAACCCCTTTAGCGTTAGATACAGATGTCCGCTGTTTAAACAAAGATTGCCTCGTGTACCTAGGATTTCCCTGATATATATATATATATATATATATATATATATAGATATATATATATATATATATATATATATATATATATATATATATATATATATACAGATACATATGCTATGGAATCGAGGGGTAAGCGCATTGCTCTCTGGTTGGATTGGTAGATAGGTGAAAATCTATAATTATAATGTCATGTATATTATTGGCATTTTTAAATAGAAATCCTGTGGTTTTGTGGATATGGCATGCCCAGAGAATGAATTCTCCTGCACCTCGCGTCCTTTAATTCGACCTTGTTTGACTCTTTTTTTCTCTTTTTTTTTTTGTTGGGGGTAGGGGGAGTGGGTTGTTGGTGCAGGGGGAATGAGCACATGGTCGAGTGGGTTCGGGCGCTGGTGCATGAGAACGAGGCAATAAGGGTCGTTAGTCGCTTCATCTTCCATTTTGTTTAAACCTTGGCCTCCACTCGCCTATCCTTTTTTTATTGTCTTTTTCAAACACCAACACTCTACTCGTCACACGATAAAAAGAATCTTTGTTAGAAAAAAAAGACCTAGACAAACCACGCTCCTATCCAATAATTTTAAAAATATTACAACCAAAAAAACCCCACTAGAACACGAACTCTCAAAATAAAAAAAGGCAACCAACCATAAAAATTATATTTTTAAAAAAATCACTAAGCCACCAACCCTAAAAATAAAAAAAAAACATCATAGACTGCCAACCCTTAAAGTTATAAAAAAAACCTTTACTGCCAACCATGAAAACTTTCAAAAACCCATAGACTACCAACCCCCAAATTTTTAGGAAAAAACACTATACTACCAACGCAAAAATGTTAAAGAAAACGTACAAAACTAGACGACCATCACTCAAAATAAAAAATAGACCATCAACCGTCTAAATGTAAAAAATCACTAGACCACCAACCGTAAAAATTTACAGATCACTAAACCACCAACCTTCAAGTTTTAAAAAATCCCTAGACCACCAACCCTCAAACTTTCTTTAAAATTACTAAGTCCTCCAAATTATGTCCTCCCCCCCCACCCCCCACCCCAAGAAAAGATAAAAAAAACCCATAATTTATTCAAAATCTGAATTGTATCCTGCAGAAATTAGTTCCCAGTCTATCGGAATAACTTTTTCTCCAGCCAGACAGGTGACCTATATCCTCCAGTAATTTTGACCAGACAAAGTCAGTAATTTTAAGTGAAAATCTCATTTAAGTATTATTTGCCGCCATAATTATAACTTTAGAAAGAAATTAATAAAATATTTACAAAAGTAATCATATAAATGTAATCTACCGGTATATGCTGCTATAAATACAGACATTAAAAAGAATATAATATCAGCAGAACTAGTCAAGTTATTAGTGTCTAACGTTTTTAGTGGACCATTTTCTTTTTATTCTTTTTACTGCAAAAAATAAAACCTTTTAGTACAATTGCAAGAACAAGCTAATTATTGCAATAATTAACAAAATGTCAATATAGGCCATAAAGAAATAACTTTTTAAGGTAATGTAAAAGCCAGCTTATTACACTCTTAAGGCAATGCTTCTGCTTTTTAGCTACGTGAAATAAATACTTGGCAATTTGTTTCATACCTTTTAAGTTTATCAATGAATGAATCACCAACACTACCTCAACGTCCCCCAACACCACTATCACTTATTCCTCCTACTGTTAAACATTTTTAACAATTTGTTATGGTTACACTTAGAGTTGATGCTATCATAACAATAGCTGTAAAAACAGTTGCAATTTTTGCACCTTTTTCTTTGAACACTTGTTTTAACTTGTTTTAACTTTTCTCCTAATGGTAACTTTTCTTTAACTTTGGACTCAATGTTATTAATATTTACTCTAAAGTTATTTTCTAAATCTGTTGTCTGTCTATCTGTTTGTGCTCTTTTACTTTCAGTATTTTGCAAAAGTTCTTGCAATTTAGCTTTCTTAGTGCTTCTTTTGCTTGACCGATGTCTATTTTTATGTTCTCTTACTCTTTGTCATATATTTCAACTTCTGATTTCGTTGATTTAATTTTTGAAATAACTGCTTCCACTGCTTTTACATAATCCCTTAATTTTCTTTCTTCCTCCTTCTTAAAAATAAACTTCTTTGAAGCTTCGTCTAGTCTTTAAATTCTATTCTAAATCAACATTTTCTTGTTTTCAATGGTCACTTAATTTTATTGCATCATTTATAACTTTTTCTGCTAAATCTGTCTCATTATAAATTTGCATTGGTTGTTTAATTGACCCTGATGGCTAATTTATTTTAAAATGTGCTTATTTCTATTTCCTCAGTATCTTTAGTTGGTTCTACACTACTTTTAGTTAGTTGTTTAGTAGGTTGCTGTAATAATTTATAATTTGATTGACATCATATATATCTTTCTTTTATCTATGTTAATGAATACACGAAATTACTTTCACCTTGTTGCTTGGCTGTAGAGTTAAGTGCTAACATTATATTTAATTTGCTCATTTTAGATATTTATATCATATTTTATCTAATTCTTGGTAAAACAATGTCCTGCCCCTAAAAATCAAATTAGATTTAATTAGATTATATTGAGCTTCATCTGTCTGAAGACTATGATAAAATTCTTTGTATTCATCAACTACTTGTATATTTAATTGGTGAGCTGTTTGTTGAGGAGTTTCAGAACTCTCATTTTATAATTTTCTATAACAGTATTTTCTGTAATATAACTTTATTTACTATATCATTAAGGTTACCCTCGTTATAAACAGGATTATCAAACTCTTGACCTTTTTCATTTTTATCACTCTTTAAATGGATCAAAAACAACTTGAAAAAGAATTATGTTTCACAGAAAATACAAAGGAAGTTAGCAGAGACAGAAGATAAGCGGATAAGGATATTAACAGAAAGGCAATTTACCTGAAGAAGAATACAAACCGGAATTACAAATTAGCATAGCAAATGGTACATGCAACAAAATAATTGGTAAACATATAACTGACAGCGAGCTGGACAAAACAAATTAAAAACATAGCAAGAGAACATACACAACTTCTGCAAACACTTGATCAGCTTAAATATCAAAGTCATCGTCAGTAATAAAAAGAATAACATCTTTGATGAGTTATATTCTTCCATTTGATCATTGAAATGAATAACAGACAGTGTTGAAAACGATTACTCAACAACAAACGGAAGTAGATACGTTGCTGGGTTTTTATCATTTAGGATAGGATTACTAATTTCAGCATTAAGTGCTACCTTGATAATATTCAAAAACATTTGATTTTTAAAAAATCAACATGTACGAGTGAAACAAGTTCGAGCAAATAAAAATGCAGAACGTCAAAAACTATACAAATATGAACGATGAAATTAAAAACACTAAAATAATTATACAAATAAGATAAAACATGCTCAAGTATAAAATTTAAAATCTCATCAATAATAAAGTTAACAGTTTTAAAATCTTTTCCTTTTGTATAGTGCTCTTCCCTTTTCTCTTTGGTTGGCATTCTATCAGTATTGATCTGTTTTTGGTTGCTAAAAAATATCGTAAGTTTGACTAGTGAAAGCGTTTGCGATTGTTGTTGTTGTTGTTGTTGCTACGGATCAGAAAGGTAAAACAAAAACAAGGAATGCAATGATCTAAATCTCCCAAACATTCATAAAGTTGTATCTGACTTTATGTTTTATTTCATAGACCGTCAAATTCTATTTCTTGCCAGATTATTTAATTTGAAATGTTTCATTCTTGTGGTACTTTTACCTCTTGTATTTGTTTAAAAATGTATGTTTTGTTTCATATACCTTTCAATGTGCTCCTTCATACAAGTTTTGCAATAACCGTTATGCTGGACTCATTTATGCCTTTAAGTTTCTGATATCTGAAACATGCTTGTTCCCAATTATTATTGTACTATTTATTTACAATAAATGTTGTGTTACTACAGTTGTAATAGTTTCATCTTTAAACATGATTAGTGGGTAAGCGAGCAAGTGCATTAAATGAGTTTAAGTTGAAGCAAAGTTTTGTTAACACATGATGCTGAATTCCTTAAAACTAATCTTAAATCGTATTGCTGTTTATGGTAAAAGTTAATTTTGTTGCAAAATAAATGGCTGGTAGTGAGAGTAAAACTGAAGAAATTTTGGAGCTTCTTAAATTACCAGAAAAGGTAACTTTACAAATGATGAACAATCCACATAGAGTTGAACTTGCTAAACAAGTTGAAAAAACGTTCACAAGAATGAAACCAAAAAAAACCAAAAAAAAAAAAAAAAAAAAAAAAAAAAAAAAAAAAAAAAAACCACAACAACAACAACAGATAAGCTAAAACAAAATAAAGCAGCTAAACAAAGACTAAGTTTGTGAAAGAAGAACAAAGCTCAAGCAAAATGTTTTACTTGGCAGGTGTATATGTATTTGTTGTTTATGTATTAATTGACAGGTGTATATGTATTACTTGACAGGTGTATATGTATTAGTTGACAGGTGTATATGTATTTTTTGTTTATGTATTACTTGACAAGTGTATATGTATTTGTTTTTTATGTATTACATGACAGGTTTATATGTATTACCTGACAGGTGTATATGTATAACTTGACAGGTGTATATGTATTTGTTGTTGATGAATTACTTGACTGGTGTATACGTATTTGTTCTTTATGTATTACTTGACAGGTGTATATTTATTACTTGACAGGTGTATATGTATCACTTGTATATGTATTTGTTGTTTTGGGGTTGATGATGTATTTCAAAACTGTCAACTGTCCATGATAAAAAACTGCTATACCTGATAAACAATCACAAAGTGTCAACTGCCCATGATACAAAACTGCTATACCTGATAAACAATCACAAAGTGTCACTCTCCATGATACAAAACTGCTATTCCTGGTAAACAATCACAAAATGTCAACTGTCCATGATACAAAACTGCTATACCCGATAAACAATCACAAAGTGTCAATTGTCAATGATACGAAACTGCTATACCTGATAAACAAACACAAAGTGTCAACTGTCCATGATACAAAATTGCTATACCTGATAAACAATCACAAAGTGTCAACTGCCCATGATACAAAACTGCTATACCTGATAAACAATCACAAAGTGTCAACTGCTCATGATAGAAAACTGCTTTACCTGATAAACAACCACAAAGTGTCAACTGCCCATGATACAAAACTGCTATACCCGATAAACAATCACAAAGTGTCAATTGTCAATGATACGAAACTGCTATACCTGATAAACAAACACAAAGTGTCAACTGTCCATGATACAAAATTGCTATACCTGATAAACAATCACAAAGTGTCAACTGTCCATGACACAAAACTGCTATACCGGATAAACAACCACAAAGTGTCAACTGCCCATGATACAAAACTGCTATACCGGATAAACAATCACAAAGTGTCAACTGCCCATGATACAAAACTGCTATACCGGATAAACAACCACAAAGTGTCAACTGCCCATGATACAAAACTGCTATACCGGATAAACAATCACAAAGTGTCAATTGTCAATGATACGAAACTGCTATACCTGATAAACAAACACAAAGTGTCAACTGCCCATGATACAAAACTGCTATACCTGATAAATAACCACAAAGTGTCAATTGTCAATGATACAAAACTGCTATACCTGATAAACAAACACAAAGTGTCAACTGCCCATGATACAAAACTGCTATACCTGATAAACAAACACAAAGTGTCAACTGCCCATGATACAAAACTGCTATACCTGATAAACAATCACAAAGTGTCAATTGTCAATGATACAAAACTGCTATACCTGATAAACAAACACAAAGTGTCAACTGTCCAATATACAAAATTGCTATACCTGATAAATAACCACAAAGTGTCAACTGCCCATGATACAAAACTGCTATACCGGATAAACAAACACAAAGTGTCAACTGTCCATGATACAAAACTGCTACACCTGATAAACAATCACAAAGTGAGGTAGATAAAGAAAAACTATTTCCAGACATGATGTAAGATATAAAAAAACATAAAATTTACAGAAGTAAATGACAAACATAAAATGTACAGTAGTAAATGACAAACATAAAATGTACAGTAGTAAATGACAAACATAAAATGTACAGTAGCAAATGACAAACATAAAATGTACAGTAGCCAATGACAAACATAAAATGTACAATAGTCAATGACAAACATAAAATGTACAGTAGCCAATGACAAACATAAAATGTACAGTAGCAAATGACAAACATAAAATGTACAGTAGTCAATGACAAACATAAAATGTACAGTAGCTAATGACAAACATAAAATGTACAATAGTCAATGACAAACATAAAATGTACAGTAGCCAATGACAAACATAAAATGTACAGTAGCAAATGACAAACATAAAATGTACAGTAGCCAATGACAAACATAAAATGTACAGTAGCCAATGACAAACATAAAATGTACAGTAGCAAATGACAAACATAAAATGTACAGTAGTCAATGACAAACATAAAATGTACAGTAGTAAATGACATACATAAAATGTACAGTAGTAAATGACAAACAAAACGAACAATATAATTAAGACTATTTATTATGCAACATTGCATTCAACTCTTACAGTAAGTTGCAGTATGCTTCTGAAGAGGATATTATAATACTAAAATAGATTCACCAGCTAACATGGGTATAAAAGAAATCATAAAATTGGTTATTCCAATTTATTTGAGTTAGTTTGCGATTGATTGTTACAAGGGATACTACTAGACAAACAAATTAAGCATACAAATACATTAAACATAGTAATCAGATGATTAGTGGACTACTAGACAAAAACATTAAGCATACAAATACATTAAACATCGTAATCAGATGATTAGTGGACTACTAGACAAAAACATTAAGCATACAAATACATTAAACATAGTAATCAGATGATTAATGGACTACTAGACAAAAACATTAAGCATACAAATACATTAAACATAGTAATCAGATGATTAATGGACTACTAGACAAAAAAATTAAGCATACAAATACATTAAACATAGTAATCAGATGATTAATGGACTACTAGACAAAAACATTAAGCATACAAATACATTAAACATAGTAATCAGATGATTAGTGGACTACTAGACAAAAAAATTAAGCATACAAATACATTAAACATAGTAATCAGATGATTAGTGGACTACTAGACAAAAACATTAAGCATACAAATACATTAAACATAGTAATCAGATGATTAGTGGACTACTAGACAAAAAAGTTAAGCATACAAATACATAAAACATAGTAATCAGATGATTAGTGGACTACTAGACAAAATAAACTAAGTATACAAATACATAAAACATAGTAATCAGATGATTAATGGACTACTAGACAAAAAAATTAAGCACACAAATACATAAAACATAGTAATCAGATGATTAGTGGACTACTAGACAAACAAATTAAGCATACAAATACATTAAACATAGTAATCAGATGATTAGTGGACTACTAGACAAAAAAATTAAGCATACAAATACATTAAACATAGTAATCAGATGATTAGTGGACTACTAGACAAAAACATTAAGCATACAAATACAAAAAACATAGTAATCAGATGATTAGTGGACTACTAGACAAAACAATTAAGCATACAAATACATTAAACAGAGTAATCAGATGATTAGTGGACCTAAAAATATTAAAAAACAGATTGAAGAAAAGAGAAAGTTCGTGAATTTGAAATAGGCACCAGCACTAAAACATCCAAATCATCCAAAAGGGCATAATAAATCTGATACAACTGATGGTTTTACAAGCACTAACCACAAGTCTAAGTTGTGTATTGTTCCCATCAATAGAGGAGAGAAAATACTTAGTGTACCAGCGTTTAGAGCATCTTAACTGTTTAGGGTATCTTAAGCATTGTATCCAATATTACCACCTACAGACAATGGCAATAATTTTATTTGATGAAAATTAACGAAAGTATTTATGATATGGTTAAAGAAATAGAACATTTATAGATGTGTACGAAAAAAGCACAAAACAGTATACACGTTTTTTTAAAGACTGGATTGAGGCTAAGATGGCAACAGCTTCAGGTGGGATGGGTTAGAAGTTACAGGAATAGATATAGGATTTATTTATAATATCTCTAGCTATTATCTAATTTGGTGCGTCTTTACTAGGATTTTTTGCAAACGCTTTCAAAGAAAAGTTTGTATACAGTAAAGTGTAAAAGATGATGATATTGTAACTTCTGCTATAAGTAAGTTAAATAGTACTGATATGCTGAGTAAACCAATAATCGATAATGAAATAAGTCATGAGGAACCTATTGTGATAGTTACCGAACACAACATATACAAGCAGATGAAGAATGCAATTAAGAGAAAGATTGGTAACACAGAAAACACAATAACTGAAGAGTTTTTTGTTGTTTTTTTTAAAGACGATTTAAAAAGAAAAAAGAAAAAACTTTTCAGTGGAGGGCAAGAAAAAAACAGGAGAAATTGATTTTGGAAAAACTACAGCAAACAAGAATTTACTAATTGCTACTACGAAGTGAAATACTAAACAAATAAGAGAAGCAAACACGTTCTTAGAAACAAAGGATATAATCTAAACGGAAAATCGGAATATATTGCTTGTTTGAATATTAACTGTTTTAATTTTCATTGTTTAAATTAAATTTAAGCATATTTTACCATGGAAGGACAACTTGAGATCAGTCAGCAAGGGTAAAAAGTTCGAGCGAGGAAGTTCGAAAAGGACATCTATTTTTCAAATCCAATTGATAACAGACACGGTAAAGTATAGATTTCATTACAGAGAATAGATTTTGTAGCAGGCTATTATAATATTTCAAATTATCAAAGAAATAATATATTCTGTCACATTAGCGATAAGAATGAAGCCAACACTTTATCAATACGGGTTCACTACAATTTAGAAATGTGCAAGAACAAAGTCAAAGAGGGAATGACTTATAATAACGACAATAAAGACAATAAAGAAAACATAGATATTGAATGTCAGAAACATAACTCCAAAGTTTTAGTATATCTAATTACACAGTGTATATAACCAACTAGAAGTCTAAATTGTTAAGTTTCAAGAGTCTGACATCTATGCAAACATTTACTGAATCAGGTTTGTGGATTTTTGAAGTCTAAAAATGCACACATCTTTCTTGACCAACTAAATTGCACAAAGAATCACCGCAACAGCAGCCCCGATTCGATGTCTAATTATTCAAGACTTTTCGAATCATTGCCTGTTAAAAATGTTTTTCACGGTGAATTCATATCATACAATGTTAACACTCCATATAAGCAATTGCACGGTGATTTCATATTATACAATGTTAATACTCCATATAAGCAATTGCACGGTGATTTCATATTATACAATGTTAACACTCCATATAAGCAATTGCACGGTGATTTCATATTATACAATGTTAATACTCCATATAAGCAATTGCAAAGACGTACTATAAACAGACTGAATAGAAGCGTTAAGAAAAAGAGATTTTCACTGTATGACTGTAACGTATCTTGTATAGATCAAATAGTAAAACTCGCTAACAGTAGATGAAATTAGTAAAAAAATCGTTGTTAATTTGTGTTTAGTAAATGACAGTAGATTAAGTTAGTTAACAAGTTGTTAATTTGTGTTTAGTAAATGACAGAAATATCTTAATAGGTCCGATTGCTTTTAGTTTTAAATTCTCTGAGAAAGATAATACGGTAAAGAATCCTTCACTAAATCAATCACTAAACAATGACTTAAATTTGAATAGCAACCGTATTAAAAATTTAGTTGATCAGATAGAAAATCTGATGCAGATAGTAAACGTTTTGTACACAAACTCATTGACACTCAAACGTGTAAGACTTTGGAGAATAATAATTTAAACAATATGAAAATCTAGAGAGAAGAAATTGATAATAAATCGACAGTTATGAATCAAGGTATATCAGAAAGAGCTACTAAAATAGAAGAGCCACACAAAAGATTTACAACAGATTTTTTTTATAGATAAACATATATTGTTTAGTTTGAGATATGCTACCATGTATAATGCTTCAGAAGAAAAACGTGATAGCGGAAGTAAGTAAATTGAGCAATACTTGCAACAAATTGAACAAGGTATAAACGCATTAGAGACGAACATGGCAACAGTAAAGACATCAATGGAAGGATATAGTACTTTACAATCAGAAATAGATCAATTAAAGAAAGATTTAAATAAGTAACAACAAAACAATCAAGAAATTTAAAACTAAGTTAATGCTATTCAAGGTACTATAGTTAATCTGGAAGAAAAGATAACTGCTAACACTAATACTTTGTTGCGTTCCCCCCCCCCCCCAAAAAAGGAAAGAATCATTTAACAGTAATGATCAACAGATAGATGAAAACAAAACCAAAATAAATGTGAGTGAAATTATCATTAGATCTATGAAAATTATCTACGATTTATTATTACATGACTTAAGCGATACAATAAAAAATTTAAAAGATCAAGATTTATTAACTTTCAAAAATGAAATATTTGCTGGATTCGACAAGGAAAGCAAACAAGTTCTAACAGATAGCACAATATATACAGATTGAGAACTGGTTAATAATATTAGTGTTGTACAAGGAAATATTTACCCATTGTACAAAAGGATTCAATGATTACGAACAGATTTTAATGACATTGTACAAAAGGGTTCAAAGAAGATTACGAACAGATTTTAATGACATTGTACAAAAGGGTTCAAAGATTACGAACAGATTTTAATGACATTGTACAAAAGGGTTCAAAGATTAAGAACAGATTTTAATGACATTGTACAAAAGGATTCAATGATTACGAACAGATTTTAATGACATTTTAGAAAAGGATTCAATGATTACGAACAGATTTTAATGACATTGTACAAAAAGGGTTCAAAGATTACGAACAGATTTTAATGACATTGTACAAAAGGGTTCAAAGATTACGAACAGATTTTAATGACATTGTACAAAAGAGTTCAAAGATTCCGAACAGATTTTAATGACATTGTACAAAAGGATTCAATGATTACGAACAGATTTTAATGACATTGTACAAAGTTAATACCATAAAAAATGCAATAAAGATTAAATTAAAAATGAAGAAAAAAAAGATTTCAACATTAAGTGAAAGAATTTGATACAGTTAAATCAGAAATAGGAGACATAGAGACAATTAAACTAAATTAAACACAGAAATTTTTATAAAGAGCATTACAATAAATACTACAGTTGATGAGATTAAAAAAGGTTGAATGATCATAGTAAAAAGGTTGAATGATCATCGCAAAACAGGTTGAATGATCATCGCAAAACAGTTGAATGATCATCGCAAAACAGTTGAATGATCATCGCAAAACAGTTGAATGATCATCGCAAAACAGTTTGAATGATCATTGCAAAACAGGTTGAATGATCATTGCAAAACAGGTTGAATGATCATTGCAAAGCAGTTGAATGATCATCTCAAAACAGTTGAATGATCATCGCAATACAGTTTGAATGATCATCGCTAAAAGGTTAGATGATCGTCGCAAAAGGTTGAATGATCATAGCAAAAATGTCAGATGATCATCGCAAAAAGGCTGAATGATCATAGCAAAAGGGTTAGATGATCATCGCAAAGGTTAAATGATCATCGCATACAGGCTGAATGATCATAGCAAAAAGGTTAGATAATCATCGCAAAAGGTTAAATGATCATCGGATACAGGTTGAACGTTCATAGCAAAAAGGTTGAATAATCATAGCAAAAAGGTTAGATGCTCATAATAAAAGATTAGATGCTCATAATAAAAGGTTGGATGATCATAATAAAAGATTAGATGATCATAATAAAAGGTTGGATGATCATAATAAAAGATTAGATGCTCATAATAAAAGATTAGATGCTCATAATAAAAGATTAGATGATCATAATACAAGGTAGGATGATCATAATAAAAGGTAGGATGATCATAATAAAAGAGGTAGGATGATCATAATAAAAGGTTGAATAATCATAGCAAAAAGGTTGAATAGTCATAGCAAAATGATTAGATGCTCATAATAAAAGATTAGATGATCATAATAAAAGGTAGGATGATCATAATAAAAGGTAGGATGATCATAATAAAATGTTGGATGATCATAATAAAAGATTAGATGCTCATAATAAAAGATTATATGCTCATAATAAAAGATTAGATGCTCATAATAAAAGGTTGGATGATCATAATAAAAGGTTAGATGATCATAATAAAAGGTAGGATGATCATAATAAAAGGTTAGATGATCATAATAAAAGGTAGGATGATCAAAATTAAAGATTAGATGATCATAATAAAAGATTAGATGATCATAATAAAAGATTAGATGATCATAATAAAAGGTAGGATGATCATAATAAAAGGTAGGATGATCATAATGAAAGGTAGGATGATCATAATAAAAGATTAGATGATCATAATAAAAGGTTGAATGATCATAATAAAAGGTTGGATGATCATAATAAAAGGTAGGATGATCATAATAAAAGATTAGATGATCATAATAAAAGGTAGGATGATCATAATAAAAGGTTGGATGATCATAATAAAAGGTAGGATGATCATAATAAAAGGTAGGATGATCATAATAAAAGATTAGATGATCATAATAAAAGGTTGGATGATCATAATAAAAGGTAGGATGATCATAATAAAAGGTAGGATGATCATAATACAAGATTAGATGATCATAATACAAGATTAGATGATCTGACTTTTTTGCCGAAATTTTAAAGTCATACAAGTTTGCATACTTGCTTATTTCTTGGAAATAAGGATAATTATTACCAGGAATCTCTACAGAGAATTTTCTAAATAGCTTTAACTTTCCAGAGAATGCATAATCCTGTGTGATCGAGTCGTTCTCTTTTAGTTCACGCGGTCCAAAGTCATTATTGGAATCCTGAAATAGAAAGGGACGGATACGAAAATAATATAAAAGTGATAATTTTTGTATGATGAAATGAGTTGTGTTGTAACAGTTCTGCTACTACTACTACTACAATCGTGATCAACATGTTTCTTTCTTTCTTTCTTTCGTTCGTTCTTTTTCGATTTTGCTTCCAGAGATATAACAATCAAAATCTGTACATTTGTGATCTATCGAATTTAAATATATATCTGCGCAGAATATATTGCTTCCCGTCTTTATTATATATATATAATTTTTTTACACAACATAATAAACGTTGTTTCCCCTCATGATCCCATTGCAATGTGAAGTAGGCGTTCTTGTACATAACCATAGGCGGATTTACTGTTCCATATAAAGATTTTTAATGATGATTTATTGTATTGTGAATAAAGACATTTTTCATCTGACACCAAAGCATCTCTATTTGTTCGGGAGGAGATAATTTCTGTGAACGGAATTGTTCAGTTCAGTTCTAGTTTTCTCTACCTTACCATAAAATTTTGTTTACAGAGTGATAGAGATCTTGATCGAAAATAAAAAAAAGTCTAAAGAAAAATACACAAAATTCACCAATTAAAAGTCATAAACTTCGCGGAGCGGAAATTTCGATATTCGAATAAAAAAACCGGGCATCAACTCTCTCTCTCTCTCTCTCTCTCTCTCTCTCTCTCTCTCTCTCTCTCTCTCTCTCTCTCTCTCTCTCTCTCTCTCTCTCTCTCTCATGCACCTTCTACTTTTAATATTAGCTACCATTTTTCACATGAAATTGATCAGTATACCTTGTTTTAGTATTTTATATTTTTGGCACTCATTGACAAAAAACGTTAAGAAAATCTATACAGATAAAAGAAATTCCAGATATAAAAGGAAATCCACCACATTGCCTATTCCGTCAAGAATTCGGAAACTCTTTGAAAATTCCGCAGATATGATCACCCTGAAGAGAGAGAGAGAGAGAGAGAGAGAGAGAGAGAGAGAGAGAGAGAGAGAGAGAGAGAGAGAGAGAGGGAGGGAGAGAGACTTGTATCTAGCGAATCATCTATAGTATCTCAGTTACTGCTCAGAAGGCTGTACAGTGTTCTAAATAAATCTGTATCAGAAATATGGATTCTCTTCGGGTGAACATTTTCTTGTGCTGGTAGAACTTCCAACTTTTCACCGCCACCTTCTACTTTTTCTCCCTCACCTCTCACTGTTTGTCCTCCCTTTTGTTGTCGTTCGTCTTTGAACGACGTTGCACTGGATGAATGTACCTCCACCCATCCAAGAGCGTCGTTGATTTCATGGATAACATTATTTAACAGACCCAATTTCTTGTTTGCTTTCTCCTTAGTTTGCTCATCCTTATCTTCAAGCTCTTTTAATTTATGGTCATAGGTCTGGAATTGTTTCCGAAAATCGACGCTGAGTGAGCGGAGGCTGCTCAGTGCGTCTTGAATATTTCTGGTTGCTGCATCAGAGACTTCAAAAATTTGATCCCTTCCTTTCTCGCTCTCTGTTTGTCCCGCTGCAGGACCTGGTCTATTGCCTTCTTCAGTTTTTTCTGCTTTCCCATCCCCACCATTCGCAAGGGACCCCTCGTCTTCATGATGTTCCCCCTCCGCAGGTTCAGCAGGGGCCGGACCCTCCTCCGTCTTCGCTGGTGGAAGACTTGCCTCTTCTTCTGCGGTGTTCAAATTTTCGTCTTCAGGAAGAACCTGTTCACCAGCACTACTGGAAACTTTTTCCGTGTTGGTTTCTGGTCTTTCGCCCTCACCACCCACTGGTTGTCCTCCCTTTTGTTGTTTCCCATCTGCAGACGAAGTTCCACCGGTTGAAGATGCCTCTTTCACTCCAAGAGCGCTGTTGATTTCATGGACAACATTATCCAGCAGACCCAATTTCTCATTTGTTTTCTCCTTAGCTCGTTCATTCTCACCTTCAAGCTCTTTTAATTTACTGTAATTGGTCAGGAACAGTTTCCGAAAAGCGTTGCTGATTGAGCGCAGGTTGTCGAGAGCGTCTTGAATTGTTCTGGTTGCTGCATCCAAGACTTCAAAAATTTGATCCCTTCCTTTATCGCTCTCTACCTGTCCCACAGAAGGACCTGGTCTATTGCCATCTTCAATTTTTTCTCCATTCGCAGGGGATCCCTCCTCTTCATGAGGTACCTCCTCTACAGTTTCACCAGGTGCTGGACCCTCTTCCGTCTTTGCTGGTGGGACACCCACCTCTTCTTCGGCGGGGATAACATTTTCGCCTGCAGGGGGAACCTGTTCACCAGCACCACCTGGACCTTCTTCCGTGTTAGTTCCCCACTTATCATTACTATTGTTTTCATTGTCTGGTTTATTCTCGGTGTGTCGGTGGAGTTGTTTTTCTTCCTCTTGTCCCAAGTTGTGTACTTCCTCGTTCTGCCTTACACCTTCTGTTTCGCCAAGAATGCTTTCAAGGGCATTCTTCATTTCTTCGCCAGTTAAGGACTGTTCATCCGCTTTTTCATTCGGGCCATTGGCACCTTTCGAGCCATGTTTTTTTTCCAGAAATGTTTCCAAAGATTTCAATTTGCTCATTAGTTCTGTGGAGGGTTTGGCATGAACGATAGATAGAAAAACACCAGTGAGGAAACACAAGAGGATAAAAACCGTTTGAACCTTCATCTTGTTTAGATCCCGCAGCTGTTTTTCTAATAAAATGAAATTTTCAGGTACCGATGTATTCAGATAGCTTTACAGCCTACCCAGCAACCGAGCATGACCTACCTTTTAGATGTACTGTTAGTCTACATAGTGCTTTCTACGATCGTTTTTCTCGACATTCGTTCGTAACATTAAAATGCTATATTCACTGACACGAAATCTATCTAACTATCTATCCCATACACTCATACTGACACACTGTGTTAAAAAAAAAATAAAAATTAGCCAAATCAAGATGTAGAAATTTAATGTTAAGAAACGTATCTTCCACTTGTGTTTTTAAAATCTGGAATCAAAAACTGAAAAATAATCTTGTTATTTTGTAATTATTGAATATCGCATTCAGTTGTGTATAATATGCGGTTATAGACACTCTTTTATCAAGACAACGTAGCTCTGTAAATAAACACTTTCAGGTTGAAAACTATACAAAATGGAACAGGTGGCGTGCCAACCTATGTAGGTATGTATGTATGTATGTATGTATGTATGTATGTATGTATGTATGTATGTATGTATGTATGTATGTATGTATGTATGTATGTATGTATGTATGTATACTCACCTAATTGAATCAAAGAAATATTGATGTCGAAAGATTTTCTTAGTGGCCATGCTCACCGAAAGAGTGTACATGTACTTGCATGGTCTTGGCCCCAGTTTCACTAAACATCTCAATTTTCTTCCACAAATTGAGATTCTGTAAAACCAGTCATTATATTAAGCCTGGATTAGGGATTGAAAACCAGTCATTATATTAAGCCTGGATTAGGGATTGAAAACCAGTCATAATACTTTATATTCACCTTAAAGAACCTTGTTTTATCTCTGAGGAAAATCTGAAGATGTCTTCAAATTTGAGTTATTTCTAAACTCTTCTTTTCAGGAATATAAAGATTAGCAGATATACATATTTAAAACTTAAGAGTTATTTTTCATCCTTTCCAAAAACTGTGCCTTTGACTAAAATAGTAATATTGTCAGCTATCTCATAAACAAAATTTGAGAATTTTGGTGATACTGGGGTATTGGTACCGTTTCACAAATGATATTGTAAGTTAGTAAATTGCAAGTGGTTGAAAATCTATACAATCTATACCCGTCCTGCAACAACATATTCATTGTTCATTCAATTATTTTGTTTTTAACCTGTTTTATTTAAACACATTCTAAAGATACGCTTTTTGTATCCATCTTGTATTGACTTTTAATGTGAAATAAGCATAGCCTATTACGTCAGTGCAGCAAACCGACTTCTCATTACATAACTTACGTGCTAGGATATTGCGTGACACCATGGAGATTTGCTGAACTGCACCTTGTGCTCGTTCTTTACCTGTACAAAACAAAGCATGTATTGCTTTGAAAGGAACATGAATTTCCATAGACATTGATATGCATTTTGCTTCGTTAAGAATAATTATTCCTCTGTTATTGCATCATCGGAGATCAGAGTAAATATAGTTCATGAGTTATAGTCTGATTTTCTTCCTGCTTAAGTTTCGAAGTCATTCGGTTTTCTTGCAGCACTTAACTACGATTTCTCCTGCTGCATGTTCCGGTTGATACAAATTTTTCAAAGCATACACTGTGAACAAAACGGATATTCATACTTGTTCTCATACGTCTTTATCAACATCTCGTTAATGTACATCATATGCACATGATGAAAGAGACTGTGTACATCTGTGTACGATATAAACCAGCATGCAACCAAGTAACTATTGTTATCATACGAGGTTGCTCCGCGAGCAGCGCTCTCTGAGAGTGTCGCACAAACTGACCTCCCTTTTGCTAATTACATGGTGACAAGGGGGTCTTGATAGTACAGCTGTAACGCGCCAGCTACGTACTTCGATCACAGGCCTGGCACGTACAAGAATGAGTAACCGTCTCTTCTAGTCTGGTTTTCTGACCAATTTCTGCTCTACAATCGGCGTAAACTCCGACCTTTCCGTCAATAACAGGAAAAACTCATAGGAAATACTACAGCAGCCGCCATTACAGATACATGTACCTTATTTACCAAATGACATTATGTGCACATCATACACCATCATATCGTTCCTTATAGCGACTCGACTGAAATGATTTATTCTTGACCGAAACATTCCCAAATTTCTTTTCGCAAGCTGTAGATAACTTATTTTTTTTTAATTTAACTTGTGAAAATAATTCCATAAAGGTATCCTAATGTTTTTAAGATTGTTCTACTTTGCCTAGCGTACTTTAGCCTGTGACTGAGTTTTCAGCCATTTTCCGGCGATTTCGCTCTTTTTAAGCTGTATCACTCCATCGAAGTATATACAAGATTGAATTGTGTAAAAAAAAAAAAAGAAAAAAAAAAGTGCTCCGATTCCACCACTCTACTCTCCGTCCACGTGGGTTAGTCTGGTTCTCTGACTACCTCCTTTCCATCAATGTCCGTCATGAGGACACTCGTAGCGGAGAGAATCGGATTGAAGAAGGTCAGGGAACCAGGCTTTCGTCAATCCGAGTTCGTTGCTGACCTCCGGGTTTCTGATTCCAGGTTTCTGTTTACGACAACTTCACAGCAGCATCCAAGTCATGAAGAGTTTGTGGTAAAAGTTGACATAATTTCTTATAAACTCAAGCTTCTATGACTACGAAATTTATGTCCGTGTGACTTGTAGCTTTTTCTGAAACCTTCAGTTATGAGTTCTGAAACAGTACCTGAGTTAAGAAATACTTCCTTTTAAAGTCAGCATTTCGATTCTAACATAGGAAATAAACAACATTAGGTTTGTTTTACACCGATTGTACTCGATAGCGTTTCTCAACCACTGACTAACCCACTCATATGTGACATCACAATGTTGTAATAATGAGCTTTACTGCTGGTCACACTCATATGATGACATCACAATGTTGTTATAATGAGCTTTACTGCTGGTCACACTCATATGATGACATCACAATGTTGCTAGAATGAGCTTTACTGCTGGTCACACGCGCCTCTAAAAAAGGTATATATTGTGCAGGGTATTTTTCCAATCACTGTAAAGAAAGACGAAACAGGTTCCACATTAGAATAGAAACAGGTTCATATTAGAATAGAAACAGGTTCATATTAGAATAGAAACAGGTTCCACATTAGAATAGAAACAGGTTCACATTAGAATAGAAACAGGTTCATATTAGAATAGAAACAGGCTCATATTAGAATAGAAAAAAAACACACATTATGGTCAGGAAGTTTTCAACACACATTGACGTATTGAGGTAGATTTTTAGGTCAATGCTGATTCCATCCCGTTGCATCTCCATGACTATGTCTTGAAATGTTGATACGAAAAGGCGCCCCATTCTGGGGGCCCATTTCTGTGTGTAAAGCTCTTACCAACCCCAACTTTTTTTTTTTTATCAAAACCTTTTTTAAGCACTTTATAGACTAAAAAGAAGAAAGAGCATACAAACATTTTGTAAGAGGACAGTAATCATACTAATCATATTTTCTCCCATCGGTTGGATCATGCTCATTCGAGCGAGTACGCCGTTTCGAATATTTCCTGTATAATCACGATGTCCTTGTGTAACTGGGATCATTAATCGATACCCCGTAGTGTAGGTAGCATATTTATTTTATTCAACTACCCAGGCTGAAATCCAAGATACATACATACCAGTAGCGGATTTTTTTTTTTTTTTGGGGGGGGGGTGGGGAGATTTTTTTTAAAGAGGGGGGGTCTGTGTGCTGGACAAGTAGGCGATGAATCTGTGAGACGAAAACCCTTGCGGTGGCCCAAGGGTCGAATCCCCTGGAAGCTCCTGCATATAAAGCGTTTCCGGGGCATAATTTTTAGCATCTAAGTGTACAGAAAACTTACTCTTGAACACGTTCTGGTTGTTTTGCGCTTATTGTTAGGGGATTGGGAGGGTGAAGCAGTAAAACTGACAGACAAACAGACAAACAGAGTGAGCGAGAGAGAAAGAGAAAGATGTATGATAAAAACAATCGTATGGTCAGTAGCAGTGGTAAGTAAAGTATAATAATGACTTAGATCAACTGTAAATAAATTTAAATGCTTGAATTACTTCTTGTTGGTTCGTCATTTCGCTTAGCATGTTCCTCACTCGTTTCGATGTACTCGTCGGAGATTGAATGGCCGTTCGTTCACTTTTCGAGAAGTTAGCCATCCAATGTTTGCAGTGCTCAGCTTTCTTGATTTAAACCAACTTTCATTTTTAAATCATAAGCGTGTATTTTATTTATTTATTAAATGTGAATAAAAATAGGAGCTTGAAAAAGAAGCAAGTTAACAATTTCCAAAATGATTGTGAATAGCTGCAATAGCTGCGGAACTGCATTTTATAGCGGACACACTGGGCAGAGATGTGAAGAGTCATATCCTTCCGTCAATACACAGTTTCCTACAGTCAGTCTTAACTCCGCTGGAAACGCATGTATATGTATTTTTCTATGGTATAAATAAATTATATTTATAGTATGTACACTGCATCTTTGATATACGTGTATCACTCGTTGTATAAATGTTTCATTGAAAGAAAACTCGGCAATCCTCGTTTTCCATTTAATGAAAAATGTATACATCTGGTGGTATTTTAAAGATGCAGCGTACATGCTATATACCTATATATATATATATATATATATATATATATATATATATATATATATATATATATATATATATAATATATATATATATATATATATATATATATAGAGAGAGAGAGAGAGAGAGAGAGAGAGAGAGAGAGAGAGAGGGAGGGGGGAAAATAGATAGATAGATAGAAAGTCAGACTAACAAATAGATAGATAGATTGGTCGGTAGGTAGAGAGCTAGATAGATGTCATAGTAGTAGGAAGAGAGTTTCATGTATTGCTTAGCTTTAGAGAGATTAAATAAGTATTTTATTTACCAGTACTGGTGATAGTTTCATGCATTACTTAACTTTAGAGAGATTAAATAGGTATTTTATTTACCAGTACTGGTGATAGTTGCATGTATTACTTAACTTTAGAGAGATTAAGGAAGTATTTTATTTACCAGTACTGGTGATAGTTTCATGCATTACTTAACTTTAGAGAGATTAAAGAAGTATTTTATTTACTAGTACTGGTGATAGTTTCATGCATTACTTAACTTTTGAGAGATTAAATAAGTATTTTATTTATTTGTACTGGTGATACTAAAATGTAATAGAAGATTAACCTTATCGTCTGGGGCCTAGATATAAATTTCCATAAATTTACAGTGATAGCTGAATAGTGTACCTGTGAAAAATCCCTTTACAATGTATAAGCTGTGTACGACTGAAAAGCAGTAATATGCCTTTACAATGTATAAGCTGTGTACGACTGAAAAGCAGTAATATGCCTTTACAATGTATAAGCTGTGTTCGACTGAAAAGCAGTAATATGCCTTTACAATGTATAAGCTGTGTACGACTGAAAAGCAGTAATATGCCTTTACAATGTATAAGCTGTGTACGACTGAAAAGCAGTAATATGCCTTTACAATGTATAAGCTGTGTACGACTGAAAAGCAGTAATATGCCTTTACAATGTATAAGCTGTGTTCGACTGAAAAGCAGTAATATGCCTTTACAATGTATAAGCTGTGTACGACTGAAAAGCAGTAATATGCCTTTACAATGTATAAGCTGTGTACGACTGAAAAGCAGTAATATGCCTTTACAATGTATAAGCTGTGTACGACTGAAAAGCAGTAATATGCCTTTATGTTAATTCTGGAGTTTATAATAGACATTCAAGATATGTGGGGAAAACATGTATCAAAAAAGCATAAATATGTACGCCGACAGATTTGGAGTGATATTAAAAAAATACATTGCTTCAATCCAAAATGTCCCCTCAAATAATGCGTACTTTGTCATCCTACGCAGAAGCCAGTAGGCTGAACTAAATAAACATTTCATTTTCTGTTTAGGTCTTAATGCTGCTTTTTATTGAATGCAAGTAACATTCTTCACCGGTTAGCAAATATCCAGGAAAAATCAGAGTCAAATTATTAATGATTTTTTTACGGACTACAATAAGATGCAATAACAGCTGATTGGCTCAATTGGTGTAGTGATACCTATCACTGATTGGCTCAATTGGTGTACTGATACCTATCACTGATTGGCTCAATTGGTGTAGTGATATACATATCACTGATTGGTTCAATTGGTGTAGTGATACCTATCACTGATTGGTTCAATTGGTGTAGTGATACCTATCACTGATTGGCTCAATTGGTGTACTGATACCTATCACTGATTGGCTCAATTGGTGTAGTGATATACCTATCACATCTCCTAAACCGTTGGCTGGAATATCATAAAACGTCTTATTTATTGGATGGGGTCAAGGGTAGTTTACAAAAAAATATATTTCGACCAAACTTTGTTAATGAAATCACAGTAGGACGACGCATGCTATTGTTGTGGATCTGAGGTTCGGAACCCCCGGGTCACGGATAGGCGGAGACGGGGTAGGGGATTTTGATATTGTCGTGTCGAGCCATAGAGTGAGCTTTCCTTTTCTTGTTGTAAAATTGAAAACACCAGTACGTTCAATTATGAATTCATTTTTCGAATACAGATCATTTTAATCTGATCGGCCCTGTCAGCTTACGATATGCTATTTACATGTTATTTCATCAACTTGCCTATAATTCCCTATCAGCCATCACCCCTGCATCTGATCATTCCATGCAATACTTACAGTATATATCTATATATCCATGTATTTATTTATCTATCTGTATGTATCTATTTGTCTTTATGTATGTTTGTATGTATGTATGTATGTATGTATGTATGTATGTATGTATGTATGTATGTATGTATGTATGTATGTATGTATGTATGTATGTATGTATGTATGTATGTATCTATGTATGTATGTATGTATGTATGTATGTATGTATGTATGTATGTATGTATGTATGTATGTATGTATGTATGTATGTATGTATGTATGTATGTATGTCTATGAACCTATCTGTCTGGCTCTCTGACTGCCTATCTATCCGTCCGTCCAACTATCTATCTATTTCTTTCTGCTTACCAGCTTGTCTCTCAGTTAGTCACTCTCTAGACAACAATCAATTCATCCATTCATCTATCTATCTATCTATCTATCTATCTATCTATCTATCTATCTATCTATCTATCTATCTATCTATCAGTCTGTTTGCATTTATGTTTGCCACAAGTATCTCATTTAGTTAGTCTATACACCCACCCATCTATTCGTGTTTTTGTTTCAATCTATCTAGCTATCTGCCAATCTGTTTTGTTTTATTCATAGGACTCATTCATAGGACTCGTTCTTTTTTTATTCATAGGACTCATTCTTCTTTAGTTTATAGGACTCGTTCTTTTTTGATTCATAGGACTCATACTTGTTTGATTCATAGGTCTCGTTCTTTTTATTCATAGGACTCATTCTTCTTTCATTCATAGGACTCGTTCTTTTTTATTCACAGGACTCGTTCTTTTTATTCATAGGACTCGTTCTTTTTACATTCATAGGACTGATTCTTCTTTCATTCATAGGACTCGTTCTTTTTTATTCATAGGTCTCGTTCTTGTTTGATTCATAGAACTCGTGCTTTTTTAATTCATATGACTCGTTATTTTTTCACTCATAGGACTCGTTCTATTTACGATTCATAGGACTCATTCTCGTTTGATTCATAGGACTCATTCTTCTTTGATTCATAGGACTCGTTCTTCTTTGATTCATAGGACTCATTCTTCTTTGATTCATAGGACTCATTCTTCTTTCATTCATAGGACTCATTCTTCTTTCATTCATAGGACTCATTCTTCTTTCATTCATAGGACTCATTCTTCTTTCATTCATAGGACTCATTCTTCTTTGATTCATAGGACTCATTCTTCTTTGATTCATAGGACTCATTCTTCTTTCATTCATAGGACTCATTCTTCTTTGATTCATATTACTCATTCTTCTTTCATTCATAGGACTCATTCTTCTTTGATTCGTAGGACTCGTTCTTGTTTCATTCATAGGACCCGTTCTTGTTTCATTCATAAGACTCATTCTTCTTTGATTCATAGGACTCATTGTTCTTTCATTCATAGGACTCATTCTTCTTTCATTCATAGGACTCATTCTTGTTTCATTCATAGGACTCGTTCTTCTTTCATTCATAGGACTCATTCTTGTTTCATTCATAGGACTCATTCTTCTTTGATTCATAGGACTCATTCTTCTTTGATTCATAGGACTCGTTCTTCTTTGATTCATAGGACTCATTCTTCTTTGATTCATATGACTCATTCTTCTTTGATTCATAGGACTCATTCTTCTTTGATTCATAGGACTCATTCTTCTTTGATTCATAGGACTCATTCTTCTTTGATCCATCGGACTTATTCTTCTTTGATTCATAGGACTTATTCTTCTTTGATTCATAGGACTCGTTCTTGTTTGATTCATAGGACCCATTTTTCTTTGATTCATAGGACTTATTCTTCTTTGATTCATAGGACTCGTTCTTGTTTGATTCATAGGACTCATTCTTCTTTGATTCATAGGACTCATTCTTCTTTGATTCATAGGACTCGTTCTTCTTTGATTCATATGACTAATTCTTCTTTGATTCATAGGACTCGTTCTTCTTTGATTCATACGACTCATTCTTCTTTGATTCATATGACTCATTCTTCTTTGATTCATAGGACTCGTTCTTGTTTGATTCATAGGACTCATTCTTCTTTGATTCATAGGACTCGTTCTTGTTTGATTCATAGGACTCATTCTTCTTTGATTCATAGGACTCATTCTTCTTTGATTCATAGGACTTATTCTTCTTTGATTCATTGGACTGGTTCTTGTTTGATTCATAGGACTCGTTCTTCTTTGATTCATAGGATTCGTTCTTCTTTGATTCATATGACTAATTCTTCTTTGATTCATAGGACTCATTCTTCTTTGATTCATAGGACTCATTCTTGTTTCATTCATACGACTCGTTCTTGTTTGATTCATAGGACTCATTCTTCTTTGATTCATAGGACTCATTCTTCTTTGATTCATAGGACTCATTATTGTTTGATTCATAGGACTCATTCTTCTTTGATTCATAGGACTCATTCTTCTTTCATTCATAGGACTCATTCTTCTTTCATTCATAGGACTCGTTCTTGTTTGATTCATAGGACTCATTCTTCTTTGATTCATAGGACTCATTCTTCTTTGATTCATAGGACTCATTATTGTTTGATTCATAGGACTCATTCTTCTTTGATTCATAGGACTCATTCTTGTTTCATTCATAGGACTCATTCTTCTTTCATTCATAGGACTCGTTCTTCTTTGATTCATAGGACTCGTTCTTCTTTGATTCATAGGACTCATTCTTCTTTGATTCATAGCACTCATTCTTCTTTGATTCATATGAATTATTCTTCTTTGATTCAAAGGACTAGTTCTTCTTTGATTCATAGGACTCATTCTTCTTTCATTCATAGGACTCATTCTTTTTTCATGCATAGGACTCATTCTTAATTCATTCATAAGACTCGTTCTTCATTCATTCATAAGACTCGTTCTTCTTTCATTCATAGAACTCATTCTTCTTTGATTCATAGGACTCATTCTTCTTTCATTCATAGGACTCATTCTTCTTTCATTCGTAGGACTCATTCTTCTTTGATTCATAGGACTCATTCTTCTTTGATTCATAGGACTCATTCTTCTTTCATTCATAGGACTCATTCTTGTTTCATTCATAGGACTCATTCTTCTTTGATTCATAGGACTCATTCTTCTTTCATTTATAGGACTCGTTCTTGTTTGATTCATAGGACTCATTCTTCTTTGATTCATAGGACTCGTTCTTCTTTGATTCATAGGACTCGTTCTTTTTTGATTCATAGGACTCATTCTTCTTTGATTCATAGGACTCATTCTTGTTTGATTCATATGAATTATTCTTCTTTGATTCAAAGGACTAGTTCTTCTTTGAGTCATAGGACTCATTCTTCTTTCATTCATAGGACTCATTCTTCTTTCATTCATATGACTCATTCTTGTTTCATTCATAGGACTCATTCTTCCTTCATTTATAGGACTCATTCTTGTTTCATTCATAGGACTCATTCTTCTTTCATTCATAGGGCTCATTCTTCTTTGATTCATAGGACTCATTCTTGTTTTATTCATAGGACTCATTCTTCTTTGATTCATAGGACTCATTCTTCTTTGATTCATAGGACTCATTCTTCTTTCATTCATAGGACTCATTCTTCTTTGATTCATAGGACTCATTCTTTTTTCATTCAGAAGACTCGTTCTTTTTTCATTCATAGGACTCATTCTTCTTTGATTCATAGGACTCATTCTTCTTTGATTCATAGGACTCATTCTTCTTTGATTCATAGGACTCATTCTTCTTTCATTCATAGGACTCATTCTTTTTTCATTCATAGGACTCATTCTTATTTCATTCATAGGACTCATTCTTCTTTCATTCACAGGACTCGTTCTTCTTTGATTCATAGGACTCATTCTTCTTTGATTCATAGGACTCGTTCTTCTTTGATTCATAGGACTCGTTCTTCTTTGATTCATAGGACTCATTCTTCTTTGATTCATAGGACTCGTTCTTCTTTGATTCATAGGACTCGTTCTTCTTTAATTCATAGGACTCAATCTTCTTTCATTCATAGGACTCATTCTTTTTTCATTCATAGGACTCATTCTTATTTCATTCATAAGACTCGTTCTTCATTCATTCATAAGACTCGTTCTTCTTTCATTCATAGAACTCATTCTTCTTTGATTCATAGGACTCGTTCTTCTTTCATTCATAGGACTCATTCTTCTTTCATTCGTAGGACTCATTCTTCTTTGATTCATAGGACTCATTCTTCTTTGATTCATAGGACTCATTCTTCTTTCATTCATAGGACTCATTCTTCTTTGATTCATAGGACTCATTCTTCTTTCATTCATAGGACTCATTCTTCTTTGATTCATAGGACTCATTCTTCATTCATTCATAGGACTCATTCTTTTTTCATTCATAGGACTCATTCTTCTTTCATTCATAAGACTCGTTCTTTTTTTCATTCATAGGACTCATTCTTCTTTCATTCATAGGACTCATTCTTTTTCATTCATAGGACTCATTCTTTGATAAATTCATAAGACTCATTCTTCTTTGATTCATAGAACTCATTCTTTTTTCATTCATAGGACTCATTCTTCTTTCATTCATAGGACTCATTCTTCTTTCATTCATAGGACTCATTCTTCTTTCATTCATAGGACTCGTTCTTTTTTGATTCATAGGACTCATTCTTCTTTGATTCATAAGACTCGTTCTTCTTTGATTCATAGGACTCGTTCTTCTTTGATTCATAGGACTCATTCTTCTTTGATTCATAGGACTCATTCTTTTTTTTCATTCATAGGACTCATTCTTATTTCATTCATAAGACTCGTTCTTCTTTCATTCATAGAACTCATTCTTCTTTGATTCATAGGACTCATTCTTCTTTCATTCATAGGATTCATTCTTCTTTCATTCATAGGACTCATTCTTCTTTGATTCATGGGACGCGTTCTTCTTTCATTCATAGGACTTGTTCTTCTTTCATTCATAGGACTCATTCTTCTTTGATTCATAGGACTCATTCTTCTTTGATTCATAGGACTCATTCTTTTTTCATTCATAGGACTCATTCTTCTTTGATTCATAGGACTCATTCTTCTTTAATTCATAGGACTCATTTTTTTTTCATTCATAGGACTCATTCTTCTTTCATTCATAAGACTCGTTATTTTTTTCATTCATAGGACTCATTCTTCATTCTTTTTTCATTCATAGGACTCATTCTTTGATAAATTCATAGGACTCATTCTTCTTTCATTCATAGGACTCATTCTTCTTTCATTCATAGGACTCATTCTTCTTTCATTCATAGGACTCATTCTTCTTTGATGAATGGAAAAATTATTAAAGCGATGCATATGACATACTTTAGTAATAGTTTTTACAACATAACGTGAGCAAACAAAACAATCAACACCACTATTCAAAACAATCAACACCACTATTCAAAACAATCAACACCACTATTCAAAACAATCAACACCACTATTCAAAACAATCAACACCACTATTCCTATTCTCAGACTTAATATCCAAAATTGAGCTCAGTCTCCAAGTTGAAATTTTGTGCTCATGATTTCCAGCTTTTTGTTTAGGAAAATTAGCTTATTCACATGCTCTGACTTCAAAGCTGATCCTGAAAAGTGACTACGTCACCAACGGTAGAAAGAAAATATCCCTCTCAGATGGGACTAAAGTGGTCGGTATGAAAAGAAACTTCCTGGCAATGAATGCCAGAGCTGGATGCCGGTGACAGCGTTCCTTCCATCACAGCAGTGGATTTCCTGACATGTGGATACGTTCCGCCCTCTGGATTTCTTGATATGTGGATACGCTCTGCCCTTCACTTCCACTTCCACTCTTTCCGATATAGACTTGGGTTGCTCCACTGTCAACATTGGGACCTTCTCCTCACACAAAGCAACCGTTGCAGTTTTTAGTTGGGTAAGGACTGCTATTAACAAGTCTTCAGCTGAAGTGAGGTCGCTCTCCGCCACGGTGGATACATTCCTGTCCTTTCCACGCAGATCCTCTGATGTCAGAGAAACATATACCGCTGGCTGCGGCTGAAGTAATGTTGCCACCATGTCCACTGCTGATTTCCGCCTTGTCTGGACGTTGATGATCATGTCCACTGCTGATTTCCGCCTTGTCTGGACGTTGATGATCAGTTTGTGGTGAAGCAAATTTTACCGCTTTTGTTTCTACTTGAGTGTAGATGAAACTATAGCACTCCGATGAAAATAAACTACTCTACATCGCATCCTGGCAAGCAGCTTAAAAACCGCGTTGATTTTGTTTCCACAGGTCAAGTTAAGAGTGTGGACAAAGAAGCCAACTTGTATTTCACACCCCGCCTCCTTGGCTGTCATGATTATGCTTGCTACTCTATCTAGGGGTGAGCTGGAACTGGAAAGTAGCCCCTACTCTTACACAGTTTCAGTCAGAACCTCTGCTATGTTTGCATCAGTGTGACTCTCGGACATAGTTCTGGTCTGAAATATGCAAATTTGCACAAACTTTCAGCCACACTGTTGTGAATGTGTTACATGTAATAAAAAGATACCCAAGAGGGGCTGTAATTGCTATACTGGATTAGAATTTTCTCACTCTCAGTAAAAAAAATAATTCAGACTTGTTTCCGCACTTTTATTGCTATTTAAAAAAACATTTTTTATTTATAAGACTGCAATGTACTTACTGCTAAGTATGATATGATGTTTTTTTCATTATTAAAATTATTATCATATCATTTAAAAATATTATTACAAATGTGGTATGTACCTGTAAAACATGATTCTTCGACTGTCATTCCTTACATATATGGCTTCTTGTGATGGTAACATATGACTCCATCTGAGAATCACTTCGAAAGTTGGTACAGAAAGTTCTCAAAAGTGTTTTCAGAGTTGTCAGGCGACGGGAATCCGACTCTAATTGGTGATGGCCAGATCTTGACTTTGCATATGTGAGGGTCGACGATGCTTTCTCTTCTAATGAACCATCAGATTCGTTGTATTGCCGCTGTATTTTAATATCAAACAACAAAGTATCCGCATACGATCAATTCCATGACATTCCTTCATATTACCAAAATGTCCCCACACCGCTTCTTTGCCGGTTTTATTCGATATTTTCAGTCGTCATGTTGAAGTCTGGATCCTGATACTGCCAGCGTATGATGTCATTAATTACCCAATCAATAACCGATACGCTCTAGGCAATTAATGACATCACGTGTTCGTAGTATGTATTTATAACTTGGATATTTCTAACAACATGGCGACTTAAAGCGCCCTAGCTTCGGATCTATATTTGATAAGTTTATTATAGTAAAGCAGCTACTGAAATTCGTGGCAAGATTTAACAATGTCATTCGAACATTTATAGCACCTATCGATAGTTCGACGTACTATCGATAGCGACAGGCAAAAGTTTAACTTGCCATCGATAGAGTACTATCGCGGCGGTGACAATCACAGTCAATTGATAGTTTAATCCAAGTTTACACCACTAGAATTAATAAATGTATTTCTTGTTTGTTGTTTTCAAGGGCTGAATTTCTAAACTGGCCGGTCGGACTTTATATGGTAGGGACAAGGGTTAAATTTCTAAACTGGCCGGTCGGACTTTATAGGGTAGGGAGCACACGTTCCACTTAAGCTGTGATTGTTCAAGTAGGTTCTACACCTGTATCAAAAAAGACATAACAAAAATCTAACACATTAGTTTATCCCGATGTGCACGGAGTCGTATGCTAATTTAGTTTCTTCCACAGCCAATTGACATTGATAGTTGATTATTCAGGTGTAAAATGCACCTGTCAATCAATGAGTCGGGTATTTACCAAGGCAAACCAGCCAATCAGATCCGATACGGTGCAACTTTTCTCGAGCTGAGCGATGTTCACGCTGATCCAAGATTATATCTACTCTCTTTTATGGTCAAATATCGGCATTAAACACTGACCATTGAGGGCAAACACGGCTCGAAATTTAAACCGGATATATATGTCCACATCCAGTATATACAACCACATCCAGTAGTATACCAATTTGGAGTTTTGCCAAATATGTACAGATTCATTAAATTGTCATCATAGTCATTTTATCAGAAATCTGTCTAATTTCATATACAGAACATTTATCTTAATGTCTGATTTAATGTAAGATATGCAATATATCTTGTAGATTTATATTGAATTTAATAATATTAATAAATAATAAAGTCTTTATTTTATGACGGTGACACAATTAGTACAAAACATAATCTCCCTTGTGGCCCTCAATTATCTACATATGTACAGTCAAATATATATAATACAGCTGGGAAACAAACATACAAAAAAGGTATTATGGATTAGTGTACACAAGAGCAACAGAGTATGGATTCAGCACACAGAGCATTGTGTACACAAACATGCATGATTGAAAGCTTTTTCATTCACACACACACACACACACACAGACATTTTATATAATATATACATATACAAATTTTATATACTGTAATCATATGCATTGTTAAATGATGGAAATTACTCTGAAAACTCGTACTAATAATGAATTGCGTCCTGTACAATTAAACACAAACATGTATTCTATACTTAAAGTCCTCTTCCATAATGAATTACGTCCTGTACAATTAAACACTAACATGTATTCTATACTTAAAGTCCTCTTCCATAATGAATAATAATAATACAGATATGCATTTCAAAATTCTAGATTTCTGAGCCACCCATCCTGTTCTCCGTAGATTAAGATGTTCATTATGTACTTGCCAGGGGAAATTGACTTTATGCAACAAAAATTTCATTCATTAAATGCGGACATCTATTGGGAACACGGCTCGAAATTTCAACCACATATCTATACTTTACTACGCCCAACGTTAAGTTGTTTTGATACAAATTGTTGCTTATACGATTGCTTAAGCATAGTTTATACACAGCAATATGTGACCCACTCACTACCATTCCTGCAAATAGTCCGCATTAATATGCATGATATATATTAATACATCACTCGCCAGCCAATCAAAACATTCCCAGCTGTCACGTGCAGCGTCTTTGTTCAATTGTTCTTAGTTTAGAGTTGAGAGCGACAGCACGCATATTTCTCTCGAATTGCGCTTTACAACTTTTTACAACTTTTCTTCGTGTGTGCATCTCTTGCTTACTTTCACAACACGTACTTTCCTTACCGGAGCTATAATTCCCCGTTTGTTTCCTCTTCACATTCCGTGAATTCATCAGGAGTTTCATTGCCATTCATTGGACCCTCAAGGCGTTTCCTTTGTCTGGAAACAATGGCGTCACGCTCTTCAAGAAGATAGTGGTCAGTCCCATACGACTTGGACAATCCTTTCTACTGGACTACTCTCCATTTAAAGCAGAAACTGGAATCTATAGGCATTAAAGTGTCTGCTGTTCTCCTGAAGCACGCCTTGCATATACATGGATAATGCCCCTTCCACTAGTTCACGGCCTGCTGATCATTTACCGAGACAAGAGAGAAACAACTCAACTCAATCGCAACCAAGCACACATCAGTCTGAAGAAGAAGTTGCATCCCTCATTCCACATCCAACTCCACATCGACGTAGCCGTACTGCGACAATTGTTCATGATGATACGGCAGAGGGATTCACTTCGGTCGAAGTCAGTGAAGCGGAAACAGCAGTGCAGTGCAATATTCCGGAAGTAGGAACTACTTCCAACATGGCCGCCATTGATGTAAACACATTGTCTACCTCCAACATAATGACCTCGATCCACTCCATTTAGCGTTCTATCGTTGACCTCAATAATTCCATTACTCACATCATGGCACGACAACAGGCGTCTTCTCCGGATTTATTCTTAACCGGCCCAACACATCTCTCATCATCACCAGTAGCCCAGCTTGCGACGTCCATCAATCAGCTGATGCAGTCGCCGGGAGTTTCGCCGGAAATACTACCAGCAATCGACGTAGTATCCGAAAGCCAGCGGAAGCAGATACACTATGGTAAGCACGTCAATATTGCCACTCTTTTGCTACCACACTTTGAATCGGATCTATCTAATCAAGATGACAAGCCTGGGAAGAATGATCCCTGATTACTTAAGCGTCTCAGTCTAAGTGAGTTCATAACGGCTTTCGGAAAGTTTAAACGAATCATCTGTTCAGTTTATCCCAACAGACGCCATGAATTGGACATGTACGAGGCCGACATTATAAAAATTGCCAATGCCTAGGGGGACATTTTCTATGACTACCATAATGTCTACTCCAGTCAGGCAGCTATTCCCCTGCGTGACTACAAAATCAAAGTAAACTGGGCTCTGAGCTATTGATTGGAGGCCGCAAAACAACAACATGCGACATCTGCAATTCTGTTGCTCACCCAGCCGACTTTTGCCAACAAAAAACGTGCACTGACGCACCCATTGGGAACATAGCCAACAGAAAACATATGGATATTGACAAGTACGGCCGTCCTAGACAGATGATGGATGGAAAAGACCTTTGTAACAATTTTAACTCCAGATGTGGTTGCCACAGAACTACTGGCCAGTTCTTACATACCTCCAATCAGTGCAGGACCAAAACCCATAGGGCAGCCACCTGCCCAAAGAATCCATTGCACAGTTTTTCCAGCACTGATACACGCAATGTCAATACCCCTAGCAAATCAGTGCCAGAGAAGACGCAACAAATCTGACCTACTTTCTCGCCACATGCTTCCACCCCCATTGACATCAACAGATTGCAGCTTGAACACCTTAATCATCCTGATCAGAACTTCGTTCAATATTTGTCTTCCGTTCTGAAACATGGTTTCGACACTATGGTGCTTAAAACTCACTTGCCTACAAAAGAGTGCAAAAACTTGCTTTCTGCTTCTAAACAACCGAATATTGTGGATCAGTTATTGGCAATGGAATGTGCCAAAGGTTTCATGCTTGGCCCTTTTCCATCTCCACCATATCCAAATTACAGAGTTAGTCCTATCGGCATCGCGGAAGGTAAATATTCAAAAAAGAAGAGACTTATCATTGACCTATCATCTCCCCATGACGATCACGTTCATGCAAGTATCAATGAACTTATTGACAAAGATAAATGCTCCCTAAGCTACGTCAAGATTGATGATGCCATCCGAATAATTCAGAGTTATGGTAAGGAGGCTATTATGTGCAAAACTGACATTTCAGATGCTTTCAAACAGATTCCCATTGCGCCTTCACAATGGCACTTGTTCTGTGTAAAATGTAGAGGACATTATTATGTTTGTGTTCGCCTCCCATTCGGGTCACGTTCAAGTCCAAAATTATTTGATACCGTATCTCAGGCGATTTGTTGGATAGCCAAACATAATTATGGTATTGACGTCATCTTGCACCTCCTTGACGACTTTCTTACAATAGATCCTCCTTCTGCATGTGGTGAGAGAACTATTGCTTTGTTGACTTTAATTTTCAACAGATTGAAGATTCCCACAGCTCCAAACGATACCATTGGCCCTTGTACAGTTATATAATATTTGGGAATAATTCTGGACTCGGAACAAATGCAAGCACGTTTACCGCAGGATAAAATGGAACGTATTGTGAACTACATTAAACACTTTCTTAACAAACGAAGTGTCCGCAAGCGAGAAGTGCTCCAGTTACTGGGCCACCTAAATTTGCTACGTTTGTTATCCTACCAGGGCGTGCGTTCGTGTCATACCTCAGACAACTATCTACCAAAGTCAGGGAACTCCATCATTACGTACACTTTGATGCAAATTGCAGAGAGGAACTATATATGTGGCACCAATTCCTGGCTACGTGGAATGGAGTTTCTTATTTTCTTGACAATCAGTCCACAACATCAGGCAAACTTGAATTATGCACAGATGCTTCATCCACAGTAGGGTATGGGGGCTATTTCAAAACTCACTGGTTTGCAGCTGCATGGTCTGATGATCTTAAAATGCTTTTTTTCTGTGGAGAATGATTTCTCTATGGCATTCAGGGAGTTGTATCCCATCGTTGATGTTGCTATTATTTGGGGTGCAGAATGGGCAGGCAAACGTATAATATTTATATCTGGTAATATGGCCACGGTGAATATACTTCTAAAGAGGAGATCTAAATGTATGCATATAATGAAATTAATGTGTAAACTTACATGGTGTGCGGCTTCTTGTAACTTTTATTTTTCTGCCAAACACATTCCTGGAGTTATTAACAATACAGCTGATGCCTTGTCCGCCTTCAATTTCAGAAATTTCATGCACTGGCTCCGGATGCAGATCTACAATCCTGCAAATGCCCCCACCCTCGGAAGTCTTGTGGACCTGGATACAGAGGTAGACATTTTATGGAACCAGGCTTTAAGCCCTGCTTCACAAATCGCCTACAACACTGCATTCAATGATTTTAGGACCTTCATGCTGATGTGTGGCTTCGCCTCAAACATGCAACTTTTGCCAGATATTACGGAGGACACCTTAATCTACTTTGCGACACATTGCAATAGAGTCCTCAACTTGAAGCATTCTACAATAAAATTTTACCTCTGTGGCATTAGGTTTAAGTATATTCAGGCTGGTATGCAATCACCATTCACCACAGACAGAAATAATCTGCCTCGTCTTGCCACCATCCTCCAGGCCATCAAAAAAAAACAAGGTTCGTGTGCAAAACTGCGCCAGCCTATTACATACGATATCCTAACAAGCATTTGTACAACTCTGCGAGGAGGAGTATTTGACACACACACAGATTTGCTGTTAATGACTGTCTGCATAGTTGCTTTCTTCGGCTTTCTGAGATGTGGGGAATTCACTGTTCGGGATTCCTTCAATCCAACCGTTGATGTCTGTGTCGGCGATGTGCACTTCAACCTAGAAACTGCTTTTCTCAAGTTAAAATCTTCAAAAACCGACCCTTTCTGTAAGAGTGTGACCGTTCAGCTACATGCCACAAGTCGCGCTATATGTCCATACTCTGCTCTGAAGACTTTTACTCAATTCAGGAGACGCTCATCACCTCAGCCATATGCCCCACTCTTCATTACGGCTACATGTCAAGCGTTATTAAGATTTGTGTTCCTTAATCACATGCGACTTGTCTACTGTAAGATGGGAATGGGCACTTCCCACTATAGTGGCAATTCATTTCGTATAGGTGCAGCTACTTCAGCTGCAGCGGCTCGGCTGTAAGACCATATAATCAAAGTTCTGGGCCGGTGGTCTTCAGATTGTTACACAAGCTACATTCGCACTCCTCACAGTGCTATCCGGGCAGCACAGAGGGCCATGGCCATGGAAGCGGATAGTAATACATAGCGACCATGATCATGCTGCATTCAACATACAAGGATATGAGGTATCATATTCACACTGTTCTTCGATCCTGGGCGTGTTTTTCTGGATCCAGTTCTACGGTGCTTTGCCATGGAATGTAACTGCTGTGGTTCAAGTTTCTTTAGTCGTTCATTGTGTTTCTATATTCATCATATGTGTGGAGTTCTGCACGCATGTGATACCGGTGGTCATTTTGTGGCATTTGTGCATATCCATCGTTTTCATTGCCATATGTGCATTCAGTGTGTTTAATTCATGGAGGTGTTAGTGCATTCTCATGGTATTCTTCTGCCCATTTCATGGATGTGCTCATCTTGCTTCTTGCCCGAGTTGGATGTGATCATTTATTCATTTCCATTCTCAATTTCCCACAGATTCATCTTTGCCAGCTTCCAAGATGTATCTTGCTCATGCTATGCCACCATCGTCCTACTCGGATTGGTACGCAGTTATTTCACATAATGCTGTCAATACATGATCAGATGCCTGTGCAACAGTGCAGTGTTTTTATCACGCATGGAATCACTCTGAGACATTCATTCGCACAAGATTTCACATTTACATATATCATAGACTTCTTGCAATTCATGTGACTTTGTCTTGATAATTGCAATATTCTAGTGTTAGAGTAGTGATACCAGTCTTCTTATAGTCATTGCATGCCGTTTCTTGCCATTGTCGATTTATTCCTACATGTATGTATAACTTTCTTTTCCATTATTGTTGATATGACTGCTGTGCAATAGTGCAGTGTTTTAAGCACGCATGGAACCACTCCTAGACATCCACACAAGACTTTACATTTTCATATATCATAGACTTATTGCAGTTCATGTGACTTTGTCTTGATAAGTGCGAGTCTAGTGTTACAGCACTAATACCAGTCTTCTTATAGTAATTACATGCTGTTTCTTGCCATTGTCGATTTATTTCTACATATATGTATAACTTTCTTTTCCATGCGAGTCTTGTGTTACAGCAGTAATACCAGTCTACTTATGTTAATTACATGCTGTTTATTGCCATAGTCGATTTATTCCTACATGTATGTATACCTTTCTTTTCCATTATTGTTGATATGACTGCTGTTGTATAAACAAACATTTTTTTCTTCTTTTAATTGAACACTGAACGTTTCCCCAACTTATTACATTCTTGGGAGACAACATCTGCTGTACATATGTTCTCTTTGGGCATTCACTTCATTCCATTCCGTTATTCACTTAAGAATCCAATCGCTCATCGCTATATAGCGTGTTCAAACTAAACCCATTGAGTGAAGTCCACACAGTTGCCGCTGTCATCCCAACCTTCGTTGGACAGCCCAGTCTTCGCTGGGCTCCTTCAGTTTCCGCTGAAGAAACTTTACTCAAGAGTTATCCATAACATTCTGTCAGGGAGTTTCACAGCCCAGCTGTGACCTATACAACCACGTTGTGCCATTCAGTAACCGCTGAATCACTCACTGACAGAGTTATCCATAACATTCTGTCAGGGAGTTTCACAGCCCAGCTGTGACCTGTACAACCACGTTGTGCCATTCAGTAACCGCTGAATCACTCACTGACAGAGTTATCCATAACATTCTGTCAGGGAGTTTCACAGCCCAGCTGTGACCTGTACAACCACGTTGTGCCATTCAGTAACCGCTGAATCACTCACTGACAGAATGAACCAAAACAGTTTCATCAGTATCAGCAAGCAGTCCCCATAGGCAAACATAATTATAAATAAAAACTTAACTGGATCTGTGTTTTGTTGTGTATAAACTGAGTTTATATGTGATATTAGCAGTCTAATCACTAATGCGCAGCGATGGAAAGCTGAGAAAAACACATATTCTTTCATTATATATATATATATATATATATATATATATATATATATATATATATATATATATATATATATATATATACAGAGAGAGAGAGAGAGAGAGAGAGAGAGAGATCTTAAATATGTTATGACTGTAGGCCCATTTGTATACATGAATGTAATCAATGAAGATGTGCTATTTAAAAACTGCCAATAAACGAACTAAAAAGAACAAAAAGTAGGTTTCGAGTACTAATATTTTTACAAATAGTTTTCCACTTGAATTGTGCACATTTTCTGTGACTGATCTTTCATGACCTGTTTCTATTCGATATTCACTGTTACCAACACTGTATCTTATGTCTGTTAAATTCTATGACAAACGGTACATGTGTTTGGGGAAAAACTCTTTATTAAATACACTAATAAAAATGTTTAAGCGATTTTAACTCTCATCATAATCATTTTTGAAAACGATGGAGAAATCTGATTGCAAACCGAAATTTAAGTGATAATCGAAATTTGGGTACAGCGTCTGTTACCAAACAAGACTGCACGCACAATCCACGTTTGAATGCATATATACACAAAATATAGAACCAAAATCCTTATAGGTTAACTCACAATCATTCTATTGTCTAAATCAGATATGCTCTGAAGTCTGTCAGATACGACGCTCAGAAGTCTGTCAGATACGACGCTCTGAAGTCTGTCATATACGACGCTCAGTGAAGTGTCTATAGTACCTCCACTCGAACAATATTCAATGTATTAATCAGCAAGAAATATGTATAAAAAAAAATTTTTTTTTAAAACAGTAAAAAAAACTCTCCTGTGTTTGTATGAAACCAGCCATTGACAAAGTACATAACTTGAAGCATAATATGTACGAGCTAAATTTGTAAAAATTCGCTATCGTAAAATTCCTGTAAACTTTTGGAACTTCTTTTTAACGATGTAGTAATGCAGCCGCTAATCGCTTTGTCACAGAGTTGAAAACAAAAACAAAAATCCATGCAAATCGACGGTTTTTGCCTTAAAATATATCATAAAGAAAAGCCTTTTTTGGTACATATAAGGAAATATTTCATTCGTGAAGTGGAAACATTTTGTATTGTCACTACAATGTATATTTCATAATTTATATTAAAAAAATCGTAGATAATATATATATATATATATATATATATATATATATATATATATATATATATATATATATATATATATATATATATATATATATATATATATATATATATATATATCCAGGATTTTACATCATTCCCCACATCTTCCAGCTGGTTGGATTTAGAGATTACAATAAACTAAAAACAAAACTAGCTTATTATCCTTATCAACATTTACCTAAAAGTCAAAAGAATTACAAAACATAAA